>OX104134.1:81981686-82050728 GCA_944470555.2 Heterobilharzia americana | reverse complement strand
GTTGGTTCACTTTCACAGTTCCTTGTCGCTTATTCTTGTTATTCTGTGCATCCATTTGATCTTCAGTATCGAGCCATCGTAGCAGTTGTTGATGATGTATAGTGTTAGTTTGTTGGAAATGCTTTTCGTGACACGCCACTTTTCTGAACACAAAGCAGCACTGACTTGAATGAATCGGTGTTGAAAGTCCGGATCATGTCCACGTTTTGTACTGAGTGGAGTGCATTAGATCTTCATAGTAATTTCAGATTAATGAAACCTGTCTTGCTTTTCCGATCCTGTTTTGACGTCCTCGTCTGTGCCACCACCGCCTGTAGGTGAAACTATGCTGCCTAGGTAGGTGAAAAAGACTACTTCCTTTAGGTTTTTCGCGTTAATGGTGACTGGTGCTTGTTGTTGATGCTGTTGTTGGTTGGGTATCATAGTCACCTCTGTCTTCTCTACATTCACTTGAAGTCTTGCCTTCGCTGCCTCTTCTGTCAACCAGTTAGTTTTCGAGATTGTACGACATAAGACATAATTTGCCATCGGCAAAATCCAAATCTTCGAGGCTTTTTTCGTCAGTCCGACCAGCGTATGCACATCTCACTCCTCACGGTCCGCTGAATGATTCAGTCCGCCACAATCAGGAAGATGATCGGTGATAGTAGACAGCCTGGTTTTACTCCTGTCTTCATTTCAGAGGAATCACTGAGCTTCCCATTGTGAGTCACTTGGCATCTGGCGTCTTCATATAGCTGTTGAATGAGTTTTACACTCATGTTTCCCAGTAGAATTTTGATGTCACCACCTACGGTGGGGTCTTGTGCATTACTGATTGCATCTGTCTGTAGAATTCCTCCCTCTTCTCTTCATCTGCATCATTTGTTAGCGGGTAGCATTGAATGATTGTGACTGATGCTCTCGGGGGCATCATGATAGCCACCCCAAAACTCAGCGTGCTTGTGGTTGTCATCTGGGTGACAATACCGGAGTAGATTATTGACTCTTCAGTGACATTTTGGAGAGTCCACACCTATTCCACCTGCTTCACAGATTCCAAGCACTTCTATGCCATACCTCCTCATGGCTTTTGCAATCTAGGCAGCCTTGCTAGCTTCATACATGGTGCGGACAATCCATGTCTCCATTCTTCTTTTTGTTTTCATCGAGAGAAGACACATCGAGTTGTTGGCTTCCCGAAGGCTTCCACCAATCGGTGTCATTTCGTCTGTCCGATTCTAGAGAGGAATAAGTTTATTTTTATTTTTTATATTTTCTTTGTGCTTGAAGAATGTTTAGCCATTGGATTGGCTTTACGGGTTAGGGTTTCCAGCCCTATGCCCAACCTTCCCTGTTTATCTGGGTTTAGGACCGGCTAGTAACTAGTGAAGTAGTTAACCAGGCGAGGTTTATAAGTATCATCCTTAATGGAAACGGTTTATCAGTATCAATGATGATACCTTGTAAAGGAGTAAGTAAAAGTGCATAAACCCTTTTCTCCTTTTAAGGTCATATGACTAAATTATGTTCCAGCAAAAGGTGATTTGACAGTGAGACGAAGTTTTCGATGGTTTAAGGTCAATCCTATCAAAGGTTTCCATACAAACTTGTGGATATCACCTGTCTCTGTGTGCTGAAACACCATTGGTGACTGAAGCTGCTGTTATCTCCTGTATCATTACTAACTTCCACTGTGTTGTATTTATTCACGTTGAGTGATGCTGGTCACTCTACTGCCTACTCATACGTTTTGTCTTGATCTTCTTGAGACATACTGATATTCATGATTTAAATAATCTTTTTGTGGATGTTCAAATTGCAAAGATACAATGCGAAATGGAATGGGTAGTTGAAAACAAAAAACCGATAAGATCTACATAGAAAGGTTTGAGAAATTCCAATAAACACAGATATATATTAAGACTAGTAAATCACTGCAGGTGGTTAAAGACACTGGTTTGTGTCAAATTTCTGGGCATCCCAAAATAGGTCTAATTAGTAATATGTGTAAAACTTGGAGACTGTGGTAGAATGTGGTTCCATATTACATTTGTTTATTTCATATATGGCGGGTGCACAGTGATACAGTATTATTTACTGGATGACGTCTCGAGCATAAATTATCATTCCTCAGAATCATATCAACATAATAACTCCACTCTCAACAATCGACTTCCATAGTCTTATCACCTCATATCATTTATTTGCATTGGATTTGAGCACAGTAGCTTTGTCCCACACACACGCACCATCGTGTGCTTGTGTGTTTATGCATCCACTGTAATAGACAAGTCTTCTTCTAGACTATTCATCTTATTCAGCTCTGTCATTCTATATTTAGATAAATTCCCATCTTCCACCACTCTAACTGACACCGACCGACCAGTTTGACTTATGTACTTGATCTCACAGTCATTACATGGAATTCGGTAGATTAGATTATTTTGCTGGATTGGTTCTATGGGATCGTTAAGCCATCCGACAAAGCTTATCTCGGAGTGACTTTGTATGTTTAAATATCACTCTAATACCATACTTGTTGAGAATCCTATGTAAACTTTCTGATGTTCCTTCCTCATAGTGTAACACAATGGAGGCTGTGAACTCCTTTCTACTCGTGTTGTCTCTATTACTCCTATTCGTATTACTGTTGCCATTTTGTTTCTCTCATGTTCGTAAGAATTTCTTATAAATAACAGAGGTTAATTATTAATTATTGACATTTCTTTTATGTTTCTCAATTCCTTGTTTAGGTCCTTAGAGTGACTATTGAGTTTTTTATCTGTGTCATTCAGACATTTGACTAAGGAAGGAACATCAGAAAGTCTGGTAATAGGGTGACATTTAAACATACAAAGTCACTCCGAGATAAGCTTTGTCGGATGGCTTAACGATCCCATAGAACCAATCCAGCAAAATAATCTAATCTATCGAATTCCATGTAATGACTGTGAGATCAAGTACATAAGTCAAACTGGTCGGTCGGTGTCAGTTAGAGTGGTGGAAGATAGGAATTTATCTAAATATAGAATGACAGAGCTGAATAAGATGAATAGTCTAGAAGAAGACTTGTCTATTACAGTGGATACATAAACACACAAGCACACGATGGTGCGTGTGTGTGGGATAAAGCCACTGTACTCATATAAGTCCAATATAATTAGGTGGAGAGAGAAAGAGAAAGAGAGAGAGAGAGAGAGAGATTGATTACTGAATCTCCGTTCATCGAATCAACACCACCCAACACATTTTATAAGGATGACCCAACACCTTTTGCCGAAGATAGAAAACTTTACTACACATAAAAACAAATAACATGAAGTGACAGGACTATAGAAGTCGATTGTTGAAAGTGGAGTGATTACACTGATATGGTTATGAGGAATAATAATTTATGCTCGAAACGTCATCCAGTGAATAAAACTGTATCACTATGTGCCATGTATCAAATAAACAAATCTAATATAGGTCTTGTTAGGCCTAAGGCTATTGGTTATCGCAGTACTAACTTATTACACATTCTGTTGAGGCTTCTTAAGTGGAATTTATACGTCAGGAGTCTTACAAATGGGCTTCATTTGTTTCATAACATCATTAGATTGATTATTTTAGTAAGAAGCGACTTTTTCTCTCACAGAACATATACAGTATTCGTCAACGACATTCGAACCAGTTTCTTTTTCTCTGTCTATTTCAATACAAGCAGAGTAGAACCTGGAGATCACTTTGTAACTTTAAACAGCTTGTTCTTCCTCAAGTTCATAAATTTAACTTACAGCTAGCTTCTTGAATTGGGAATATAGCCTCTTCATGAAGAATGACCATTGAAATAATCTTTATCAACTCACAGCAAAAGACAACTGTGTATTTCATTGGTACTAGAAGTTGAGGGTTCACTTTTAACACTAGTGTATATAACAATTGTGATATTGTCTGTAAGTCATTAATGGAACAGATGATTGTCTTAGAGGACCACTTCAAGAGGCTTTGACTTGAAGTCTGATCGACAATGCAGTAGAGCAATTTAATGTGTTGGATTTCCGTAGCTGCCACAGACTTAATAAGATTCGTATACTATTCGTTCATCGTGGAATTTTAAGCCAGTGTATCCTGTTGGTTTCAGTAATCCTCCTAGGTAGGCTTTCTCTACCCATCAATCTGGAGATAAGATTTGAATATCCACTTTCACCCTCTCATTTTTGTGGACACAATTGTATCAGTTGAAGTTAGCTAATTAAATTTAGGGGCTTGTGGAGATTTATTGATTTCAAGCTGGTATTCATCATGAACTGACACTAGTTGGAGGAACATTAGAAACCTGGAAGCACTGAACAGCTGTTGTTTCTTTTGGTATGAGATTCCTCAGCAGTGAGAACCCAGGACCTTCAGATTCCATGGCCAGTACGTTAACATTGAGCCAGTGGGTCAGAATCCAATGCTCCATATTTCCAACTTCTGTCAGTTCACGACAGCTGTCCAATGCTCCCAGGTTTCCAGTGTTCCTCCAACTGACGTCAGTCTATGATAAATACCAACCTGAAGTTAGTTTGGAGTTTTGATATCTCTGAAAACTCATATGAATGGTATCGAGTAACATAGTTGACAATCTCCATTATTGGATCCTCTCTGGAAGTCAGTATGCAAGGCACTTGCACAATGTAGTAAAAGACATATCTGAATTGCTGAATTCAATCATTAAAAGTAGTGTTTCACTTAAAACTTAGGTGACTGAGAGCCAAAATCATTGATAAATTGTTTGACACCTTATCGTCATGGATACCAAAGGCTAGATTAGGTTCGGCTAACTTACGTCACCTGTGGCACTGGCAAGATATCCAATGGCTTACTAAATATCAGTTATACTGCGCAGCATGTGCTCTGTTCCCCTACATATCTGTGAAACATGGCCATTAATGTTGGAAGACATGAAAGGCCTTAGATGTTCGACCACAGTTGTCTTTGTAGCATAAGTCTTATCCTCGTGTCACCACGCAAGTAACATAAAATTCCAGTAAAGAGTTTCAGGTGAAAGAGCAGGGTGGCTGGGACATATGTTACCTGTGTCTAGCCGTCATCTACTCTGGCAGATATTGTAAAATGAAGTAGGCTTAGGCTGAGAAAAGGTCAGAAACGGCTGGAATAAAATGTGGGATCAGTTCATGAAGGGGTGCCTATGATTGTTAGTCTCAACCGTCTTTGTAAAATCGGTGTGAGATCTAAGATCTAGGGTTTGAAAATGAAGCGATGTGACTCAGAATCAATCTCAGCATTGGAAAGACATCTTCACTAAATTAGATCGCCCCCTATTTCTCTTTCATCTTGTGTACATGTGGTGATATCAGGCTTAGCAGCTTGGATAGTTACGCAGTAATGCCAGGTTTTACGTTGATGATGGCTGACTGACTGATTAGGAATTTGGCACATACTGTCGATTGACACCTTAACCTAGGAGTTTGAAAGGTTCACAACAGCAGTCTGCATCTCAGGATGACACACACCTGGTAATCACTTGGATCTTGAATTCCCCTTCCCTGAGTGCCTGTCTACTACCTCTTTAACTAGCTTTCAAGATACTAATTTTTCCGTTGCGTTTCTGATTTTCCATTTAAACGTACTGCATCTTGAAGTGATTTCTAAAAAAAATAGATTCTTCACCGCTCAAGGCATCTTACTACGCTCAACAAAATGTTCCACGGTCATTCGCACATCTTGTTCAAAGTTAGCAGAGCATCTCTCTCGAATGAATTTAATCTTATGCAGAAAGAAATGTAGATATTTTTGTCACAAACAATTATTATGAGCAAGTTTAAAATACATAGAGCTGAAGCTAAGAACACTGAAGTCATTCAAATGGAATGAATGAATGCAAGACGTGGACAACAACAACAACAACAACAACAACAACAATACAGTGTCATTCTTAATGTGTATATATGTGCGTCAAGGATGTGATGAATGGAAAAAAACATAGAAAAAACTTTTATAGAATGCATCAAAATGCTACTCATAAGCATATGTAGTGAAAAAGGTTAAAGGAAGAGACAGAGGAAACAAAATGCCTGTACACACATTACCAGAACATTTGCAAAGTATTGTGCACAGAATGTCATACAAAAAATAAACAACATGGTGAAATGCCGTAAGAAAAATGCGAAAAACATTGAATACGATCGAAAATAAAGATGACAGAGCGTGACACACACACGCACACGCACATAAAGAAAGAATAGGCTTATTAAATAGTATACCTTTTGCTTGTGAAATCAGTTCATCGCCTGAATGAAGCAATGAGTGAATCCAGTTACAGAAACACAGAATGACGGCTTTGTAAGGAAAGAAAAGATAGGAGTTGATTTTTCAAAGAAGTAACAGTAGAATAACAATCTTAAGGATCAAGATGAGGGGCGGCTGTTAAAACAAGGAAGTCATTCGAGTGTAACCAAGGTGCATAAAAGGACATATATTCTAAGTGAATAAAAAGACATACAAGTGTTAATCATTCAGTTGATCGGTTATTATTTGGTTAAATGCAGCTAGAACTACTGTTTTCTTTATCATTCATAAATGAACGGCAGACGTAGTATTGTCAGTACCAATAGTAGTAGTAGTAGTAGTGTGAGTAGCAGTAGTAGTAGTGTCAGTAGTAGTAGTAGTGTGAGTAGCAGTAGTAGTAGTGGTAGAATTTGTAATGTGACACCAACACTGAATTTTAGGGGAAACACGCAGCTTTTCAAAGCATATACAATAGTTCTTTAATTTTAAGAATAGGCAGTGGTAACTTTCTCTGCAAATTACTAGTTATTATAGTGTTAACTAAAATCTTATCTTTGGCTATCTTCAATCACATTTCCCCTTCATAAATTTATCTCTCTCTCTCTCTCTCTCTCTCTGCCGTTAGGAGCAAAATAATAAAAAAGCATAACATTTGCAATTCATCCAGGAAAATCATGGTTAATTGAGAAATTATTATAAAATAAAAGCATTTTTAAACAAGAAAGACTGTAAGCAAAATCATATTATTTCAGTTGTTCTCACTTACAAGACAGACACCAGTGTAAGTTGTTCATATTCTATTGGGGGTTCGAGGTGGGGGAGAGAAGTAAAATGCATTCAGTGTACTTCATAAACCTGTTAGCATGTGTGTGTGTGGGGGGGGAGTAAATGAAACAATTTCATTGTTAGATAAGCAATAAAACAAATAAAGTGTGTACAAAGATTAAGACAGTAAAAATGGGTTATAATAGCTGAAAACACACGCACACAAAGATGAACACGGTTAAAATCACAAAATAAATAAGAATATTGTAATTTATGTCCAATAGTTGAGTTTTTTTTTGTTGCTTCAAATGCCTCATTCATAAATGTTTGGATAATTCTCGGTTGAGTAGACTGAGAATTTGATAAATGCGCCGACTTTTCGTCTAAAAGTAAGGGGTTTACAAAATGAGAAATTACTAGGAGATGATAACAACTAGTCAGAACTGAGTCTTCAAATTTTATTTATTTATGTCATCATTCATCGAAAAACAGTCTAGTGAATAGCCTACTTCTTCACATTCCGTTGGTTATGAGTATTTAAACACTTACCTGCATCACTACAGTATTTTTTGTGTACTATTCTCTTGGTAAGTTCTCTCCATTTCTTTAATTCTAGCTACCTGTTTGATGTTGTTTGACGAAACAATATTGGGAATTGTAACAGCAGAACGTCGGTGGCAAGTAAAATGTGTCTCCTCGTCAGATTAGAAAAATGAGAAACGCTTATCAATTGAGTTATCACATTTACTGACCAAAAGGATAGTCCTTAAGGTAGCCTTCATCACTGACTGACATCATTTGTAGAACCACTGGAAATCTGAAATCGTTGGACAGCTGTTTCATCCTAATACGGGATTCCTCATCAGTATACACCCACGACTAGGCTAGCGATCCAACTCAGGACCTTCATGTTTCAATGTGAACAAAATCGGGAACTGTTGACCTCCGACTCAGTGACTGGATGGTTAACGCATCCACCGTGAAACCTGAAGGTCGTGAGTTCAGTCCCTAACCGAACCATGCGTACTGCTGAGCAGTCCTGTACTAGAATAAGACAGCTATCCAATGATTCCAGGTTTACAATAGTTCTCAAGGTGATTTCACTCCATGATGAATACCACCCTATAAGTGAAATCCCCATTAACCTCAACATTAAAGGTTAGTTGTTTACAGTTTATGTGAATAAAAGTTACTACAGTAGCTCAATAAGAGCTCACTCAAAAAGCTACCTAACAATGATGGAAGATAAGCAAGAAATAAGTGTTTTTTAAACTAGTCCTATTCATTCAAAGATGGTGTTATCACTATGTCGTTTGGAGATTCAACGTCTAACTTCGATAAGGATTTATTTCTACATATTCCTCAATATTTTGTAATGTAAGACTATATTTAAATTAGTTAAACGTTCTTACGATGTTCTGTCACAATGTTCCTCTTCTTTTACAATCCTCACCAAGAAGATATTTGTACAGATATTTATTGATGTTTCCTTCCAGTGTCCTTCAAAGTATCCACAAGCATTTCGTCATACTCCTTTGAAAAAAGCTCCTGTGAAAGTTAGTCATTGTATGGTTCACAAATGATTAGAAATTTCTATGCATCATTTCTTTTTTATTACTCAAATGAGAACAGTTAGGCGGAGTTACAAGTCATATTCTGTAACACGGAGGCAATACTATTTCGTTCTTAATTAAAACAACAGACAAAATATTTCTCTGCTATATCAGTTTACTTATAAGTAGTATAAATTACCTAGAGAAAAACATTAGTATTCAGTTGAGGTCTAGGGATTTCAAGCGTTTCGTCTTCATCATTAGTCGATCGGACAGTTCTGTTTGAAAGTTATTCTGGTAAACACCAGGTGATAAAAGAAATCAGAATGTTCTTGGGACATTGAACAGTAACACTTATTGTCAAGGCATTCGCATAGGAGCCTATTTACCATTCGAGGTAGAACAATTCGATCCCGTAAAACACCGAAGAATTACAACCCTTTCAGTCATCGCATTAACACTAGTCAGCATAGTTTTGCTAAAAAATTTAAAATTTAGTCTAATCTAATAGTTTCAGGTGAAAGCTATCGGTCTACGTGATATTTTATGATAGTGGCTAAGAGACCCTGGCTTACTCCTGTTTCTAACTGATCATCTAAGCAATCTGGGTAGTGTTATCACAGAGACATAAATGCGTACATGATTATTAAAAGTGATGGAATAATTAATTCGGGAGTTTGTATGGATTTATTAATTGATTTCAAGTCAATTGGAGGATCATTAGAAACCTGGTAGCGCTGGACAGCTCTTTTATCCTAGAATGAGACTCCCCAACAGTGTGCACCCACAACCTCGTCAAGAATCGGATACAGGACGTTTAGGTCAGCATATAGCTATTAGGCCACTGGGTTAAGATCCAGATGCGTTCATTTTTGCACTTCTTTCACGATATAGCATGACCTTCATCCAATGACATCATTGAAGAATCGTCTTCATATCCGAATTGGTTGGCCTCACTGGCCACTACTTCTCATGAGAACTTTGGGAATCACCTCTCGAAGTGAGTTACCAGTGAGAACTAGATTACTTCAGTCTGAAGGCTTGTGGTGATTTGCCTATTGTTTTCAGGTTGGCATTCATCATAGACTGATATTACTTGGAGAAACATTCGAAGCTTGGTAGCAATGGAACTTGAAGGTCATGGTTCGATTCCTGGTGAGGTCAGGGGTGGACACTGATGAGAAGTCCCACGCTAGAACGAAACAGCAGCTGACCAGTGTTCCCAGGTTTCTAATGTTTCTTTAACTGATTTTAGTCCATGATGAACACCAACCTGATGGAATCTTGTTTAGTAGACTATTTCTTGCACAAATAGTGAAATTCAGTGCTTAATAACAACGCCAACACATTTTGTGTGTACATGTAACAAAAGAGATTCAGTTGAAAGGAAAATCCAATAGCTGTTATGCGTATAGTCATAGTTTATTCAGTATATAAAAATCCATTCTAGATATAAGCTAACAGTATGAATAAACCTATTTTATTTCATTCACATCATGAAAGGAAATTAGATAAGTTTGAAGCGTTTAAAACGTGATATAGCCTACAATGATTTGGGCTGAAAATACCCCTCTAAAATGAGTTTATCCTAATTGGTTTGTACTCAAACAAAATATCTGATTGTGTTATGTAAAAATTTAAGATAGACTAATGGATTATATATATATATATATATATATATATATATATATATATATATATATATATATATATAATACCTTACCTTTATTACATATTCTTCTTCTTCATGTGATTCATTATTGATTTCTAAAGCAATAATCAATAATTCAAATTAATCACAATATAAAATGAACAGTAGACTTTGTAGAACTAATTCAGTATATTGAGGCATTTTATATTTATTTTGATTCATCATAATTATGAAGAATGTCACTCGATGAAACTTTAAGGCGTCGATTATTTAAGGTGAAGTCACTGAGCTCTGAGTGTCTGAGTTTGAACTCAGAAAATCATTCGATGGAGGTACTCAGCTATGATGTGATACCAGATAACGAATGTTAAGTGTATTCTGAGTTTTTTTTCCATTTGTCATTTAGTACTATAATCTTACAATAAAACGCTTTTCAAAAGTATCCGTTCAACCAGCCTGAAGAAAGTTAAATGAAGTTAAGTCAAGTCTGCTATAATATTTCATGCATTGTGTGTGATGAAATCATCTGTTTGGATGAACATTTCGGGATCTGATCGACTTTCTCGAGGTAGAAAAGTTTCGAAAACAAGACAATACTGGAAAACTGTTTTGTTCTTTTTCTCAGTCACTTGACATACTGCATACACAGGGACGACCTCTGAACATTTAGCAACTTCAATATCACTTATATATCCAGCCAACGAGGTGATATTCTATAACTTGGAGGTGTTCCAGGTGTCACAGTTGCTATGCGTGACTGCACATTAGTTATCTGTCTAAAGTTATTGCTAATAAAGTTCTATGAGGGCAGGCAACCCAAGGGTAATGAAGATGCCTATTCTTCTTCTTCTTCTCATTATTATTATTATTATTATTATTATTACTATTATTATTATTATTATTATTATTATTATTATTATTATTATTATTATTATTATTATTATTATTATTATTATTAGTCCCTTGAGTTCCTAGTGGAACAAAGGGTTTCACTAACACTCCACCATTTCACTCTCTTCTCTGCACTCTTTACAACCTGACTCCAACACTCCCCACAACCTCTCATTTCTTCTTCACACCGTCTCCTCCATGTCACCACCCTCGAATGCCCAACTCATTGTTTCTCATTTGGCTTCCACTTGACGGCCTGGCCTGGCCTGGCCTTGTCTGGTCTGGTCTGGCCTGGCCTGGAGCGTCATCTCTCCAATCGATCTTCTCAGTCTATGCCAATTCAATTCAATCCAATCCAATCCATCTACACCTTCTTCTTCTGCACACACGTTGGACGATGGATTCTTCGTTGGTTGGTTGGTTGGTTGGTTCATTGGTTCATTGCCAGTCATACTGACTTCCTTGTCACTTATTCTTATCATTCTGGCCATCTCATCCCATCTCATCTCACCTCATCTCATCTGATCTCCATCTTCACTGCCAGTATCCAGTGAGTGTAGGTGGCAGCTGTTGATGACATATGTCTGTAGTTCGTTGGAAGGAAATGCTCTTCGTAAGACGCCAACTCTCTCAACCATCACATAGAAGCATTGACTTGACTGGGTTAGTGTTGAGAATTTGGATGTTGTTCACGCTTCATGCTTTATGGTGAGTGTAGTGCACTGCACTGCAGTGGAGTGGAGTGGAGTGCAGTAGATCACCACACTGATTATTTCAGATTGATGAAGGTGTGTGTGTTTAACTGTCTTTTGGATGCTGCCTGGCTTTGATATCTTCATGTTTGCCTGTACCGCCTGTAGTTGAGAGGATGCTGCCTAGGTAGGTAGGTAGGTAGGTAGGTAGGTAGGTAGGTAGGTAGGTAGGTAGGTAGGTAGGTAGGTAGGTAGGTAGGTAGGTAGGTAGGTAGGTAGGTAGGTAGGTAGGTAGGTAGGTAGGTAGGTGTGGAGTGGTAGGTAGGTAGGTAGATGATGGCGACAACTTGCCTCAGATTTCTCCCGTTGATGATAATTGCTGACTAGTGCTTATTGTTGCTGTTGCTGCTGTTGTTGTTGGTTGGGTATCTTCATCAACTACCTCTATCTTCTCTACATTCACCTGAAGTCCAGTCTTCGCTGCCCTGCCTCTTCTGTCAACTTGTTGATTTTCGCCTGTGGATCTTCGAGTTTGTGCGACAAGGCATTAGACATGAATCATCATTGTTGGTGAAATCCAAATCTTCTTTTGGGGTCTTTTCATCGATCCAGCCAGCGTATGCACATATTGTCTCTCCTCACAGTTTGTAGCATGATCTTGTCAGTCGACAACAATCAGGAAGATGATCGGTGATAGCAGGCGCAATCTTGTCTTGACTTCTAAGCTACATAATGAAGGTTTTGTAATACGACAAACCAACAAAAGTTGAATAAGATGACGTTGGAATTCAATGCAGCGACTGAATAGGGAGATGTACTCCATGAAAGTTGGTGGTATTTTCTCATGGTGGACAACTACTACTACTCACATACCATCAGTTCATGATGAAATTCCGTTTGATTCAGCAGTTATTTTGCTATTAAAGTGAAATATCTCTATATTCGCTTACAACATCCTAAGTTAACGTGCATGACAACAAAGGTTGATCATTTCAATCCAGTATAACAACGGAAAATTACAAGTACATCAACAAATGATAATCATATAGATAGTATTCAGCTTCCATGCACTGAGTGAGGTGTCCAACATAAGGAAAAAGAATTTAAAGTGTTTGTCTGATATCAACCATCTATCATGAACTTTGAAGAACCCTGAAGGCAAAGATTGGCAGCTAGCTACCACTTGTCATCTGTGAATATGTGAAACTTCAAAGAAGTACATTTGCTGTCAACAAATTCACCTTTCAACGTCTAGTTTTACCGATTGATACCAACCAATTCGTACATGAGAACAGTTACTCAATGACGACAATGGATGTAGGTCGTGCCATATCGTGAACTGAAAGAAGCAGGAAAAATGGACCACTGTGTTCAGGTTTTCAGTGTTCCTCTATGATAACTTCCAGTCTAAAATAAGGAGGATGTGAGATCTGGAATATCAGTCTACAAAAACAAGTAACTGGCACAAAGTGATCAGGAGAGGTATGAGTTGTGCCAAGTCTCTGATACATCATTCCGTTCATTGTCAGCTTGAAAGACATTTATCAAGATATTGGACTTTCAAAGAGTGCCAATACTGGCATGGAATAGGAGCTGATTGCAAATTTACCAACCACTATGTATGGTGACCACTCTTTGCTAAGATATAATGGTGTCAGAAATGGTAACACATTAATTCATCGATCTTAGAAAGATGGATGTTCATTGTTTTATCTGTAAAATAAATTTTCCCTTATCTTACCTTTTGTTGACCGTTTTACTGAACGTGTGAGTGTTGATGTTTTCAAATTCATCTTGCCATTTAAACCATCATTTGTTTGTTTCAGCAAACTTCCTTGATGATGTGAATTGAAAAAATGACCAATATGATGTTTATCTTTTAGTGATTCCATTCGATTTACACCAGGTGAGTCAATAACTTCACTTGATGTTGTTGGAGAGAGAACAAATGCCCATTTATCATCATCAGCATCACCACCATCGCCACCACTACTACTATTATCATTGTTATTAGTAGTATCAGCATTTACATCAGGAAAATATGTGATGGTGTAGATGTATCAGGTCGAGATAGATAAATCTGAAGCTCATTCACACGATCCTCTTCAGATGTCATAGAAGGTGGTAAAGGTGAATAAAGACTTCCAAATCCAGAAGAATTAGGACTAATATCAGATATACTGATTTTTGTTGAAGACTTTGAAGTTTGTTGACCACTTTGATCCCAATCTGAAGGTAGATCACAACAAACAGTTCTTTCCAAACGTTTTTCTGCATATTCTAGTTCAGCTATATGCTGACGTTGTTGATAACGACGTGCATCACGTATAGGACTAGCACAACTGACAACTTCAAATTCAGCACTAGCGAACTCCGTACTAAAGTAAACAATCGAACAAATTACAGAAAAATTCAATTTTTGGTTGTATAATTTGGGTAAAGAGAGCATAATTTTGCCTGATTCGTTTAATCAGTTGATTCACTCAAAATCAGGTGATCTAGTTGAATGAATGTAAAGCATTGATTAGGGTGGTCAAATGCAGCAAACAAGGCGAGGAACTATATAAGCCAATAGAATGTTTGTTTCAGCCATTTGTGGCAAAAGGTAGATTTTCCAGTTGAGATCAGTAAAACAGAAGGCACTGATCACTAGAAACCTAAGAGACATCGCCGAAGACCACTGACTGTTTGGGTCCTTCAACTAGAACTTTTTTGATGAACCACCTAACTTAGAAATCATTTTCAACAATGAATACCAGTTTGATGACTCTCTCTCTCTCTCTCTTGTTCTTCGGATATACGAAAAGAGTTGTCAGTTAATATCATCGCAGCTAAGTGGGTGACTCTGACTCAGGTTGCAACCTGCCTTCTAGGTTACGTTATTCAACGCCAGTGATGCTGGGTAGTGATAAACAGCTGACGGCAAGATACAGTCACTTGGTTACCATTCAGCGGCAGACTAACGCGGTTAACTGAGTCATTCATAGTTGTTTATGTAAGGCCTAGTGGTAAGTTTTCGGACTGGGAAGCTGAATGATGCTGCTTAAAGTGTTTGAAATAGACAGACAGACAGACAGACAGACAGACAGACAGACAGACAGACAGACAGACAGACAGACAGACAGACAGAGAGTAACATATTTAAATATTTTTAACCAGCAGGAACAAGTAAACGGTAGGTGGCGGTCAAATGTAACTTGACATACCTATCAAATTTCAAGTACATCGGTAATCTGATGAATATTCCACCCATCTTCCAGTGTGTAGCTGGTGAATAGCATCCACTTTAAGAGGTTGTTTATACCGCTTACTTGACTTACGTCCATATTCGGCTAGCAACTACCAAAAAGGCATACCTCTGAAAGCAAAGAAAAATGACTCCCCTTCAAGTGCACAGGCACAGACGAGGATGTCAAAGCCATTCAGGATCGGAAAAGCAAGACAGGCTTTCATCAATCTGAAATAATCAGTGTGGAGATCTACTGCACTCCACTCAGTACAAAGCATGAACATCATCCGGATTCTCAACTCCAATTCCCTCAAGTCAGTGCTTCTGTGCGATGGTTGAGAGAGTTGGCGTCTTACGAAGAGCATTTCCTTCCAACAAACTACAGACATATGTCATCAACAGCTGCCGCTTACACTCACTCGATACTGGCAGTGAAGATGGAGATGAGATGAGATGAGATGGCCAGAATAGTTAGAATAAGCAACAAGGAAGTGTGCAAGTGAACCAACCAAGAACCTATTACCGAGGAAATGTGCAAAAGAAGAAGAAGGTGGAGATGAATTGTATTGAATTGGCATACACTGAGAAGACGGATCGGGGACATCACGCTGCAGGTCAGGCACTCGAGTGAAATGCGAAGGGGAAATGACGGGTTGTGCATCCCAGATGAGGGTGACATGGAGGAGATCATGTGAGGAAGAAATGAAAGTTTGTGGGCAGTCGTGATGCCAGGTTGAAAAGATTGCAGAGAACAGAATGAAATGATGATGTGCTACTGAAGCCCTATGTTCTACTAGGAACCCAAGGGACAAATAATAATGTGACGATAATAAGCGGTATGCTGTGGAAAGCAGTGCATAATCAAACCGAATCAATAAAGACATTGTAAAACTGTAAATACTATTCATTTTAAAAGTTGACATAGCTGCATTACTTACTCATTCTCATCAATCAATGTGACTGTGATATGAACATCTTTTTTCCAAGTGCTAGGACATTTAGAATTCAGAAATGGAAAGACTAAGTGGAAGATATTACAAAAGCTATGCAGATCAATCTCCATAACAAGATAGCCATCATCTAATTTCTTGTAGGTCACATTGTTCTCCTGTTGAACTGCTTGTATAAAACAAAGTTGTTCTTGTCTTAATAGTATATTTGGTATCTGCATGGGATCATTGTATCTGGAAAAAGAAGATATGAAAACCCTAAAATGTAGAAAAGTCTTTCTATTATTACTGGCGCATGGTAAATGACCTGTACAAAGATGATTGTATTGTCTAACTATTCGCTTCAACTATGAAATGTGTTTACCATTGAAATTGCCAGAAATTTAGGTATCAGCAAACCTTCCCTTTGGACATATGTTTTTATAGTCCCCTCATCTCAGATTCCTTGTTTCTATTGATATCAAAATTTTCCAGATGTTGCATCATCTCTTTTACATGTGTTTCGTGTTGATTCGATGAACGAAGATTCAGTAATCTCCCTCCCCTCCCTCTCTCTCTTTCTCTCTCCACCTAATTATATTGGACTTATATAAGTACAGTGGCTTTATCCCACGCACACGCACCATCGTGTGCTTGTGTGTTTATGTATCCACTGTAATAGACAAGTCTTCTTCTAGACTATTCATCTTATTCAGCTCTGTCATTCTATATTTAGATAAATTCCCATCTTCCACCACTCTAACTGACACCGACCGACCAGTTTGACTTATGTACTTGATCTCACAGTCATTACATGGAATTCGATAGATTAGATTATTTTGCTGGATTGGTTCTATGGGATCGTTAAGCCATCCGACAAAGCTTATCTCGGAGTGACTTTGTATGTTTAAATGTCACCCTATTACCAGACTTTCTGATGTTCCTTCCTTAGTCAAATGTCTGAATGACACAGATAAAAAACTCAATAGTCACTCTAAGGACCTAAACAAGGAATTGAGAAACATAAAAGAAATGTCAATAATTAATAATTAACCTCTGTTATTTATAAGAAATTCTTACGAACATGAGAGAAACAAAATGGCAACAGTAATACGAATAGGAGTAATAGAGACAACACGAGTAGAAAGGAGTTCACAGCCTCCATTGTGTTACACTATGAGGAAGGAACATCAGAAAGTTTACATAGGATTCTCAACAAGTATGGTATTAGAGTGATATTTAAACATACAAAGTCACTCCGAGATAAGCTTTGTCGGATGGCTTAACGATCCCATAGAACCAATCCAGCAAAATAATCTAATCTACCGAATTCCATGTAATGACTGTGAGATCAAGTACATAAGTCAAACTGGTCGGTCGGTGTCAGTTAGAGTGGTGGAAGATGGGAATTTATCTAAATATAGAATGACAGAGCTGAATAAGATGAATAGTCTAGAAGAAGACTTGTCTATTACAGTGGATGCATAAACACACAAGCACACGATGGTGCGTGTGTGTGGGACAAAGCTACTGTGCTCAAATCCAATGCAAATAAATGATATGAGGTGATAAGACTATGGAAGTCGATTGTTGAGAGTGGAGTTATTATGTTGATATGATTCTGAGGAATGATAATTTATGCTCGAGACGTCATCCAGTAAATAATACTATATCACTGTGCTCCCGCCATATATCAAATCAATAAATCTAATACGGAATTACATCTGCCACAGTGGTCATGTTTGACACCTATATTAATGGAGAGAACTGTAGTTTGGTAGACTAGTATTTTATACTGGGTGATGATTGAAGGCTAGATGAAAATCCCGGCGTAGTCCAGATTTTCATCTCGTCTTTAATCACCACCCAGTATAGCATATCACATTGACGTTGTTTAAATGTCATATTATATATCTTGGTGTTTTTATCACTTCTAACAGACTCAGCTGATTAATTACAGTGAATTCCAGCCACCTATGTCTACAAGTAGTGTATATTAATGTAAGATAATAAGGTTGAAAATTTCATAGGTAATCTAATACACCGAATAAAGCCATTTTTGAGTAAGTCTCAGTGGTCTAATTTAATTCCTAAAACTAACAATTCTAGTAGAATTTATGGTTCCATTTAAGGTTCATAAAACAGGTTACCCTATTAGTCCAATAGTTGACTTCAGAAGCACACCAAGTTATAATCTGAGTAATTGGTCACAATGTTTTGTCTCATTAGAAATCATTCAACGTTTAGGCTAACCAACTGCTTTGATTCGAAATGGAAACTAGGTAATATACAATTAGAGGGGGTGGAGTAGAGGAAAAATGGTCAGTCTTGATGCGACAAGCATCTCTACAGATATACTAATTAATGCGGCACCTGAGGTAGTCAGGTCAGTCATTCAGTCGTCAGTAAGACAACTAAAGTTTCTATTGAAGAAATCATGCTACAGATAAGATTATCTTAAACTTTCACCTTTTTTCCAATTTCAGCACAAGATATATCAACGAACAGAAGGAGTAGCGATAAGATCTCCGATATCCTTAATTTTAGTACACATATTTATGGGCAGTTGGGGGGAACAGATAGAGCATAAGGAACATTCCAATACCATCACAAAAGTATGGTGGCGATATGTTGAAATCGGGACACGTTCAGATTTTTCCGCACACATTAACCAGACAGCAGATCCAATCCAATTCACTTATGAATTAGAGAATGTTGGATTGCAAAATGAAGAAGAGAGAAGATGGGAGCTTGGATACCAGTGTTTATAGGATACTGGTACATTCGAATAGAAACCTGGATTCCACACTATTTCACCCTATGTGTCTATCAAGGTGGGCTTGATTAAATGTCTCAGTAATTGGGTTAGGAGCTTTACTAGTAAGTCAGAAAACCTAAATAAGGAAGTAAAACACACATCGAAGAGACACTACTTCTTAATAATTACCTTCCGAAATTTATTAAAAGGTTTATAATGACTGATAAGAGGAGGCATGGTAATGTTAGTGGTGATTGTGTAGTGGGATCTGCTGATCAAAATGGATATATATTGAGAAGGCGGCAGAAATCATAAACATTTGTCAGCAGTCAGTAAATATTTTACCCAGAGAAACGCAAGAGACAATGTGGGCCTATTAAGAGCAAATTGAGGTAGAGACAGTAGAAGAAATGAAGCACATTGTGCAAATAATTGTCTTACTGGGAGGTGTACAATATTTCACCAGTATTCTTCGAGATGCGTCTCAATCTTGTCGTTTCCTACAATTTCAGTATCCCTAAGAGGAAATTTATATCTTCTTTAGTGTTGTCGTATAAAGAAGGTATATCGAAAACTATATGCAGAATTCTGAACATTGCTTGGATTAGGGTGGCATTTAAACCTATTAAGTCACTCAGAGAGAAGGTTTGTCGGTTAAAAGATACAGTAGAGCAAAAAAACCAACAAAAATAACCAACCACGTAATGATTGTGAGGTTAAGTATGTAGGTCGAAGCAACTTATCTGGGTCACTAGAACATAAAAATTTAGTGAAACATAGACTGGTACGGTGTTCGACCACTGTTGCCTTCGCAGTATAGGACATATTCCGTGGTGTCACCATGCGAGTGAGTAATACAGAAGTCAGGTGTAGAGTTTTAGGGAGGAGAGGTAAATCAGTTGACGAGGTTGTGAACCTTCATCGACTGAGATGGTTGGGACATGTACTACGTATGCCTTGTCACCGATTGCCTCGTCACACAATGTTGGCTGAAGTAGGTCCAGGCTGGAGAAAGGCCCGAGGTGGCCAGACTAAAACTTGACATCAATGTATGAAGTCTCTGACTGTTGGTTTGAGTCATGTGGGGCGATGCAGACTACTGGGTCGTTGGGGTCCAGGGGACAAGAAGGACCAGTGGCTGGAGACTCTAAGGGATATGGCTGATAAGGGATATGAGTGGCGCAGATGTATACACACACATATTATCCTCATCTTAACGATGCTATACCGAATCTCACCATTTTCTCATTCTTCGTTTCTCTCTTCTGGTACTTTATATTTCTTTTGACTGCATTCTGTTATCTTGATCTTGCGCCTCACTGCCTTTTTTACTTCATGTACTGATTGATATGAGGTGTGGCAACTCGGACCGTTATGCAGTAATGCCTGATCCTAGGTTGATCTGGATGGATGGTACAACTTACTAAGATAGGTAGTGTACAGGAGAACTCGGCTATCGCTCTACCTGCACTGATACATAATTACACTATAGGGTGGGACAGCGTGACAATTCTAAACTCCAATATAGCTAAATGGAGGAAGAGATTAATCACAAAGTCTTTGCTCATGAAATCCACACCTAACATATGTAACAGGAATGATTCATCACATGTTGCAGATATTCAATCTAGAGGTTTGTCGAGATTTATTAATTAATTTCAGGTTGGTATTCATCATGCACTGACATCAGTTGGAAGAACATTGGAAACTTAGGAGCATTGCACAGCCTATCTTTCGTCCTACTGTGGCACTCTTCAACAGTGCTCACCCATGACCCCGACAGGGATCGAACCCAGGAGGTCACGTTATATCGTTAACTGACAGAAGTTTGAAATATGGAGCATTAGATTCCGATCCAGTGGTCCAACGCTACCGTGCTGGCCGCGGAACCTACAGGTTGCAGGTCATGGGTGCTCACCGCTGAGGAGTTATATTCCAGGATGAGACAGGCATCCAGTGTATTTAGATTTCCAATGTTCCCCCAACCAGTGTTAGTCCATGACGAATCCCAACTTGAGGTATTACAGATATCTGGAAAATTTTACCTCCATTAAGATAAAAGAATGAAGAAGTGTTAGACTATGTAAAGGAAGTTTGGAAGTGGTATGATTACTTTGATATGTGAATATGAGCAATAGATTCTGTTTGAAACGTTATCCAGTAAATTACACCATTTCACTGTGTGCTATATTAATCAAATCAATAATCTAAAATGGAAGTAGTGCATATCCCGCAAAATAAGCTGACTTACCGATTGTCTTATGATTCTGACTTTTTCACCTCATTATATATGGTCTGTTTCTGCCCAATAAGAATATAAGTAGTAGGCAAATACATCTGAAAGATATGGCCTGGTTTCTCCACAGCATCCTAAACAAACATCCCACTATCACAGTACTTATTCTTTCTTAACTGATGGGGAAATCGATAAACTTGTCAATTTCACTTTTTAATCATTTGTGCTGTCAGATATGTTGGTGGCTAGAGTTGTTATGACTTCATTAGGAATGTCTAAGTCTAGAGGATACAGCCAATCCAGCCGTCTGATCCTACCTAATCCTTAAAAGCTAGTAGAATAGAGTTTTTTTCCATCTCACACTCCCAGTCAGCTGATGAGTCATCCTCCAAACATACCAAACCGTAGATACAGTATTCAAATCAGCTTGGTTTGATTACTGTGTCAAACTGATTGACACAAATAACCTTGAGCTATTTACGTACATTGTTAAAGCTTTTCACTTCTAAGTACAGCTTTAGAATATAAAATGCTCTGAAATATTGAAAATTTTGGAAAATACTGATTGGAATCATTCAATAATGAACAAACAAACTTACCCAATGGCAGGTGTACAGATACCACCGAAAGATGTAAATGGTTTAAATCGTAATCTGAACTTTTTATTCTTTAATAAATTCAAATCATTGATTGTTGTTGAAGTTGTCGTCACATTTTCAGATTTAAAATACTGACAAAACTGTATTCGTGTATCAATCACTCTTCCACGAATTACAAATAATTTCGGTATACCACCTTTCGTTATAATTGTCTAGATGAAAAGGATTATATATATATATATATATATATATATATATATATATATATATATATATATATATATATAAAATACGTTATTTAGTCACTGATATTTGCAATCGATAACATTTCAAATAAATACCGTGGATATCAATTGATTAAATTTAAATTGGTTATTCATTGATCTTGTAATAAAATTGTTCGATTAAGAGAGTTTATGCATAATTCATCCGAGACAGTGTTATATTTTATCATGAAATGAATATCAGATCATTATTTCTTTCATCCTACGTTGAAGTGTTTTCCATCCGGAATTATCTGTCTTCTAGTGGGTTTCTAACCTCACCTGGTTTACTGGTTTCCTAGTTACTAGCCGGTCCTAAACCACGATAAAGAGGGAAGGTTGGGAATAGGACTAGCAACCCTACCCCGGAAAATCAATATAACCGCTAAACAAACTTCAAAGCACAGACCAAATATAAAGAATAACAACAAACTTATTCCTCTCTGGAATCGGATAGACGAAATGACACCGGTTGGTGAAAGCCTTCAGGAAGCCAGTTGGTCGATGTGTCTTCTCTCGATGAAAGTGAAAGTAAACGTGGGGACATGGATTGTCCGTACTATGTTTCAGGCTGGCTGGCTGGCTGGTAAAGCTGTCCCGATTGCAAAAGAGATGAGAAGATATAACATAGAATTGCTAGGAATCTGTGAAAGCAGATGGGATGGATGTGGACTCTCCAGACTGTCAACTGGAGAGTCAATAATCTACTCCGATGCTGTCACCGAGAAGAGAACCACAAGCACACTGAGTTATGGAGTGACTATCATGATGTCCCCAAGAGCACCAAAGGCTCTCTCTCATACCGTGGGAACCAGTCTCCTCCATGATCAGGATCACGACAGCAATGCTCAACTCAAAAGGAAGGAAATTCACAAGCGTACAATGCTACACTGCGAACCTACAAATAATGCAGAGCAGGAGAGAAAGGAGGAATTCTACAGACAACTGCAATCAACACTGCATAAGATCTCAGTTGGTGATATCAAAACTCTAATGGGCGACATGAATGCCAAACTGGGAGCGGACAACACAGGAGAGAACTAACCGTCGGTCGAGAAGCGCTAGGTGAAATGAACGAGAATGGAGAATTGTTTGCAGAATTCTGCGCATTCAACGATTTGGTGGTTGGAGGTACTGTTTTCAAGCACAGGGATATCCATAAAGCGACATGGATTTCATCAGACACACTAAAAATCAGACTGACTTCATCTCAATCTCAAGAAAGTGGGGACGTAGCCTACTTGACACAAGTTCAAAAAGGGGAGCAGATGTTGGTTCAGACCACTCATTATCTAGTGCCAGGAACCTTCCAAATCAAGTTGAAAACCTTCAAGGAAGTTGGTGATAGACTACAGTTCAAGTTCAACACTCGGAAACCGAAGGACTCAACTACAAAGGAAATCTTCAAGGCAGCCATCAAGACAAAATGGGAGAAATCGAGGAACATCCGTGAAGGGACCCGTATGAAAGAACACTGGAAGTCTTTGAAAGAGATGTGGAAAGAAACCTGCATAACCTTATTAGAAAGGAAGAAGAAAGAAGATAAGGAATGGATCTCGACGGATACAAGAAGCTGATAGAGCGTGGATAGGAAGATGGTGAAGCAGAAGATAAACCAGAGCAAGGATGCATACCGAGAAGAGGAACTGAGTACAGTGTGCAAAACACTGGATAAAGAAGTGAAGAAGAGTGAGTGCAAAGACAAAAGACACTTCTACGACACACTGGTAAGTGAAGCAGAACAGGCTGCGGGTAGAAGAGACCTGATAACATTGTATCAAATAACCCGGTTACTATCAGGGAAGAGGTCAACACAGATAAAACCAATAAAAGATGATGAAGGAAATCTAATTACCAAAGATGAGAAAGAAAGGAAACGATGAGCTGACCACTTCGAAAAGCTCTTGAATCGACCACCACCCGCACTTCGATCAAAAATACCACCAGCAGTTCATTCGCAGAACGGCCAATGAACACAAGCCCTCCAACAAAAGCAGGGGTGAAGTCCTGAACGCCATAAAGCTACTGAAATGTGGGGAAGCAGCAGGACCAGATGGAATCCCGCCAGAAGCACTGAAAACAGACGCGGGGACAACATCAGCGGACATGATCATATCACTATTGCAGAAGGTCTGAAAGGAATGAAAGGTACCTGCCCACTGACTGGAAGAAGGGCTACCTTCTCAAACACCCAAAGAAGGGAGACCTAAGTCTTTACAACAACTGGTGAGGAATCATGCTTCTGTCCACACAAAACCAGCAAAATATTATGCCACATCATCCTGGAGAGACTAAACCATATGCTGGATTCAGGAAGAACAAATCATGTGTGCATCAAATTGCAACGCTACGCTACTCTACGCATCATCATAGAACACAGTGTAGAATGGCAGTCAACTCAACTCAACTCAACTCAACCTCAAATTCATCGACTTTGAAAAGGTCTTCGACAGCGTCAACCAACAAGTAATTTGTCAGGCAGTTGCTTAAACACTACGGAATACCACCAGTCTTGATCAACCTGATTCAACAACTATATGAAGACGCCACATGCCAAGTAATTGACAATGAGAAGCTCAGTGGTGTCGTTGAAGTGAAGACAGGAGTGGAGTAAGACAAGGCTGTCTACTATCACCGATCATCTTCGTGATTGTGGTGGACTGAACTCGACTGGACTCGACTGGACTCGACTCGACTCGACTGGACGGGATCATGCAACAACCAGTGAGGAGGGAGAAGAGGGGGATATGCTGGCTAGACTGGGGAAAATATCCTAGAAGATTTGGATTTCGCCGATGACTTGTGTCTAATGTCACACAAACTTGAAGATCTACAGGCGAAAACTAGCAAGTTGATACAAGAGGTGAGGTGAGGTGAGGTGAGGCGAGGCAGGGCAGCGAAGACGGGACTTCAAGTGAATGCAGGGAAGATAGAGATAGGTGCTGAAGATACCCAACCAACAACACCATCAACAACAAGCATCAACTAATATTAATGCGAGAAACTTAAAGGAAGTAGTCTGTTTCACCTACCTGTCCAGACAGCATCGTTTCAGCTACAGGCGGTGATGGCACAGACGAGGATGTCAAAGCCAGTCAGGATAAGAAAAACAAGACAGGCTTTCATCAATCTGAAATAATCAGTGTGGAGATCTACTGCACTCCACTCAGTACAAAGCGTGAACATCATCCGGATTGTCAACACCAATTCCCTCAAGTCAGTGCTTCTGTGCGATGGTTGAGAGAGTTGGCGTGTCACGAAGAGCATTTCCTTCCAACAAACTACAGACATATGTCATCAACAGCTGCCGCTTACACTCACTCGATACTGGCACTGAAGATGGAGATCAGATCAGATCAGATCAGATGGCCAGAATGGTAAGAATAGGCAACAAGGAACTCACTCAGGCAACGAATCAATCAACCAAGAACCCTTCACCCAACAAATGTGGAGAAGAAGGTGGAGATGAATTGGATTGAATTGGCATACACTGAGAAGACCGGTTGGGGATATCACGCTGCAGGTCAGGCACTCGAGTGAAATGCGAAGGGGAAATGACGGGTTGTGCATCCCAGATGAGGGTGACATGGAGGAGATCATGTGAGGAAGAAATGAAAGTTTGTGGGCAGTCGTGGTGCCAGGTTGAAAAGATTGCAGAGAACAGAATGAAATGGTGATGTGCTACTGAAGCCCTATGTTCTACTAGGAACCCAAGCGACAAATAATAATATAATAATAAGATTCGTGGGTTTCTGGTTGTTTGGTCGACTAGTTCAAACATTAATGTGGAAAGTCAAGTCAATTATGATTTTATAAAGGACAATGTATATATGCATACGAATGTTATGTCTGCAAGGTTATTACAATACCACAACACATGGTTACTTCAGATAAGTTTTGGCTGATATCCAATGAAGAGGGGTAGACTCAAATATTGCACCAGTCTACGAAGCCGCTGATTGTTCGTCTAAGTAGTGAATGAAAATCTCGACTTGAAGATTGCGTTTTCCGTGATGACTGATAGTGCGGGTCAGAATTAGTCCCACTGAGACAGAAGTATTCATACATTATCGTCAACTCAATCTTTACCTCGTTTCCTTATCGGTTATATGCAGTTTTCCTCAGTTCACATGACTTCCTGTGGAATTCAATAACCTTCCATTACCCTTCTTTTTCCTCTATAGTTTAACCCCCACCTTGTATGTTGGCAGTAATGCCATTACAGCTTCAATAATAACAGATTTCTATGATGCATAAACAAAATTGGTAATGATGACAATTAAAGTCGTTCGTATCTACCCGTTGTGTATTAGTAGCCGCAATCACTCCATTAAAATACCTCTATTCAACATACCGTTGACTGATAGCTGATTCAACAAACCCAACATCATTGGCTTCTAACTTACACAATCCAAATATATGAATGCTAACTCACATGAGAAATGACTGACAATGGCAATCGCACAACCAACCACCTTCTCAGATCTAAACCAATTTCCAGTCAACTGAGTTAGTACACTGGATGGATGAGCAGGTGCAATGTAGGATGAATACTCATATTCCTCTCATTCAAATAACAGTGAAATCCAGTAGCTCAGTCAACAGACCATAGTGTTACTAATTCATAGCCTACATGCAACTGTCATCATTGAGGAAATCGCTTCAACAAACAAGGCACTTCTCTCACTGTCTTCTCAATTAAATAAACACTCTCATCGATTTACAAAGCTTGCGCGGCATAAATATCACCTCGTGAACGGCACAACTCAGTCATCTGTAGGCCAATTAACCAAAACAATTTACAAATATGAGCTCTGTCGACTCATCATCTGTATGTGTATGCTACCAGAAATCGATATTGTCGGTGTAACAACTAGTATTTTCGATTATCAGATAAACAATCAATAATAAGAATAACAATAGTGATCGGGAGAGCTCGAGTTTCGTCAATTGAATATTCCAGTGTCAGTACAGGTAATGGGAATAGGACTGATTATCGAGTCAATGTTCATCTTGGTTCAGTTTCATGACTGGCAGTACATGAGGCTAGTCACCATCGGAGTGTCTAACTCCCCCTACTGCACATTTATTTGTTTCATTCACCATTCAGTGAGTGGTTGACTGGCAGCATGTGTTTCTAGGACTAGCATACAGCTTATTTTCACTCGATTGTTAGGAATCTCATGTTTATAGGAGTAGAACGTGGGCGCTTTTCTAGATTGCAATTCCATTTTAGTCTGCTTATCAAGAGTACCACACAGTGAAGGAGTATCATTTACTCGATAACACTTCGGACACAATTTATTCTCCATATTCATATCAGGTAACTCCACAACCTTGAAACACAGTTTATATAGTCCTAATTTTCTCTCCTTCTTTGTAGTGACAAGGGTAGTTGAGTTTGGCATGTTTTCCATGTCGGAGTTAGGTGTAGAATCATTTCTATCACAAGTACTCCGTGTTGATTCCATCTCTTATTTTTTAATATTGTCACTGTATCCCACCCTGTTGTGTGATTGTGTGTAATCGCGTCGATTCCGCAGCCATAACCGAGCTTTCCTCTAAATTATCTCATTGTGCTCTGTTATTCTAATTGACCCTAGTCGACTACTACTTGTCCTATGCATTTAATCTCGTAATCATTCGAAGGGATTTGGTTAACCAAATTATTTCACCAAATAGGATCTATAGGATGTTTCAACTTATACAGCTTGCTTCTAAGCCAGTTTCTTGGTTAAAATTCCACTTTAATCTCAGCCTTATCAAGAATTCTTCATAATGCTTCTGAGGTCCCCTCTCTCTACAATAACACAGTAGAGGCTTTGAATTCTCTCTCTCAATCCTATCACCATGATTATTAATAATTACACCTGTGTTACTACGACTGTTGCTGTTGCTGCTGCTGCTACTGCTACTGTTGTTGCTAATATTTATCTTTCGATTTCTTATGGATTTATTTATCAATTTAGGTGGGTTATTATTGAGATGCAAGTTATTCTTGATGTGTCTACTCACTTGTCATAGATTTTCTGGTCTACTGGTAAGCCTTTTTCACCCTATCACATAGGCATTCAACTAAACCTACTTTAACTGAGACGGGTTGGGTGAGGGGATTCGAAGTCTAAGTACCGATTCCTATAGACAGTGAATAATACTGTTTTCTATGTGACATTTCTATCTAATAAACAGACTGAAATGGAACCTGGTGTTTAGATATACTGATGTATCATGGTTGAATGAAGAATAACATTGTCTCCACATGAATATTGATGTTCACATTGGTGTTGAACTATCTACAGAATGAAACTCCATGTCACTGGAAAATTTTCTTTCGCTTAAACATTTTTTCGGTGTAGAGTATGTTCATATGATTTGGTAAAGTATTAAGCCTACGATATTCATGGTTGTTATGCGTGGATCCACAGCTTCATACATCTGTCAACAACTGAATACTATTTGAATTGGTGACGCGTTGCTACCACTTGATCCTTGTCACACTGGCCGCCTAGTCAGAATTTCTCATCCTAACCCAAATCTAAGTGAATTAGAATGGGGAAGCATCATGATGATTGTCATTTTGACTATTTGAGATAATTGTAGTTTGTCAGACTAGTACTGATACTGAGTGATGATTGAAGGTGAAATGAAACTTTGAACCACAGTGAAATTCGAACCAGCAACCTCCGGATTACCTGTGCGATGTTCTACCAATTGAGCTACAATACCTGACTGATGACTAAATTTCTATTTTCTTTCAAGTAGATTTGGATTGTGATTAGAATTCATGACTGGGCAGTCAGTGTGATAAGGATCAAGTGGTAGTAACGCGTCACGAATTCATATGGTAGTCGGATAAAATCCTTGATGATTAAAGTCAAATAAAAATCTGGTCAGCAATCGGATCTCACAGCTCAATTGGTAGAGCACCGATCGGGAAACCTGATGGTCACTGGTTCGAATCTTTAGTCATCCATCATCCAGGTTTCAGTAACATAATGGTAATTAATGTCAGTCTTGTGTCCTTATGAATTCACTTTCAGTAGGTCGAATGATTAGTTAGTATTAGTACACTACAATTAACTGCTGCTGTGTAGCGAGTTACATTGGGCGTACAATGAGGCAGTTCCATCATCGAATTTCTGTGCACCACCCATCATGGTTGAACAAGGGACAAATTACAACTATAAAGAGCTCCATACTTGCACACTTAGTTGACACAGGACATCAAGTGGTTACTGGAAAGGCCTTCAAAATTACCCATCAGATTCCAATTAATTTACCTCATGGATTACGCACTCGGTTACTTCACATGGCAGAAGTGATTGCAATCCACCTTTACAAGCCTAGCCTTTGTATTTAAAAGAAGTTTGTTTGACCACTTTCATTGCCGTGGCCGTCAACATGATGTAACTTCTAGGTTGACTTTGTACACCTCTTCCCCCTTCTTGTTTCTATCAATATTCATATTTCCCATTTTAATAACTCTACTGATTATTAACATCATTATTTCCGAAACACCACGTGATTGGTAATTTGATTAAATTGTAAGATTATGTATTAGTGTAGAGCCCAAGGGGAAGATCTTATTGAAATGAAATATATTTCTTCGCTCAATCAGTCTTTTTCTAAATGTCTAAATGGGAATATTCAACATAAGAATGATTCAAAATACTAAATAACTACTACTCTTACTTACTTTAGCAACTTTTCCATACTTCGAAATATCCTGTATAATATCATCTTGATCCAAAAGAAATTTGATTTCAAGCTTTCTAAAAAACATCAGATAAAAATGTACTTATATAATAATTCAAGTGAATTGTATGAATTATTGTAAGGAATATAATAAATGTGAACAATCCAAGAACAAAGACATTTGTAGAATAAAATCAACTCATTTGATTTCACCGCCTTTCATCAGCTGCAAACAGCCTACAACTGAAACAAAATATTAGTAGCAACTATCATACAACACTCTAAATATGTAGAAATAAATGGAGATTAGAAACCCAGGATCAAAAATAAGGTGTCGAGGGAACATAGGATTATTAATTACAAATCTCAGGAAAAATAAATAAGAGTTTATATCTTGTGAGATAGGAAATTCTGAAGTTGTGGAGTATGGGGGGGGGAATCAGTGAAAAAAGGAACTGTATTTTTGAGATGAATGGGGATTTTTAATTTAGGCGCAGTATTCATCATGGACTGACATCAGTTAGGGAACCATTGAAAATCTGGGAGCATTGGACAGCTGTTTCGTTCTAGTATGGGACTCCTCAGCAGTACGCACCCACGACCCGGCTAGGGATCGAACCCGGGACCTTCAGGTTTCACGGCGAACGCGTTAACCATTCGGCTCCCAGATTCTCAATGGTTCCCTAACTGATGTCAGTCCATGATGAATACTACGTCTAAAAAAGGAACTGTTTAAGAGCTAATAGGTTACGTAGTTACATGAAAAACCGGAAAATCGTTAGGTGATTAGCGATCGGTAAGCAATTAATGAAGGGAAAACCGTATACATAAACATGTAGAAATTATATACAATTACCAAGGTAAAGAAAGGTTATTTATCGTGTCTTTCTGAGTTCATAGGCCAGGTTGAAAACGCTTGGTAGCGACAGCTTCCTCAGAAAACCATAATAAACATAGCATCCTTTGTTTGTTGATTATCCTGAAAGATTGATGTCCTGTTTCCATCAAATGCCTTGTGATTACCCCGTCAAGAACTTTTCTACCACTCACACGCAGATGAAAGGCGAATGTCTTTCTTATTGTATTGTTCACATTTGTCAAGGAACTAAATATGTGATATAATAAAGTTGCTGACAAATTCAGGCACACTGAATAATCAATCAATCATAATACACTTCAGTTTGAACACAACTTGGGAATTGAAGAGATTTCTTACGTAGCACAGTATTGCTTTGCTCGAAGGGACGAGAATGACTTGAATAATAAGAATCGTTAAAGTATCCAACAAATTACATCACACTCACTTTTCATATGCTGTCAGGTGGTGAACAGCTATCTCTCGTAAACACAATATTCCAAAACATAAAAATACATAGGTGAACCAAACCGTCATAATTGTGTCATTAACGGGCATTGTTGAATGTCAATGGAAAGACATGCTGTTAGATCACAGACAGAGATGTTGTGTTAAGCCCGATACGAAAAGTTCTGTTCAACCTCCACATCACCGTATCCTTAGGTTTCGTCTCAAGTGTCAGTGGACTCAGGGCGGCCTAAGTCTTTACAACAACTGGTGAGGAATCATGCTTCTGTCCACACAAAACCAGCAAAATATTATGCCACATCATCCTGGAGAGACTAAACCATATGCTGGATTCAGGAAGAACAAATCATGTGTGCATCAAATTGCAACGCTACGCTACTCTACGCATCATCATAGAACACAGTGTAGAATGGCAGTCAACTCAACTCAACTCAACTCAACCTCAAATTCATCGACTTTGAAAAGGTCTTCGACAGCGTCAACCAACAAGTAATTTGTCAGGCAGTTGCTTAAACACTACGGAATACCACCAGTCTTGATCAACCTGATTCAACAACTATATGAAGACGCCACATGCCAAGTAATTGACAATGAGAAGCTCAGTGGTGTCGTTGAAGTGAAGACAGGAGTGGAGTAAGACAAGGCTGTCTACTATCACCGATCATCTTCGTGATTGTGGTGGACTGAACTCGACTGGACTCGACTGGACTCGACTCGACTCGACTGGACGGGATCATGCAACAACCAGTGAGGAGGGAGAAGAGGGGGATATGCTGGCTAGACTGGGGAAAATATCCTAGAAGATTTGGATTTCGCCGATGACTTGTGTCTAATGTCACACAAACTTGAAGATCTACAGGCGAAAACTAGCAAGTTGATAAAAGAGGTGAGGTGAGGTGAGGTGAGGCGAGGCAGGGCAGCGAAGACGGGACTTCAAGTGAATGCAGGGAAGATAGAGGTAGGTGCTGAAGATACCCAACCAACGTTGCCACCACCACCACCAACAAGCATCAACTAATATTAATGCGAGAAACTTAAAGGAAGTAGTCTCTTTCACCTACCTGTCCAGACAGCATCGTTTCAGCTACAGGCGGTGATGGCACAGACGAGGATGTCAAAGCTAGCCAGAATCGGAAAAGGAAGACAGGCATTCATTAACCTGAAAACAGTGTGGAGATCTTCTGCACTCAGCATGTGGAACAACATACGGATTTTCAACTCTAATCCCAGTCAAGTCAGTGCTCCGGTATGGTTCACAGACTTGACGTGTTACGAAAGGCAGTTCCAACAAACTACAGTCATTCATCAACAACTGCCTACATTGGCTCGTTACTGAAGATCAGATGGCCAGAATAAAAAGAATAAGCAACAAGGAAGTCTGGCTGGTGACGAACGACCAAGAAGGTATCGCTGAACAAATATGCATTGGAAGGAAGTGGAGATGGGTTTGGCGCACACTGAGAAGGCCGACTGGGGACATCACGAGTCAGGTCCTCGAGTGGTACCCAGATGGGAAGAGACGAGTTGGGTGTCCGAGGTGAGGGTGACACGGAGGAGATGGTGCGAGGAAGAAATGAAAGTTTGTGGGCTGTCGTGGAGCCAGGTTGAAAGGTTTGCAGAGAAGAGAGTGGAGTGGAGACGTGGTAGTGAAGCCCTATGTTCCATTAGGAACCCAAGGGACAAATAATAATAATAATAATAATAATAATAATAATAATAATAATAATAATAATGATAATAATATCAGTGCACTCATTTAAAGTAGAATTGTTGTGTTCTCTGTGGCTATCTGAAAAATAGTCACCTTCATGCAACTGGCCTTACCTTTATCTCTGATTCGTATAAATTTTAATTTAAATGTTGACCTTTATAAAAACAGAAGTGTTCATGAATAAGCATATACTTCCAATTAGATAAGGCGTTCACTTTTGATTCTCTTCGTGAAAATGAGTCATAAAGCATTCCAATGGTAACTGAGATTAGTTTTCATCATGGGTTGACATCAGTTAAAGAACCATTGAAAACCTAGGAGCACTGAACACCTGTTCTATCTCAGTACGAAACTCATCAACAATGAAAACCGAAGATCTGTGAGAAGTTGAGCTCAGATCCTCCAAATCTCGTAGTGAGAACTTCATCCTTCAACCACTGAATTATTATCCACTGATCTCATTGCTGTCAACTTGCAGACAGTATGACTCCCGGCTTGATTGTCTCCTCGAGTTACGACAATCTACTAAGACTGCACAAAGTTGATCTGGAATTGTGTTAATAATCAATTTTTTCTTATTTTGTGTCACTCCGGAATGGAAATTACTTTTAAAGGGGTTAACTGAAAACCTCAAAGTTAACTAGGCGATGATTAAAGTCAAATATTCATCAGTTTGATTAAGAACAACTAGCTAATATTGGCCTTGCAGTTATATATTTGAAATGAGAAGGAGTTGAAGCTAGAAATATCTAGCCGTTTATCACTTTCTAACTTTCAACAGCTCTTTACACTCTATTAGCTTTCACTAGAGTTGATCTTGGTGTTTTTACAACTCAAGCTTCCCCACTGTTGATTTACACAATTGGATAGGTTTTTTTAGTTCGATATTCTATGGCCTATTTGTATACGTGTCTTTATTACAGTGTAATGATTAGAATCCTACTTCAATTTTACCCTTCAATGAATGAATTATGGAATGGAATTTAACCATATCCATAATCTCACTTGGGTTCGAACCAGGACCTTCGGGTCCTGTGATCAGCACGTCATCATTGAGCCACTAGTCTAAAATCCGTTGGTATATACTTTCTGTTTCTGTCAGTTCACGATACAGTGCAATCTCTATCTAGTACCGTCAGAAATTTCAACCTCCATATGTCACATTTTAACTCATACATCTTTTAAAGAAGTCGGTGTTAGCCATACACTACATAGATTTCCACTTTGATGATAGGTATATTTTAAGGTTGAAGATAAATTGATCATTGATCTGAGCATTTACATGTCATATTTGTTACATTACTTAACAGCACACTGATAGATAAGTTCATTATATGAGCATCACATTATACTAATTATTCTAATCCATTTTCAAAGTTTGTATTATCTTGACACTCTAATAAACCATTACAAGAATAAGAATTTTGTTAAAGTGACACACAAACTTGCCTTTAACTGACTTAAATCTAGTTGTGTAACCTTATAATAATTGACTTCGTTATTCATTGATCTATATGTTTGAACGTGTTATTGACAGTTGGTGTGAAGTGATTTGTGTTGTTTCTCCGACCTACTTGCAGTCTGTCATAGATACATATACACATACTGCATGCAGCTATATACACAGCGAAGGATCTGTTGTCTTATCTTAAGACCTGTCGTCAGAAACCAGCGACTGACTGTGTTACCATTTTACCTACAGATAACTTGGATCCGACTAGAGTTGATTCTGTTTCCGGTCATCTGCTTTCAAGTAGTCGGTAATTGAAGATCCTGAGTAATACAGCTGTGAATGCATAATGATGATGTAAGTGCATAAAACTTTACCTTTATATTTCTACCAGGCCAACTTATGTACTGCCTTTATTACTTTCCAACTCTAACTACTTGTTTATCACGAAAATATAGAGAATGAAACCGACAGGGGGGTCTTTTCCTATGTTCTATGATGTACAATGTGTCTGCACTTTACTTTGAACCATCACTTGACAAATTCGAGTCGAACTAAACCAGAGATGTTCGAGCGGTTGACTAGTATTTTAAGCTTTCAAAAGGCTTGTTTTCGACAACTTGATTTATTAATCATTTTAGATATGATGCAGCTTTTGAGGTAATAATCCGGACAATGAACTGCCAAGTATTCAGAAATATGCTCACATTTCGTCTCATCTATTTCAGTTGAGGTAAACGAACAGTGAGATTAGGCCTAGCATAAGAACTACCCTTTACACAGCTGCTTGTTTTCTTACATCCAACTGTTGTGGGCGTTGCTCATAAGAATAGTAGTAGTAGTAGTAGTAGTAGTAGTAGTAGTAGTGTGAGTAGTAGTAGTAGTAGTAGTATATTGAGTATATGTTGAGAGGGTGACAGATATCATAGGGAATCACCAGCAATGGGTAAGTATTCTGCCCAGAGAAATGCCAAAGACAACGCGGGCGTATTTAGCCAAAATCGAGATAGAAGCTGAATTGGAAATGAAGGACACTGTAAATAACCGTCTTAGTGCAAGGTGTACCATATTAGATGACTATTGTACAAGATGTCGATAGTAAACAATCCTTCCGTAGTCAAAAAATGCCTATTCCGTACATCATCAACTACAAAGTCATCAACAGAAATCAATAAACGCATCACCCTGGCATATATAACGAATATATCAGAAATCACAACAAGATTACGGACACCACTTGCAATTGGTGTGGCTCATAAACCAACAAATTACCTCCAAACACTGTTATACAGACCAAAGTAGGCAACAATCAAACAAGACAAACCAAACACTATTTGCAATATCAACACCAACAACTAATCACACTACATTAGACAAAGTGATCACCGTCTTCACCTTCTTCACTTACATGAAGACCAATCGACTATTAAACATCACAACATTTCATCACCCATTTCGATGCATGTGGATAATTATGGAAATGAATTCAATTTCGACAATGTAGAAATTTTGGACAGAGGAAACACAAAAAATATCAGAGAATTCCTAGAAGCTTGACATTCAGGTCAGTCAGTCGGCAATCAACATATGTATAGACATAGACCCAAGTATCAACCAATAAGAAAAGTGACAAACGACAAAGAGGTCAGAGGTGAAGCAGAGGAACAGCCAACAGGAAAGTCTATACAATCAATGACACAACAATCAAAAGAAACAACCAATCACAGACCCCGTCGTCAGAGCATGCTACTAAATCACTTACGGAGAGATACTGACAGCTCACTTCATACCGAAATTAGTGCTGATGATGTCGTCTAGCAAGACGATGAAAGCTTCAGGATTAAATAACCCAGCTCAGAGAACACAACACAACCAAGACCATCCATGTCAGCTACAAATATTCCACACTATTTCGATGCCAGGATTCAAAGGAACCAATCGTTGAACAATGCTAAGATATACTTTAAGTAGTTAAGGAGAAGAAAGTATGTCAGTCTCTCATTTTGTTCATAACTAAACTCCATGTTCTCCTATATACAATGTTGGTTCGGATAGAGAATCCATTAGGCCGTGCGAGACCATTTTATACCGTCATTGTATCTTGCTTCATCTAAACTATGCGAGAAAGTTAAGACTTGAACAATGAAGCTTTCTAGATGTTCATCATGAACATTGATGACAGAATTCAAAATACATGACAAACCTGGAGATGTATTTACACTCTCCCTCTGTCGATTGACTGAACACGTTAGTTTGCACCTTCTTCAGGCTTCCCCTTTTCAAGCCTTCTGAAAAGCTATAACTTTCTCTTTCTTCATTCCCTGTGTGTGTGTGTGTGTGTGTGTGTGAGGCTTAGCAGTAAGTCAATTCAGGTCAGTCCACTATTTCTTAAAGTTCTGTGTTACTTTACCGATTATCTATCTGCAGTGTGACTATATATGATTAACTTTTGAGTGATTTACTGTAGGGCACGCTTATTCGTTGAGTTGAAACTTATACAACACCATAAATCAGGTTGAACTACATCTTTCCATTTTTATTTCACTGATGAGTTTGCAAAAGTTTTATAAATAGACAAATGAAGTATAAACTGCTTCATGACTACTCTAATACGCCTGAAAGCAATAAATTTTGTCGAAAATATCATTCAGTAAATAAAACTCCATAAGTGTGTACTATATCGAATCAATTGAATTACACTATCATAGGGCTCAAATTCTACGCTTGCATAACAACGGGGTTATTAGAACTTTCAGTTGAATGAAATCATTCTATGTTTTATTCGATTAGTTGGAAAATCCGACTTCAATTCAGTGAGCACTTCATCATTGGGACCTATGGGCCAACAGAAATCAATTGACCAATTCAATCCTGTATAACAACACGATAGTACAACCATTGATAAATAAAATTCAAAATTCTTTATCCACATCATCAGTTAGACTGGAATCAGTCCAATCAATAAAAGAGTAAATTACACTTACAAATTACTAAGTGAGAGTAAACATTGTAGAGAAACAATTTCTAGATGACCAATCGACAGTGTTGCAAAATGAAGTCAATCAGCGATGCCGAAGATTAACTGTGGATCCAGTTAAAGTATTCAGTGGAGTGATTAGAAGAAAGTACTGTCTAAAGATGAGATACAATGTTTGCTGTACGCCTGCAGTCATCACAGACCATTTTGTCAGGTAGTAAGTCGAAAACTCTGTTAATCTATCTGAATATTACTCGATTTCATTTTATCAAAAAAAACCTATGCCACACAATTTTATTGAAAATCTAACTAGCCTATTCATATCCAATCTACACAAAATCATCATCAATATCAACATAGAATCAGACATTACTGCATAAAGGTCCAAGTTGCCACACCTCATATCAATCAGTACATCAAGTAAAAAGGCAGTGAGGCGCAAGATCAAGATAACAGAATGCAGTCAAAAGAAATATAAAGTACCAGAAGAGAGAAACGAAGAATGAGAAAATGGTGAGATTCGGTATAGCATCGTTAAGATGAGGATAATATGTGTGTATACATCTGCGCCACTCACATCCCTTATCAGCCATATCCCTTAGAGTCTCCAGCCACGGGTCCTTCTTGTCCCCTGGACCCCAACGACCCAGTAGTCTGCATCGCCCCACATGACTCAAACCAACAGTCAGAGACTTCATACATTGATGTCAAGTTTCAGTCTGGCCATCTCGGGCCTTTCTCCAGCCTCGACCCACGTCAGCCAACATTGTGTGACGAGGCAATCGGTGACAAGGCATACGTAGTACATGTCCCAACCATCTCAGTCGATGAAGGTTCACAACCTCGTCAACTGATTTACCTCTCCTCCCTAAAACTCTACACCTGACTTCTGTATTACTCACTCGCATGGTGACACCACGGAATATGTCCTATACTGCGAAGGCAACAGTGTTCAAACACTTGAAGCCTTCTCATATCTTCCACTTTTAATGACTATGTTTCACAGCCATACACTAGAACAGACCGGACTGCTGTGCAGTACAAACGACCCTTAATAGACAAACGGATATGACGGTGACGCCATAGGTGGCGTAAGCTGGCAAAAGTCAATCGAGCCTTTTGTATCCGCGCAGAGATTTCATCGGCAATTGAGCTAGCCACCAGGGTTGATCCTACTTCTCAGGTAAGTGAAGTGGTCGACACACTCAACCACTTCACTCTCTATTGTTAGCCGCGGTGGAGCACCGTTGACGACCAGTTCTGGAGCAACAATTTGCATTTGGGTGGTGAGAACCGCATCCCAAACATTCTCAAATTCTTATCGGTCGGAATCTACACAAAAGGATGGGATAGAAAGAAAGATGACTTTAAGTTCCCAAAATTTCCAGGATTTTCTCGATTAATACCATCTGTAGTAAGGAAAGAATTAGAAGAAAGATTATTCGTCTAGTACATCTATGGCGGGATAAGTTAAATCTGTCGATCTGATCTTCATCGATACCTTGTTTGACAGTGGACGCGGAAATAGGGGTTTGTTGATAGGGTTATTCACCTAAAAATTTAAAATCAGGCCTTATGCGTTAGTCACAGTCAAAATCTTGGTATAGATACACAACATTCAGTTGGCGTTCGCCAAGTTTCTGCATTTATGACTGTAGTGTCATGTTAAAGTTAAGTTTACGGTATGATAGTTAACTTCGCCCCAATCGATAATGGCATAGCCTGATCATAAAACGAGGATTACATTAGGAGATTGAAGGTGTTCCACTACCCTTACATTCATACCATTGGGACATTGTCGTGGTACCGCTATATGACGACCATAGATGTTAACCGTAGAATTTCATGTGAAAGATGTAATCTGATTAGTGGGGTTTTTAACGTCACTGACTGAAGTAGCTGGAACATAAATTATGTGTTCCTTATCGCCGTGTGTCTTAACATGGTTGGGGTCAGGTTGCAATTAACCTAATGCCAGCCGAACTAGGAAGTAACACTGGTCTCGAATTCCCCAGTTGTTAGTCTCAACTGATTGAGAATACGCGAATTTCAGGTTGAGGTTGGATACTAAAATGAGTTTACCTCAGTTGTACACTTTCATCTTCCTTCCTTGTGGCCTTCACTTTACCGCGCTAATATGAAGTGTAATAGATGACTGACTCGAGTTACTTTCATCAACTAAATGGCGAAACCACGTGTGAAGTGATCTACAACGCAAAGCTCAGTGACGCCTTCCAAGTAAAGACGGGAGGAAGACAAGGCTAACGCCTAATATCACCGATCATCTTCCTGATTGTTGTCGACTGGACAAGATCATGCTACAAACTGTGAGGAGAGACATGTGCATACGCTGGCTGGATCGATGAAAAGACCCCAAAAGAAGATTTGGATTTTACCAACAATGATGATTCATGTCTAATGCCTTGTCGCACAAACTCGAAGATCCACAGGCGAAAATCAACAAGTTGACAGAAGAGGCAGGGCAGCGAAGACTGGACTTCAGGTGAATGTAGAGAAGATAGAGGTAGTTGATGAAGATACCCAACCAACAACAACAGCAGCAACAGCAACAAGAAGCACTAGTGACCAATCATCATCAACGGGAGAAATCTGAAGCAAGTTGTCGCCATCATCTACCTACCTACCTACCTACCTATCTACCTACCTACCTAGGCAGCATCCTCTCAACTACACGCGGTACAGGCAAACATGAAGATATCAAAGCCAGGCCAGCATCCGAAAGACAGTTAGACACACACACCTTCATCAATCTGAAATAATCAGTGTAGTGATCCACTGCAGTGCAGTGCACTACACTCAGCATAAAGCATGAAGCGTGAACAACATCCAAATTCTCAACACTAACCCAGTCAAGTCAATGCTTCTGTGTGATGGTTGAGAGTTGGCGTCTTACGAAGAGCATTTCCTTCCAACGAACTACAGACATACGTCATCAACAGCTGCCACCTACACTCACTCGATACTGGCAGTGAAGATGGAGATGAGATGAGATGAGATGGCCAGAATGATGAGAATAAGTGACAAGGAAGTCAGTGTGACTGGCAGTGAACCAATCAATCAACCAACCAACCAACCAACGAAGAATCCATCGTCCAACGTGTGTGCAGAAGAAGAAGGTGTAGATGGATTGGATTGGATTGAATTGAATTGGCATAGACTGAGAAGACCGATTGGAGAGATGACGCTCCAGGCCAGGCCAGGCCGTCAAGTGGAAGCCAAATGAGAAACAATGAGTTGGGCATTCGAGGGTGGTGACATGGAGGAGACGGTGTGAAGAAGAAATGAGAGGTTGTGGGGAGTGTTGGAGTCAGGTTGTAAAGAGTGCAGAGAAGAGAGTGAAATGGTGGAGTGTTAGTGAAACCCTTTGATCCTCACTAGGAACTCAAGGGATAAATAATAATAATAAAACTCTCTAGGAAGATGAAATAGAAAACATGTTAAAACGAATCAACCAAATATTTAAAGGAATTCACTTCACAAAGGAGGAGGAATTCGACAACAGAATTCCATTCTTAGATGTCCTCATCAGAAGAGCACACAACGGGACTTTACAAATTCAAGTGTACAGGAAAACCACACACACACACACACACACACACAGATCAGATTTGAATCACTACGTAGTTTATCCTGCAGGTAATAAGAAATGTTGTGTACAGACATTACTCTCAAGAGCCAGAGCACATTGCAGAAGTGAAGCACTACCGAAAGCCGAAGAAAAATACCTGTACAACGTGTTCAAAACGAAGGATTATCCATTCAATTTTACAAGCCGGATAGAAGAAAGGGAAATTATCTCAAAACAGTAGGCTGGTTATGATACCTTAAATCAAGGATGTCTCAGAAACGATCAGCCAACTGCTTTGTTTGTTCCAGATCGGAGTGGCACACAAACCAACAAAACCAGTACACAGCATATTGTGCAAACCAAAGGATCCAGTGGCAAAAAGAGAACAGGACAAATATAATCTACAAAATCAATCGCAAAAATTGTTCACAGCACTATGTTGGCTAGTCTAACCGTTGGATTGGTCAAAGAATTCATGAACATCAACTGGCAGTAAAGCTACACAACGTGATCTCCTTCGTTTCAATGCATGTAGACAATTATGATCAAAAATTTGACTGGGAGAATGTGGAAATCCTTCAAAGAGCAGGTTCCAAGGTTGCAAAAGAAGTTCTAGAGCAAGATGACATTCAAAGGAAATGTCAGTCGACAAACTTGTAGATGTAGACTCAGTGTATAATCTACTTTGGAAGAAAACAGTCATCCACCAACCAAGGGTAAATTGACCGGATAAATCAATAATGATGCACAGTGCAACGACAACAAACAGTACAATTTCACTCCAACAAAGAATAGCTAATGACGTGACTGAAGGAAATTTCAGGTCAAAGAGGTCAGGGTGTGATAATAAAAAAGTTTTTTGCTCAACTTACAATTGAACAACATCCAAGGTGAGTAAAATAAACTATCTAAACATTCGTGTAGTATTCGAATATGCTCTACTTCTTTATGAAATTACTGCTGAAGATGTCACCAAGCCAAGTGATAAAACGTTCACGATAAAATACCAAAAATACATTTTCATATGACTGATGATGATGGGTGATAACGTGAAAAGCATATACCAGTGCTAAAACCGATAACACTAACAAAGTGTATGTGATATGTAGAGAGACATTGAGTCGACCATTAAATTTACAGCCAACATCAGCGTCATTCTGAATATCTTCAACACACAGAAAGTATTGAAAAGTATTTTGGAAGCATTAAAAGAAATGATTCCATGCATTTCACACCCTCACCTACTCATTTGAACTTAAAAGTGTTGAAATAAATTTGATCAGAGAAGATTTACGCATACAGGTAGCAGAAGCATCTAAATCAAGCAAAGTATCTACCAGAAGTCCATCAATAGTGTACGTTTGTTGAAGGCATATCATTTTACAGTAAATTTTGATCATGATCATAATTGTTTAACAAATTCTTGCATCTCTCTATGTCGAAAGTCCTGAAGACTAAGCGACTTGATAGCGTTTATTCTTCAGTGATTCGTTAGTTTATCTGAACCACCCCTAAAAGATAGATTACAGTTTGTAACCAGCGTATTTTACTGGTAGTGTACTTATTTACACAGACTACAGATATCATTTTTATTTCATAGATGTGTCAGGCGAACTTCTTTCCAGTTACTTCAAAAAATGTTATACATTTGCTAACTAGTGTCAGCCATTGTAAAACAATTTAGGAAACAGCAACAGGTAAAGACGCATTTTTCTTCAAAACTATACTGAATAAACACCAAATTGCACACTTCTTATAGATGATTATATACATTCGTAGTGTTATACTCACTGGAACGGTAAGGCATTTATGAACGTATCCATTGGATATCTGCATTATGGACGCAAACATTATAGACATGTCAAGTAAAATTCTCTCTTCATAGGTGATAAAACAATCCTTAATTGCGATGTTGCAAGTGATTGATTTGCTTCTTCACTTTCATTTATACACGTGATTGAAATAATCTTTAGCGAAGAAGTTCACAAAGAGAAAATAATTGTCTTCTGCTGAAGGCTTAACTTTTCATCTTGCTATAATTTCATTCTTTATGCATACAGTTCCAGTAAGACGAACTGATCAACATTGGAAACATTAAGTCAACACTAAATGAAAGCAGAAATCGACAGTTTCGATCAACTAGGATATTGTTCATACAAGATTCTGACAAAATGATTGTACAAATAAAAGATCTGCTTAGTAGTTAATGTAGAGATCAAGCTTTTGTTGTGTTATGGGTTTCCAGACAAGTTCAAGCAACTATCTAATGATTCTCTAACCTATTTTGATCAGAAATGAAAACTATTTTAAGAATAATCATTTTCTTACAGTTGTTTTTAGATGAAGAAAAAGACACATTTGTGATTCTTAAGTTTCAGGAATTCGTGGTGTGCCAAAGGGAAATGAAGTGAGGGAGGGGCTGGGGGTTCAGTATAAAATAGATTGTCACACAAGACACTGGATCATGGTATTACTATATCACCGGTTGATAGGTCAATGTATCACAACCCAGTGTTTGAATTTCAAAGTACTCCCTATGAGAACTGGTTAATTCAGCCCCGATTCCATGTGATTTGTCGGGTGTATATTGTTTAAAACTGTCGAACTAGTCCAAGCGGCTATTCAGTGCTCCCTAGTTTCAGATGATTCTCTGGAAGATCTCAATGCAATGATGAAATCTGTCATTGGCGATAAAATACACTTGCATACCCTGTTTTACAACTATGACCTCCTGGAAACAGCCACTTGGAGTGTTTCCAGGGTTAGAGATGGGAACTAGGTAATTTTTTGAAAAAAAGTTTAAGTATAATGCAAACATCCATTTGTCTGTGATAAGAATTTCCATAAAAACAATGTGCTATCATTGAATTGGCCAATTTTAGTAATCATTGTCTTGAACTCTTCTATGAATTCTTCAGCACTACAGAAGCAACTAGTGTTATCTTTACGGAACAAAATTAATTTGAAGTGCATGTATGTTCCCACTAAAATCAAACATCTATCCGTTACAATAACAGAAAAACCAACTTTAATACTTTTAAGGCATAGTAAACACGTAAATATTGGGAAACAGATATCCACATCTGCGCTGAAAGCAACAGAAAGTGTGTAATCTTACACTGATCGGTCACTGGAGGGCAACCAACTTCATGTTGCCTAGTTCTGAAAGCTGATCGATTCCTATCGACCACTCTACAATGTGGACACTAAACTAGGCGGCTCAACACAGCGATGCACTTTGATTGGTGTTAGCTGGACGAGGGAAATCAGTAGGAAGCTTTGCTTGAGCTAGTTCCCATGCCTTTTGGCACTCATCGACAAGGTGTATTTGCAACCTTGAGGAAACTGATGTCTCGTCTGAGATTCGAGCATACGTCACCCAGTGCTGCAGTCAGAGATGTTATCTTTTAGCTGTACGAGCCACGAATGACCTCCTGTGGGACATCATTCCCTTCAAGATTGTACATAGGCCTTACTGAAGAGTGCCAACAAGCCCGAAACCCAGGGCAAGCAGGGCTTTCTTCTGATTTCCTCTAACCAATTAGTCGCTAATAACTGAGTATTATTTATAAGCTTAATGAAAAACTCACGTTTACTGGGATATACGAACGTAGGTTATCCAGAGTACAGGTTGAAAAGCATGAACATGGGCGGTAGTTAACAGTATGGATGGATGGATTAGGGAAGTTAACATGTCACGTGGTCAACAGAAATGTTAGTTACAACAGTTTTTGTCAATTTCCCCCTTCCCCCAAATACTTGAAAATCCTTCCCGTTTAGGCTATGAGATGCAGCTGCTGAACTAGACTAATTTTCTCTTCAGTCGCCTATCCAGTTGTCTATGGATGAATCATATTTAACCCGATATTCATCCTTCACATTACTGTCATCACACTAGTCTTCCCATGGCTGTCTAAATTCACCTGAGTTGCACAGATTGAATGAGTTACTAATTATAGAACAGATTGACTATTACTATATTTCAAGTTGTTATTCATCGTAGACTGACATCAGTTGGAGGAACAAAGGAAATGTCAGAGCACTGGACAGCTGTTTCGTCCCAGTATGGGACTCCTCAGCAGTGCGCACCCACGACCCCACACCACCAGGGATCGAACCCGCGACCTTCAGGTTCCGTGGCCAACACGTTACCATTGAGCCACTGAGTCATAACCCAATGGTCCATATTTCCAACTTCTGTTAGCTCACGATATAGCGCAACCGCCATCCAATGTCATCTTGCTCTGCCCCCACCGGTCACGACTTCTCATTGATGGTCGTGAGGACAGTTACTAAAAGATGACATTGGGTGGCAGTTGCGCTATATCATGAGCTAACAGAAGTTGGAAATATGGACCATTGGGTTATGACTCAGTGGCTCAATGGTAACGTGTTGGCCACGGAACCTGAAGGTCGCGGGTTCGATCCCTGGTGGTGTGGGGTCGTGGGTGCGCACTGCTGACGAGTCCCATACTTGGATGAAACAGCTGTCCAGTGCTCCTACGTTCCCTTTGTTCTTCCAACTGATGTCAGTCTACGATAAATAACAACCTGAAATATTTCCAAATCCCCACAACTCCCTCAAAATATTACTATATTAGTCAGTTAGTACATAAGTATCAAAAAGAATATAACTGAAAGTATATATGTAGGTCATCCAGTGTTTATAATTTTGAAATTATATTGATTTATTGACCTATGATACTTTAAATCAATAGTTTAAATAATCATACTAATTATAATACTTTATATATATAAAGTTGTTCCTAAGCTTTTTGCACTCTTCAAAATAATTCGGGTAACGTTAGGAAATAAACGATACCACATACCCTTTTATTGATTTTGAACTGAATAATTTACTGCTTTGAGTTTGGGTATTGTTATTAGCATTTTGTATTGAAAGACGACCTTGAAGATTATTTTTTTCAAAATCATTACTTGGACGACTAGTTTTCACTTGATTATTGAAAGATGAACTCTTAGCTGGAATATTTGTTTTATTTTTTATTATTGTCAGATTGTTATGATCATGAACAGATGGATTAAGATTCTCGGTAACAGTAGTTGTCACTGTTGAAGTCATTGGTGTTGAATGCTGAGTCAGTTGTGTATTGTTGGTACTGTTTTCGAATGGTATATGACTGTTTGTATTGTGGTTAGTATCCCCTTCATTTTCACTGTTATCTGAATTATCATCCTCATCTTTTTCGTGTTCAATATCCAACAATAGCTGATTGAACTCTTCAAACGGTAGTTGTTTGTTTAAAGTAAGTGTTGATCGTGAATATGAAGGGAAATTTGACTGGATGACCTCTGTAAATTACAAGATGATACACACATAAAACACATTTTCATATTTTATCAAACTGTGTGTATTTAATTGGTCGATTTATGATAAATTTATTAATTCAACGGATTGAAATAGCGCAAAATATCCTTGCATAAAATGTCTAGAGCCATTCTGTCTGCCAGACTTAGTTCTTGATTATGGAACAATTACTGAAAACAACTTGAAATTCGAACCTTTAGTCTAGTGATCATTATCTTATCAGGACTCAAGAATTCAGTATTCAGAGTGTAGTGAAAAATCAATGTCTTAGCCGGTTTACATTTCTTTTCATTCATTCTACTTAACGTTTCCCGACATTCTTTATTCCTGTTGTTACAGAGATCCTAGACAGCTGAACCAAAAAGCCTTCATAAAGTGGAATAGTAGCTTCAATGATACTTGATACTTGTAATTTCCCGTTGCTATAAAGGTAGAAATCCCTCCATCTCTGTAAGCAGATGAGCTCCTATGTTGATTCCTCGGATCCGTCTGGTGTTGATGATATTATATTCATCTTGGTGACTAGCAAAGGAATCCAGGATCCGAGTTTCATCCGACTTGGGAATCGTCAGTTGGATGTACCTGCACCACACTGAGTGATGTTGTTATCACCGGAACTCGAACTCAGTACCCATCGCTTCAAACTGCAGAGTGTTATCCACTAGGCCACCTCTTCCGGAACGTCTGGTAACGATGAATTACAAGTATTAAAACAACAAATGATACCCGTCTTATATAAGCTGGATGACACACTGGCGTTTGAAGAGCTAGGTCCGGGGTTCGAGTTTCGGTGGAAACAGCATCACTCATCGGATTGCAAGTAAATCCAGCCGACGAGTCTTAGATAGATAGGACGAAACACGAGTCCCAGATTCCATTGTTATTCACCAAGATGAAGGCAAAATAGCACTTTATCTGACTGATCCAAATTAAAGGTGTCTCTCACTTCAATTTCGTTTCATGGAACAATGTTCATTCATGTGAGCAATGACTAACTAATCCTGCTTATCAGTAGCTGTATGCAAGGCGTTAGTCAACTTGTTTCATCTAGCTGTTCCAATAGCACCATATAAAAAGAGGAACTTGTGAAATAGTTATGTCCATTTCATGTTATCAGCTTAGAATAGTTAACTTTATTTGATGTATGATAGAGTACGGTATAGCGATTCAAGGTACTTTCGTTTTGCGACAAACAATCATAGTTAAGCGACTGGAAAATGAATCAGATGTACACCGAAACGATGAATAAACCGTGTGATTAGCTAGACCAGTAATCATATCAGTCAATGATATAGACTACATACTCTCCCACTTAACTAGTCTATTTTATTTGTTCCCATAACTTCCCTATTCCCAGTTCAGTAACACAGATAATCATTGATTGTCTTCTGACAAAAACCTACTTATATTGTGGGTAGTTGTTCAGTGCGTTAATTGAACATATCAATCTGTGCTGTTCAAAGTTTTGCATTGATTGATAATCGATTTTTGAACACAGTATCCATTGAGCTTAAATAGTTTACATGTTTATCAGATGTGTAAATAGTCATTTGGCCCCAAAGTTTAGAAGAAAAAAACATGATAAAATACACAGTACATCTGATTAACCTTCGTAGTACATGATTCATACCTACAATTTGTACACATAGAACACACAATAATTCTATAGTTTATCATAATATTCATAATCTTTGTTTAAAAAACAATAGTCATTTATCATTATTATTATTAACACCCATCTTTATTAATCTAGAACACAGGTATATCGAGGCATTCACACAGGAGCCCATATGCCAATAGAGACCGATCAATTCGGTCCAATCAACGACGGTATAATACAAGCAATAACACTAAAACGATATCCATCACACAAGAAGTGGCTCCTTCTTTGACTGGTGATGTATCACTATTTGGTATTTCTGCTGACAATCTACGTGGCATTAGAAAGATGAAAAATGATATTGATTGGCACTTTGTAGAAAGACGCTATCTTACCTTATAAAATGAACGTGATCGACAGACTTGAGTTAGCATTAACGAAATAAAAAAGATAGTGTTTATCATTGCACGACCAATTTGTGTTGTGCAAAATATAGTTGCTTTGTAATAAATTATAACGAAAGTAAGTCCTAATGTCACCGCAGCGTATTTAGGAAATGAAAGCAAAATGTTTTCAAAACTTTACGCTGTGTATACCATACCTTTTTCAGCAGAATATTTAGTAATACAGTACCTGATCTCAATGATCAACTGTGCGGATTTCTTTTTCTGATGGAGTTAGAGGTCTCCCAGTGTTTCAGATAAGTCCCCCTGATGAGTACCCGTGAGAAAACCTAATTTTAGCGGTCCCTGCCCAATAACTCATAACTCATTTATGGGTTTTAGGGTCCCAGGGTAAGTCTGTGGAACTTACAGTGTAGGACAATATTATGTAGCTAACTAAATACTGGGGTTAATGAGGCTGGGTATATATTACCAATAGAAGTGCGATCGTTTCAAGATACTTCAGTGATATTTTAACAACTCTTGTCTATATTCAATGGTGTTCCGTGAATTCATCCACTTGTTTTAGCTCGTTATTTTACTCGATTTTATGCATGTTATTACTGAGACTATCTGAGGTAGCTGTAGTTTCTTAGACTGGTGTTATTGGTGCTGGCTGACGACTAAAGGTGGAATGAAAACATCCGTTACAGTGGGATTTAAATTAGTGGCCTCAGGATTACCACTCCGATGCTCTGCCAACTGAGCTACAAGACCCTGCTCCGACTTAATTCAGCAACCATTGTGATTACAATGAACAAATAGTAAAGTATCATGGACTTGTCGTTTCAGCGAAACCATAGGTGACTGAACAGAAGAAAAAACCTTGTCACTAGTTGGGTTTCCTGATCCAGTTAGTAGAGCACTCAACGCGTCGCCAGAAGGTCACTGATTTGAATTCTGCCCAGACCTAATTTTTCATTTGACACATATTATAGGGTATCATTGTAATTCATCCTTTTACAGTCTGTTTCATGTAATTTTGAGGGATACACTTGCATACAGTCCATTCTGTGCGCTCTTTGTAGACACTAACGAATTGTCTCCTAGGTTTATCTCGGATACCTATTTAGAAAACCAAACATCTTACTAACAACCTAAGAATCATATATGATTTGTTCTACACAACACTAAGAAGCTATAATTTTGAACCATCCAGGCCTCCAGTGATAAATAGTAGACAAATATTTACAAAGGTGAACTCTGAAAAGGCTTTTGAATATCTAACCAAATATGTAAAGATACTTTTGTATTATGAGTAGTTAAATTATGAGATCAAGTCTATCTATCAAGTGAAAATGTCATATCAGTGTCTTCTCACCTAATGATATCAGCCCTTTGAAACCAGCTGCTCCGATTATTGAACAGTCCCAGGAAACATATCACGACTCCACCAACAAAACTTCATCAGCACATAGCTATGAAGAATAACATGTCGTTAACCAACTGGCCATAAAATGGTGTTTAGAAACCAGGCGTGTTTTGAGGTTTCTTTAGCGGTTAGATTGGTTTTACAAGGTAGGGTTGCTAGCCCTATGCTCAACCTTGCGTGTCTATCCGGGCTTAAGACCGGCTAGTAACCAGTGAACTAGTTATCTAGGCGAGGGCTGCCTACTATCACCGATGATCTTCCTGATTGTGGTTGACTGGATCATGCAGCAAACCGTGAGGAGCGAGAAGATGGGTATATGCTGGCTGGACCTATGAAAAGATCCTAAAAGATTTGGATTTCACTGATGATAATTGTCGTACAAACTCAAAGATCTACGAGCAAAAACTAACAGAAGGAGGTTAGGCAAGGCGAGGTAGAGAAGGAAGATGGGACATCCTTCAGGTGAACGTACAGAAGACAGAGGTGATGAAGATATTCAACCAACATAACAAACAGGGAGCACTAATCACCATCAACGGGAGAAACCCAAAAAATGTAGTCTCTTTCACCTACCACATAAGCAGTATCCCCTCAACTACACATATTATGATGTCATAGTCAGCATCGGAAAAACAGCAAGACACATCTTCATCACTCTCAAATAATCAGTGTGCACATCTACTCCACTCCAGTCAGCATGATGCGTGAAGCATGAACAACATCCGGATTTTCAACACTAATATCATATCAACTCAGTGCTTCTATGTGATGGTTAGAGAGTTGACTTGTTACGAAAAGTATTTCCTTCCAACAAACTACAGACATTCATCAACAGCTACCTAATCTCAATACTGGAGATCAGATGGTCAGAATAATAAGAATGAGCAAGAAGGAAGCCACTCTGACCAGGCAATGAACCAACCAAGAATCCATCGACCAACAAATATGCAGAAGAAAGTGGAGATGGACTGAACATACACTGAGAATACCATTTGGGGGATATCACTAATCAGGTCAGGTGAGACCCTTGAGTGGAAGCTTAAGTGAAAGCGACGAGTTGGGCATCCCAGCTGAGGGTGACATGAAGGAGGTGGTGTGAGGAAGAAATAAAAGCTTCTGGGGAGTGTTGGAGCTAGGCTGAGAAGACTGCAGAGGAGAGAATGAAATGGGTATGTGGTAGTGAAACCCTATGCTCCACTAGGAACCCAAAGGACAAATAATAAAACAATGAATAAGAGTCCAGTCGTATGCGGATTTATTTAAAGTCAAATAACTCATAAATAATACTTATATTTGTAATGTTGACTGAAGTACATTGCATTTCTAAAAGAATTAAGGGTTTCATTTCTCACTATTGAGGTAAAGCAAGGACTATGAAACTAGATGTAAGTCTATGGCTACCATCAGATCATATCAGAAAACAGGTAAAAGCCAAACTCCATACATTGTGATGCTTTTACCTTTAGTCTACAGACTAGATGTTGGGATTGGAAGGATATATTTTGATCAGAAAGGTCTTGTGGTTCATCGAAAAGATTCTTTTCTGCTATTTCATTTTCGAAACTGTACAGTAGTGATTAAGTACAATTTTCTTGAGTGACAACTTTAGTGTTTTACATGTGTACAAGAATTTGTTTCGTTTCGTTTAGAGGATATGGAAACAAACAGGATAGTCTGTCATAAGTAGAGGACATTCAAAGCTGCTCAGATTGGTGAATAATAATCAACTATGGGAAAATTTCACGTGTAGCACCTAAATATACCCATCTCACAGGTAGTCACTATCTTCCCCTAGTAATATATTGAACAGCGGATATTAGGATCGAGTTTCATTTGGAAAAACTCCACCCCCTTGCAGTCAGACACATTCAACTGACGAGTGACAAAGAGAAAAGAATGCCCTTCTTTAACTCCATTACTAACTACTACCCGTAGTTAGCACGAAACTTAGTGATTCATCTAGACATGGTCCCATTTACCAATAATGGCCTAGAGTAGATTTCTTGGCAATCCCATATTCCATGCTGGTAGGTTGTATCATGAAATGTGAATTCTGCAGTGATACCATATTTCAGTAGTAGTTCTTTCATGTATGAATTTGGTATTCAATACTTAAATTGTCTTCATCTATTATTATCTGGATGAAACTGATTACGACTGAATCTTTAAGTGATACACAACAAATTTTCTTTTAATGATAAGGAAAGATTATTTATAATCAATATTCTGAGCAATCTTGTTTGTTTTCAAAACTTCTGTTATTCTCTAAGATCCAGGAAAGAGTTTGACGTTTTTGTTGCAAAATACATTAACCTGTCAACTGACTAATTAGTTAAATGTTCAATTCAATTAACTAACATTTTTGTATGGTGTTATCGCATCGAAAACACAAATTTCTATTTGTGTAAGTAAAAAAAATTAATATTATGATTTAATTATTTTTTTTTTGGTGCTATTTTTTCTAGAAAACAATCTATTTGCTTTTCTGTTTGTGTTTGTTGTATCCTAATGATTGATGAATGAAGACACGTGAGATTTGTAATTTATTTTATTTTCCTTTCAAGGTCATTTCGGTTATCTCACCCATCCTTCATTTATTTGTAACATGAAAAAGAATTGAGATGGAATCTGAAAAAGATTTTACGGTTAACCATATTATCGACACAGAATCACATGTAAATGAGTAATTGCAGGTGTGTTATTTGTAAATACTTTTGCTCTATGATAGGATAACAGCTTGACATTATGTTTTCCATATGGCTTTACTGAGAATTTAAAAAACCCATTGAACTCTAAGATTTCGCTTAGATAGCACTACTCTGATAGAAATCGTGTTTGGATGTTTTAATTCTTCAAGTTTGTAAAGATTTCAGGACTTTACTAATCGCTTTCTTGGTTCATTATTTTGATGATCAGTATTCCGTAATGTCGTCCAATGTTTTGAAACAAGAAATTTTCAACAGTCAAGCTAAAGTTAGGTGGCGGACATTTTAGTGATGAGGTTCAAGTTGAAATTTAGTCATTTCAAGTTCTACTGTTCTCATCTAGTAAGTCCGTTCATCAATCATTACTATTACGCCAAGTAATGTATTTTTCTAATAGATCGTTTAAAAAACTGTTTAGCAGTGATGTGATCAGTCTGTTTTTATCTTTAAGTTTATTAGTTCTGGAGAATTTTGAATCCAACAATATGCTTCACATTGTGGAAGATGGTTTTGATTAGGAAGTAGTTAAGATATTTAATCAGAGAACTGAAATATTGGTTGATGAGATCATATTAGGCGTACAGTTGTGCCTGACCTCCACAGTCTTCAAGTTTCGAGGAAGGCAAGGAGTTAGATAACGTGGAAATTGTTAGTAGATAAGAAATGTGAATATTGAGTGTCCACTTGATGGATAGACAGATGTAAAGAAGGTGAAGAATGACACAAAGATCATAATGAAGGTGATAGTAATAAACTAACGAATTGTAATGAAATCGAAAGATTGTGGATGTGTTAGTACCATGGTAAGATAGGAGAGTGAATATACTTGGTTTGCACTAAGAGATCAGGTTTGAACTGATGAATTGCCAGTGCTTCTGCTGTGCACAACCATCGAAGGCGCACTCCTTTTGAACGTTGTTTTCAAAGGCGATACGCAAGCAGAGATCTTGAAGAATCGGCTGTCTAGATCACTGAAGAAGACATTCTTCTCTGCGAAACTGCAGATCAGCTTCTCTAGTCAACAACTCATTCCGGAGTGCGTTAAGGACAAGTTACCACTTTGGGCCACCTCGATATGTATCTACAAATTTTTTTGCTACTGTGGAGCTAGTTATTTAGGCGGCACAAAACGCACGCTTTCCAAACGTATCTGTGAGCACTATCCTACATGGTTGTCGAGGGGAGAATGTAAATCAATTGACAGTTCAATTATTGAATACTCAGTTAACTCTAGACATGTATCTCGAACGGATTCCTCCTTCAGTATCATTTATGGAGTTCAATGGAATAGTTCAAAAAGAGTACGCCTTCGACGGTTGTACACAGCAGAAGCACTGGCAATTCATCAATTCAAACCTGATCTCTAAATGCAAACGAAGTGTGTTCACTCTCCTATCTTACCATGGTACTAACACATCCACAATCTTTCGATTTCATTACAATTCGTTAGTTTATTACTATCACCTTCATTATGATCTTTGTGTCATTCTTCACCTTCTTTACATCTGTCTATCCATCAAGTGGACACTCAATATTCACATTTCTTATCTACTAACAATTTCCACGTTATCTAACTCCTTGCCTTCCTCGATATTTCTACTGTCTTAGTTTATTACGCAACTACTTTGAATTCTTGATTCTGGCTTTTAGCACTGGGTTAATGATGTTATTATAACCTATTGTTTTATAATGGACTGTAATATGTTTATGATATATATACATATAAATACAATTGTACAGCTTTAGAAAATGATGTCATTGAAGAAGAGAATTTTCTTCGCTGAATTATCTCTTCTCTATAAAAACCAAAACTTTGCTTTCAAAAACGTTTTATGAAACCACTTTCTCTACATTGGCCTTAACAATTCATCTTATTGATTTTGTCAATTTCAGTTCACTTTGGTATACTTCTCTTCTATTATCATTTTTATCACCAATTTTCACTTCATTGACAACATTTGACCCATATTTCACTTTTTAATATCGATTCATTCCTTTGTCAATGACCCATTTTCTATCTCTTCAACTTGAACAAATACCACCACCTATACCGATTGTATATTTAGCATATTGACTGACCAACTGTTTTAGTGCAATTATCTGTCATTTAACCGATTATAAATACGACTATACAGCTTGATAATGAAGTTGTCGAAAAGAAATACTTCTTCGCTGATACATGCCTTGTTCTTGTTAATGAATAAATGAGTACATTTCGTCAGTATTTGTATTTCCCAATGAATGAAAAACAAAATAATTTTATTTCAACTGACCTTTCAGCATTTAAGGCGAATAGTTTTTTAAAGTTATATTAAACCGAATTTTCACTATCCAGGCTTACTCATACATGTGATAACTTGATAAGTGCTCTTATGGAAGAATGATTTTACGTTGTCAAAAAGTATTGAACAAAGATGAAATCTACACACACAATGTATTGTATAAGATGAGCGTATTAATTATAGACTGAGATTTGTGTATTCTCATGTGTGTTGATAGTTCTTTTTGCATGTATATTGGTTACGTCAGTATATGGGACTTGGTTGAAACCAGATCAAACTACGTTTTATTCCTTCATTCCTATACGGGTAATGTGGATTCCAGTTTATGTGAAGAGATTCTGCTATGAGATTTTCATTATAGTTTCTAAAGCCTTTCTGAATAATTTCGATATTATCAAAATCAACCTTGTCACCTGAGCTATGGGTAAAGTGTTTTCAATCTTTTTCAATCTTACTGGGTTTCTATGGGGTTGGGTGGAAGCTCTTCGGTGTTGATTTTTTTAAATTTTGATTTTACGTTAATTTCCCCCTATGCATATTGCGCCAGTCTGAGCATTTCATTTCATAAACACGTTTAGATTGTGAATCCAGAGGGATCTCGTCTTTCAAATGGACTAAGGTACTCTGCAATACAGTTGACGTTCTATAGAACACTCTTATATTGCATTTGTTGAGCACTTTTCTAGGTTCCATCCAATGTATGTCATCTGTATAGGTAAGGATCCATGATTAAGCAGTAGTTTTACTATAAAATTTAATGTTATTTTCTATTTTTCGAATGAATTTTACCGGATAATTATTCATTTCCAGTATCCCCTTAACTCTTTCATTTTCATCCGTTATTAGAGCATGAGCTCTCCTTAAAAGACTGGAAGCAATATAAATTGGACATGATGAATTGAAATCTAAATACTTGATCGAATACATTGCTCTCCTGAAGATGGTTATACTTAAGTGTTCATTTTCTTCCCACTTAACAAAACAACCAAGGAAAGGCAGTTCCCCACTATCCGTTTCTTTTTTTGAGCTGAACCTGATACTTGGTGAACTAGAGTTCAGCTGATCTAAGAACGCCTGGTATGTCACGTTATAAAATTACGAATATGTCATCAAATAACTTCAGACAAATTTTTGGCTTTATTAAGTGTACGAAGATGCTTTCTCCGAATTTACTCACAAATAGGTTAGCTACTATGGATGCAACAAATGAACCCATAACAACACCCTTAGTTCGCCCGTATAGTCTTCTTTTAAATGTGAAGTAAGTAGTCTCTAAACAATAGTTTAGAGAGTTGTTGGTGGCACTGGGATTCAATGGACAAAGAATTGATGTCATAATTTCATCTTTCTCAATTTTAAGTGAAGAAACTTCAGATATGAAATCAAGTAAGCCCCGTATTGTTTATTCCAAATATTTCTTAGTGGTTTAAGTACTGAAGCCAGATATTTAGAGAAGTTGTATGCTAGTGTGTTGGTGAGGTACACAATTTTTCTCATTTGAAAGGAAAATCTGCGAATATTGTGTAAACCGTAGAATCTTGAAGGTATGTAAGACTTAGGCTTGAGTTAGAACAGAAATTGACTTACCGATTTTAGGTTTCACTTCTTGAAGTAGTCTGTTTGTGCTAAATTTCATTTTGATCAGTTTGGTGGATCTTTTATTCTGATCATTCAAAGAGTATGGCCCTTGGGATAAGTTTCCACTTGCCTTCCTTTCATAATCTGTTCTGTTCATAATAACTGTAACATTCCCTTTATCTGCTTTTGCTATAAAAATGTCCTTCTCTTTCCTCAAATATTTCAGGGTGTAAAACTCTTGTTTAGCAATGTTAGAAGGTATATTTCTTTTGGCCGAGAGAATATATGAAATTTTATGACGTGTAATCTGTGCTTCTTCATAAGGTATTGATTCCAACGCAGTAATGGCTTTCCGTTAATGCTAAAATTATAGTAATCAAATCTCATTTTCACTTAGAATTTTATCTGACATGATGTGTACCAAATCAGGAGACTTTGTATCATCTTTTATCATACATTCTGAAAAAATTTGGGCATTGGGTAAATGATATCCAGTATTTTGATATTTTATTTCTCAACACATAAAAATAGATTTATTCCAACTGACGTTTCACTATTTAATAATGCCAATGGCTTTATAAAAGTTATCAGAGTGTCAAGAGAAATTATGATCATTATTTGTCCTTTGGGTTCCTAGTGGAGCATAGGGTTTCACTACCACATACCCATTTCATTCTCTCCTCTGCAGTCTTCTCAGCCTAGCTCCAACACTCCCCAGAAGCTTTTATTTCTTCCTCACACCACCTCCTTCATGTCACCCTCAGCTGGGATGCCCAACTCGTCGCTTTCACTTAAGCTTCCACTCAAGGGTCTCACCTGACCTGATTAGTGATATCCCCCAAATGGTATTCTCAGTGTATGTTCAATCCATCTCCACTTTCTTCTGCATATTTGTTGGTCGATGGATTCTTGGTTGGTTCATTGCCTGGTCAGAGTGGCTTCCTTCTTGCTCATTCTTATTATTCTGACCATCTGATCTTCAGTATTGAGATTAGGTAGCTGTTGATGAATGTCTGTAGATTGTTGGAAGGAAATACTTTTCGTAACAAGTCAACTCTCTAACCATCACATAGAAGCACTGAGTTGATATGATATTAGTGTTGAAAATCCGGATGTTGTTCACGCTTCACCCTTCATGCTGACTGTCTTGCTGTCTTTCCGATTCTGGCTTTGACGTCCTCATCTGTTCCCCACCTGTAGTAGAGACGATTCTGTCTCCGTAAGTGGGTAGGTGAAAGAGACAACTTGCTTTAAATTTCTTCCGTTGATGGTGATTGATGCTTTTTGTTGTTATTGTTTTTGGTTGGGTATCTTCATCACCTAACTCTATCTTCTCTACGTTCACCTGAAGACAGTCACGTCTTCGCTCCCCTGCCTCTTCTGTCAACTTGTTGGTTTTTGCCTCCAGGTCTTCGAGTTCATGCGACATTAGACATAAATCATCATCGTTGGTGAAATCCAGATCTTCTAGAGTCTGTTCATCTTTCCAACAGGCGTATGCACATCTTCTCGCTCATCACAGTTGCATGATCCAGTTCAGTCCAGTCCAGTCCAGTCGAATACAATCAGGAAGATGATTGTTGATTATAGTAGGCGGCAATCTTGTCTACCTTCTGTCTTCACTTTAAAGGCATCACTGAGCTTTCCATTGTGAATCACTTGGCATGAAGCATCACATAGCGTGCAGCTACTGTTGAATAAGGTTGAGAGGGGTTTGTGGCTGTAAAACCGTAGTGTTGAAGCAGCTGCCAAATTACTTCCATGATAAATTAGGTTAGCAAAAGTTACAAAAGAGATGTTGTAACTGGGCAACATTTTTTATTAAATGCAAATAAATGAAATATACTATGGAACAACATGACCGTTTGGAAACCACTCACTGTGATCTGTAAATCTCGCTAGTCACATCAGAGTGAGGCTAGTTTTAGACGATTATCCCCGTCGTTTTAGGTCTCCCATGTACTAGCATACATATCTGAATTGTATGGATCAACTGAATCTAGTTAGCTAACTTAGGTGAGCTGGTGTACCTTAAATTTCATAATCACTTTGGAAAATTATTGGCAGATTGCATGGTTAACCTATAAATTTCTCGCAACTGAGTATTTTATCTACTGCCTTACTGTATTGTCCACAGGGTTTTCATTGGAAATCACCCAGCCAAGATCGCAAAGTGTAATCTTTGTCAGAAAAGTCTCATGAACTCATGAAAGTAAACTAATGAGTAACAAGATTAGTAGTTGAAAACCTCTGACACTGATCTGCAAATTTTACTGTACAAATTGTCAACATGTACCATGGTTCTAATGACTAATTTGTAAATTCATCATTTAATTTAGATCCTATTTCTTCTTTAAGAGAAGTAAAGCATAGACATATAGCTAAAAGGTGACTTCAGTTTTCCCCCTATGACCGATAGTAGCCAGACAAGATTTTACTTAGACGTAAAGTTTTCAAAGATAAACACCACAGTTGTTATCTATTCTTACAATAAGAGAATAGACTATTAGAAGTTGAAATTTATCTGATCTACCATTCTGTTGATATCTGAAAGTCATAAATATAAAATAATGAAGGGTAAGTTTCAAACATTACCTTACATATATTTTTCTCTTATCAGTCTACCAACATTTAAGCACACTGAATAATGAAGTGATGAACAATGAATGCCTTGATTTTCACTTACCAATTATTTATTATACAAATAAGGTCAAATTTAATTTTACTAGTTAGTAGTAAATCATTAATACATCTTCAATATTTGTTAAGATCTTATCGGTTCAGACGTGGTATTGCATTCATGTATGTGTACAAATTAACTGATCTTTGTTTATAAATAAACTAGTTCAGCAATCAATTTTGCTTGTAACAATACTCAGGTATTCCTCTTTTAATTTGAATTTCTCAATGGTTAGTTTGTATGCCTAAAGATTATGGAGATTGGATGTGCATTATTCAAGTTTTATGATGATTTTATGGTTCATGAGTGGTTTTCTCGCCTCCTCCAGAAAGGGGATGACTTTAAGAGCCACCCTAGCAGCTACTAAAACGACCAATAAGGTCTCAGCATTTGGCTTGGAAAAGTACTTTTGTATAAAATAATAGAATAAAATTGGCTGTCTGATCAGTTGGTAAGATGGACTTTAAAGTCATCCAAGTCACTCGTATTTATCAGTGTGCAACCAAAAATCATTTTGGGTACAACTTATGTGGCTACAAATGGCTGATCTATGGGCTCTTGAGAGGTAGCTGTCAGTCAGCATATAGGTAACGGAAGTGGCGTCTATATCTGAGCAGATATCTACACTTTCAAAACAAACCTTATTAGATCGAAGGCGCCCGCTGACACCTTAGCAGACTGTTTATCTAAAAACTGGATCCGATAAAAATTTACTCCTTTATTTTAAACCTAACAGTAATTTGATGCCAAGAAGGTGTAATACACTATAGTCTTCAAATTGGTCAAAAATCTGTAGCTCACTTATAACGCACTTGAAAAAGGTACCTGTATAATCTTTTGACGAGACATCAGTGATTTACCGAAGCAACCTATTGGATGATAAGGATAAAAATTAATTTAATTCAGTGTCACTTGAGGAACAGTGTTATGTCTCTAATTCCAACCAATTGAAAAATAAATACTAATTGAAGTCTGTTGAGCGAGTTCGCAATTTGAACAAGGATGTATTTCCCACTTCTACATAGGATGGACTAAACACCTCAGTGGTAAAGTCTAGTTTCGACAGTGAGTGATGGATATCTAAGTTTCTGGTGAACGACGAATTTAGTGTGAGTTACAGATACAGCATACTGATGTGTGCCAGTAGACATAAAAACTCGCTTTAAAAGCTTCTCAGTTAGCTATTTCAGTTTGAAGTAATAGGCGCTGGGTTCCAGTCTCAGTGAGAATAGCATCACTCACTGGGAGTGAGGGATGTCCAGCTGACGAATCCTAAATAAGGTGAACCTTGCGTCCTGAATCCCACTGCTAGCTACCTGCTACCCATCTGCTTCCTTGTTTCAATGTCATAACTATACTTCTTCACTGAAGGTTTGTTAGTGAGCAGAGAGATGGTTACTTTCTGAATCAACATCACCTCATTGATCCTCAGAAAGACAGACTGACAGGTAGACAGATCAACATGTCATCTTGCACAAAAATGTACAAGATCAAGTCTTCACACTACACAGTCGTATGCAATACAAACCGTTGGGCTATGTGTTATGCGTTCCTCATGGGACTTCGTTTTTGACACATTGATTGCGTTTGGTTCATTCACAACTTGCAAAATGATACTAATCGGTTGTGAGTGCAATCTTTCACAGATATGTCACTAACTGGGGGAGTTCTTTCAACAGCAACAACAGTGAAAACGAAAAGATATTGAATCATAACTTGGCAGTGTATGAAGAAGGAGTTCGGTGAATCGCTAGCATCGAACTGCCCTTGACTCAAAACTGATGGTAGTATTCACAATCGTTCTTCCGCGTTCTGAAGTTCTCTTCAAGCCCTATAGGTCATTTTCAATATACCGAACTGTTTCAACAGTATCTATGTCACCAATCACATCGCTTTTTGTTAGTGGAAATCCATTAGGCTATACTATTTACTCTAGCCTCCAATATACCTTTTAAATATTAGTATGAATTTAAGTAACTGTGAAAACAGGTTGGATTACCTATTGATTAAAATACTTACGCTTAGGTGATTTTAACGATATTCTCAGTACAAGTAGTGCATTATTGGCTTCCGATTACCAGCACTATGTCAAACACTGTTATTCTCTATTTTTTAGAAGAATATTCATCAACTTTTGTCAATATTTAAGAGTAGTCACAGTTACAAATTACATCACAAGTCACATGAAGAACTTCTCAAGCTTATTATGTATTGTTGTAGGATTCTCAGTTAATACCAAGAGGGATGTAACTAGGTGTAATCCAGCTAAGGAATCTCATTTTACTTTCCAGAGCAAAAAGTGTGATCTTTTTGACCTTGAGATTAGCTTACAAAAAGCAGGCAGAAGGACAGCATAATATTAATTACTGACTGATACTGATATTGTTTAGTATGGAGCTAATCAATAATGTACCTGGACTGACTCAGACCACACAGTCCAGTGATTTGTTTCTTACAGAAAAAATGAAAAAATATTTGAAGCCAGTTTTCATCACAGATTGATGTTATCTGGTTAACCATTGAAAATATGATTGCATTGAACAGCTGCTTCATCCTAACTTTGACAGTTCATGCTCACAACTTCTTGAAGGATGAAAATCGGGATGATGAGACCTATTCGTGACCGTACTAGCAATTAGCTATTGAATTGGGATTGAATGATTCACTTTTCCGACTTCTCTCAGTGTTCTGAGTGGATATTCATCTTCCCTCTTGACTTCAGGTTTGGTGGTAATAGGCACTTGATTACCTATTCTAATGACTAAACTGTCGTTCAACGTGAAATTCAGATAAGACGTTTAATATCTAAGCAGTCATTTGTGAAATATGCACAAGATTCCCACTTACTACAAACTACACTCTCCTCATTGACACTTCTTTCAACACAGACACATAACTCTAATGTAAACAGAATTTACACTCGAAATCTACCTCATCTACGGTTTCTGATAAAGACTTGTTACCAGATAATCCGATTTACTAATGAATTAAGTGAACATTTAGGCAGCTGTTTGTCTAAGGATGATCACATTTTTCTAATTAACCTTTAGTGACTGCATCCTTTATAATAAGTCGGTAACCAGGGTTTTCATGTCCATAAAAAAGTGGCTTTGAATATGACTTCTAGGAGATATCATACAGCAGATCAACATACATCTGTTTCACTTTTATTCTTACCAATCAATTATACATGATGCCGAAAGTTATAGATAAGAAACAAGCATATATTTCATTTTCCCATAGCCTTAATCTTGTTATTCAATAGTAGATACTTTCTGACATAATTTATGTATTCAGGCATGTTATTTTGTGTAATTTTTGTTTCAATGCTATATACTTGTTCGCTTTGATGTACATCTTGCTTACGTTTGCAGAATAAGGCATAAACGAATTAAGTTAATTGTATTGGTTCTTGGGGTCTAGGCAAGTGTGCATGCTTTTACACACACACACACACACACACACACACACACACACACACACACACACACACACATGGATTCATATCCAAGTTCACGTGCAAACAGTTAACACGACGCATATTTTATTTTGTAGTGCGCTAAACTCCGCAACAATCTCAGATTCGCAGACTTGATTGTTTAACATTTACACATTTACGTAGTAAAATATGGAAACTAATAATCGTGTATTGAGTTAGTACCTAATTTAATGTGTGTACAGTGATTGCAGTTATCCATGTAAAGTAAACTAACACTTATATTGATCTTGTTGACTAGCAAAGGAATCCAGGACGGGCGTTTCGTCCTATTTGGGACTCGTCAGCTGAATGTGTCGGCATCTCAGTGAGTGATGTTGTCCCCATTGAGGCTCCAACCCAGTACCCATCGCTTCAAACACGAGAGCATTATCCACTAAGCCACTGGGGCAATATATTTACCCGTTGAACAATGAACGGACACTTCATTTTATTGGTTGGTTGGCTGTTCCAGTCGATTTTATCATTCTCAGGTATCGGTCGTGACTATTTGTTACAGCAACACCACTATGCGATTGTAGGCAGTAATTCTGCTCGAAATATTACCAACATTAAATAACCTCATTGTGTATAGATATTCATTACAAATATATTGATAATAAATTAATTCTTTTCATAACGCACAAATTTTTCATTGATATAATGCAAAATCAAAGAATTTGGAGAACATCGAACATCCATCATTCTGCCTGTCTCTCCAGTTCTTAGACAAACCTGAAGAGTTTAAAATATGTCTTAAGATGGAGTGAGAAGCATATTTCAATTCACTACCCCTTCTTCTTGTTTGAAAGGAATTCACTTCGACATGATTATAAGAAACCCTTCCTGCTCAAAATGTATCCAGCAAAAAAATATTGCATCATGATGTGCTATATCAAACAAACAATCCAATATGGAATAAATCGCATATTTGTTGTCAAAAATTAAATAATGCTTGGTTGGCAAAGACACAAATTGCTGAAGTTTTATCTGGTTATTTGCAAGTGAAGTTTGCTCAAAAAGCGATTACAGCGAAACACACGAACTGTAGATGAATATGCTACCATTAATAGAAGTAAAATGTTCAATAATCAATGAATAACTAAAAAGGACTTTACAAGAAGTTAATCTGATCTGCATATCTATCAAAAATCTGTTCATTGAATCAGCAAAGATGACCTTCATTGAGATGAGGCACAGAGAAACGTCCATGAGGAACGAAAATAATGTAAACATACTGTAACTCAAACAACCGAACGTTCTTTAAATCTTATTCACCAAATATCTTCTGGGTACAAAACACACAACAAGCTTGGAAAGTAATAAATGTAGAGGAAAAGACTGTCTTAGGGTTTCATATGTGAAAGGTGTGAAATGACTTCTATCTGACCTCTGTACTGGATCTAGATTTCAAGAAATCACCTTATTTACTTTTCGTAGGGATTAAGAATTAATAGTTTTAACAAAATTTTGAACTTCCTAATCACTTCTTTTGTTTACATGATACAGTACTGATAACCACCACTGTTATTTACCCCGTTCCATCATTTACTTCCTTTTCTAGCTGTTCTACAACTCTTTATCAGATATGAATAAGCGTTAGTATGAGTATAGAATTTAGGCATTGTGGTAGAGTATTAGTATTATTTATTTCTTGTCACTTGGGTTCCTAGTGGAACATAGGGATTCAGTAGCACGTCTCCACTCCACTCTCTTCTCTGAAATCTTTTGAACCTGGCTTCACGACAGCCCACAACCTCTCATTTCCTCCTCGCACGATCTCCTACATGTCACCCTCACCACGGACGCCCAACTCGTCGTTTCCCATCTGAGTTCCACTCGACGGCCTCACTTAACGCGTGATGTCCCCAGTCGGCCTTCTCAGTCTATGCACAATCCAATCCATCTCCACTTCCTTACAGTGCATATTTGTTCAGCGATAGCTTCTTGGTTGGTTCGTTGGCCGGCCAAATTTCTTTGTAGCTTATTCTTATCATTCTGGCCATCTGAGCTTCAGTAACGAGCCAGCGTAGGTAGTTGTTGATGAATATCTGTAGTTTGTTGGAAATACCTTTCGTAACGTGGCAACTCTCTCAACCATACAGCAGCACTGACTTGACGTTGGTGTTGAAAATCCGGATGTTGTTCCACATGCTGAGTGCAGAAGATCTCCACACTGGTTTCAGGTTAATGAATGCCTGTCTTGCTTTCCCGATTCTGACTGGCCTTGACGTCCTTGTCTGTGCCACCACCGCCTGTAGTTGGAACAGTGCTGCTTGGATAGTTGAAGGAGGCTACTTACTTCAAGTTTCTCCCGTTGATGGTGATTGGAGCTTGTTGTTGCTGCTGATGGTGGTCGTCGTGCTGGTTGGGTATCATCATCACCTCTGTCTTCTCTACCTTCACTTTAAGTTCCGTCTTCGCTTCCCTGCCTCTTCTGTGAACTTGTTAATTTTCGCCTGTAAATCTTCAAGTCTGTGCAACAGGACATCAGACATAAGTCATCGGCGAAATCCAAATCTTCTAGGTTCTTTCATCGGTCCAGCGTATCCCCCTCTTCTCGCTCCTCACTGTTTGTTGCATGATCCACTCCACTACAATCAGGAATATCATTGGTGATAGTAGACAGCCTTGTTTTACTCCTTTCTTTGCATCAACAGCATCACTGAGCTTCCCATTGTGAATTACTTGGCATGTGGCATAGTAGAGTATAATTCCATATTAAATTGTTTATTTGATATAACACACATACAATGACAGTATAATTTACGGGATGACGTTTCAAGCAGAATTTATTGCTCATAATCATATCTTTTCTTATTGTTGCACAGTTTCAAATTTTCTTCATTTCTCTGATCTACTGATGTATCATATACTTCAAACCTTGATTTGACGTTTAACAGGAAAATTATCTTAATTTCAGGCTTTCTATTTGAAATAATTGTTATAACCTTTGCCAAGCTATAGCTGATGAAAAGTCATAATTCAGAAAAGTGTTTTTTTTATCCAATACACATATGAAATTACTTTTCAACACAAACTAAAATCAGTGACAGGATATTTTAAATCAACGAAAAGATTTGTGAATGCATAACAGTATGAACCCACCGTTGCATAAAGCATTACCTCTGTGTCCATATTTATCAAGAAATATCCATAGCATAAAACTCTTATGTTCAGATTACTTCATACATGAAGAAATCAAGCTTTTATCATTGGAATGATTTGATCTAAGTGAAGCTGTCTGTAAATAAAGGAAAGGCGAGATAATTCAGTCAAGGAATTTTGTTTGTTAATGTTGTCATCTTCTAAGGTTGTACACTCGTATTAACATGCACCACAAGCATATAACATTCTATTATTAGATAATTGAGTATATGTGCATCATTAGAAGAGTGATCCTCAAAACTGAAATAAACAGTGGAAAACAGTTGTGTAATGGTCCATAAGGGAATTTAATTAATGAGAAGGATAAGGAATTTGACCAAGTGATAAATATTGGTCGATCTGAAATGAGATGACCAATAGCCCAATTGATAGATATAAAGAAGGTGGAGAAATAAACAAGTGTTACGATGAAGGTGATAATAACAAATCGATTAGTTGTAATGAAATCAGATTAAAACGGAAAAGGATTAAGAATATGGCAGGATCGAAAATTGAACTTACTTACTTTGCACACATTGAGATCAGGCTTGATTTGATGAATTATCAGTGCTTCTGTTGTGTACATCTTTTAAAAGAGCACTACTTTTGAACTGTTGTTCTTGAATCTGTAGATGATACTGAAAGGTTATGGTGATTAAATGTTCAAGAATTCAACTTTTAATTGGTTTTCGTCCTCTCCTCGATAACCATGCAAGATAATGCTTAGAAATACGCTTGCAAGTTAGACCTTTGTTTGGTGTATATAGTTGGTTCCACAGGACCAAGTAAACTTCTAACTAGATGAACTGATCTGTTGCTTGGCAGAGAAAAACGTCACTCTCAGTTTTTTGGAGAGCCAATCCTTCTGAACCTTTGCTGTGTATACCCTTTGAATTTAACATCTATAAATACGCTTTTTCTTCAAAACTCGGAGTACTACCTCTTTGTCCTATTTTAGTTTCTATTTTCTCTCGATAAATCTAGATGGATATGCTTTTTGTATCAGATTTTTTCGGAGTTTGTTCAACACATCGTTGACAATGTCGTTTGTGCAAATTCTTTTGATTGCATACAACAAAAATGAATCTCTTTCTGCTGAGAGGAATCCAACTTTGGGAATTCATAGATTGTCTATTTCATCTTAGCCTCCTGTAAATTGATCTTTGGATGGGACAATCTGGTCTTCGTTTTAGTTAGATATTCAGAAAAATAAAATTTCGAGTCCTTTTCAAACTCTCGTGTGAAGCTAACTGATAAGTGATAATAGGTAACGTTTTTAGCTATGGATCCAATATCTGTATTTTCTTCACGTATGATGAACGTAACATCTCTTATCTAGGTAAAAACTATCAAACGTGTTTTAGAGCACATTCTTCTCCGAGTATGACGTAGAGCAATCTACCAGCAGTCGACCAAGTTTCGACCATATTGAATCCGGTCATTATATGTATAGCTTGTTTTTGGGTTTGAACTGGACGCCGAAAGCATATCTAAGAAATAGTTATCTTTAGTGAAAAAAAGTAATTTCTGCAAACGGAAGACTGGAAAAAACAGAAACCAAATCCAGAGAAATCACTTGCATAGCATGAATTTACATTGTGAACAGATCGAAATACGCACTTTTCAAACTTCTATCTAATGTAAGGAAAATAGGGTTCGTGACGTTATCAAGGGACTCATACATGAAGTTCTGTATGTCAGTAATAGGTTGTTAGGATTGTTATATTCCCAAAAATGAAAGCTTTACGCCTATTGTTGATAGATTTACACTACAGAAAGTGCGAATTGCTTTTTCATCTCCATTTTGCTTCAAGTGTATGGCTCAGTTTTACCGCTTTTAAGAACTCTGTTTTCACTTTGAATACGCTGTTTTGGCTGTTCTCCCGAAGGACGCATACATTGTATATAAGCACAAAGATTGTGTTCCTGGATTCATATCTTCCAAGTTTTGATTAGAGTAAGCTCTCTTAATTCCATTATTGTCTTCGTGTGTCACCTGAGAGAGTTGTCAAGTATCTTATTGTTTTTCCAGTAACTGGATTACGCCTCCCAACTAATCGTACTCAAGATTCTCAACATAAATGGTGAACTCAACAAAGACTAATTATCAACGCAAATATTCATCGAATCGAATTGAGAAGGGAGTATCTGGTAAACTGGAATTTTCTGAGTAACACTAAATTATGCATAACTGTCGTTAGGATGTGTGTTTCGAACCCTAACTAACTAGTATCAATTAAAAAGCACCACTGTGATGCGAAGCACAATTTGACGTCTGTATATTACCTACCCAATATCTGATATTCAGAGACCATCACCTGTCTGCGAAAGGTGTAAGTTTCATACTAGTAATCGTTCAAGAGTAAAGTGAATCCGCGAAAATCAAAGCACCTTTAGTAAACTAAACGTTTCTTGAGGCAATAAAATAAGAACATATAAGTTATTTGAGACGTGCTACGTGTCCACATAATGGAATACACTTACTATTGGCTTGTCATTGACTGTATGAGAGGCTAACAGTTATCACTGTTGTTATATAAATCCAACTCATCGTTTTGAACTTGAGCAGTGCGGAGGTGAATGTGGCCATTGAGCTAAGTTGTAAGAGGAATCTGAACCTGTAAATACATACTTCTAACGATACAGTTTCTTTAACTATGACCCTCTGGAAATGAGACAGTAACTGATGTTAGTGTACTTGTAGTGACACTAAAATCCTTTATTCAGTTCCATATGAATAGGAACTGGGTAAATACCACAGAAGAGTTACAGGGTGAGAACAACCACTTGTAAGACGTTTCCTAGCCATCTAATGTATACCAGTTGATAAAGGATACGATCCCCAAAATAGTCGATTCCTTAAAAAGTACACACAATCTAGTTTTCATTAGTTAATACAAATTTTGATCTGAATATCTATGAGGGCTTAATCGAACTGGAAAAATACGCCTTTATTGTAACTGTCTTTCACGTTATTTGATTATTTTTATCCATGTAAATATCAGTAAAAAAAAAATATTCTAGTTTTTTTATAGTTTGAACATAGTTCTTGCTTGTGAATTGGATTTCATGACAGAAAACAATGTAGAAAAATAAAGATATGGATAATTTTTCATGTGATTAAGAGATTCGTTATGGTTTATATTATTGATTGTTTCAACAAAAATAGATGAACTGTTTCAAAGTGTATACATCTGCCTGTGTTAAGTTTGCCCATTTCGAAATGTACTGTTAAAATAACTTATTACAGAAAAGTTTTACGCTGTTTTTCTTCAATTGATAGGTTGAGTAAATAAATGTTATAGACATTTCATAACTGGTCTTTACCGCTCCAAGAATCTATTAACTCATTGATAGAAGAGGATAATTTTGAGTTAGATGGGAAAGAAGAAAGTCGAACTGTTTGATTTATTATTGGATAGACGTTGAAATGATCGATGATTTCTGTTTTAGAATTTAGTCGACATGGACACATATAAACCTGATAATAAACCCCTATCAGCCACTTTATCTCTCTCATACTTCTGAAGAATTGCCAAAAAGTAAGCATAACTTTTAATGTTAGTTGGATCAGTTCATAAGTAAAGATTTACAAGAAATTCGTTGCTAAAACCAAACTAAGAATTATTCTTATTCTCACTGGTTATCTCATAAACAGAAGATTAATATAGAATCGTAGAGATAAGCAAAAGCAACTTGAGGCTTGGTTCGATTGTGTACCTGGCCAGATTGTAAGACTTTATGAAAGTTGTCTAAAAGAAGCTCAGTGAGAAGCAGAAATATCATAAAAGATAACGACATTCATAGCAAAAAAATGCCTTACAGGAGTCGGGAAAAATGAATTTGGCTTGGTTGGAAGATACA
>OX104134.1:81903706-81981186 GCA_944470555.2 Heterobilharzia americana | reverse complement strand
CATAGTTGTTGCATTTTGTTGAAAAAGAATAGAAAACATTTATCTCTTTTTCTTATCTCTTATTGAACAGTCTGCCTATTGTATGTAAACACTTTTTTGGAAAAGGCGTTAAGTAGAGTGGTCATACTTGATTTTACAGCAGCGATTGCATTCGTTAGCAGTATAATTTACTAAATTTTCCTTCACAAATTGACACTCAACATGAAAAGTTGCTTCAAGTACTTGATTGATTAAATGTCGTCAACAAAAATTTACAAACATTTTAATTACTTCTTAAAAGTACAGTAGCTTTTTCTGCATTTAGTCTACATTAGCTTGTCAGATGTCGTACGTTAAAGAGGTTCTCCCATCATTCCAACAATTACTTGGTTACAAATGGAGAGAGGAAGCCAAAAATGATGTGGTTGCATAACAAAGAATTTTTCACCCAAGAAGACTTAATTTGAGTTGACTGTTTGGCAAAAAGTTGTCTTCAATTTTCGCAAAAAACACGGAGCTACCTAGAAAGGTTAAATCACGTTCATTCAGTGCGTAATTGGATAATTATTTCACTAACACTTTTCCTTAAGGTTCCAAGTGCAACATACGGAATAACTAGCACATCCACATTTAACTCTCCTCTCTCCAGTCTTCTCAACCAACCTACACCACTACCCACAACCTCTCATCTCTTCGCCACACCATATCCCCCATGTCACCAACATCAAATACACAACTCGTCATTTCCCATTTGCCTTCCCACCGATGGTCTGGCATCAACTGCCATCACCTCACCTGTTGCATGATGTTCAACAACACCAAACCATCTTCTCAGTCTATGTACAATCCATTACAATACAATACAATCCATCTACACTCTCCTCTACACACACCTCCGACGATAGGTTACTGGTTGGTTGTTTGGTTGGTTGGTTGATTGATTCATTGCCAGTCACAGTGACTTCCTTCTTGCTTACTCTTATTATTCTCACCATCTGATCATCTTCAGTGTGAGTATCGAGTGAGTGTAGGTGTAGGTGTAGACGTTGGCGTAGGTGTATGTGGCAGATGTTGATGATGTATGTGTGTAGTTTGTTGGAAGGAAATGCTTTTGGTGTAACATGCCAACTCTATCAAGCGTCACATGGAAGCAGTGAGTTGAGTGAATTATTGTTTGGAATGTGGATGTTGTTCACGCTTCATACTTCATGCTGAGTGTAGTGTAGTGTAGTGTAGTGTAGTGTAGTGCAGTGTAGTGGAGTAGAGTGGAGTGGAGTGGAGATCTGTACACTGATTATTTGACAGTGATGAAGGTGTGTCCTGTTGTGTTTCGGATGCTGGGTTTGACGTCGTCATCTATGTGGCTGATGTTGCCGCCAGTGTGTGTATTTGAGAGGATGCTACCTATGTAGGTAGGTAGGTGGGTGTGTGGGCAAGTGTGTAGATGAATGAGACAACTTGCTTGTATTTCTCCCGTTGATGTTGATTGGTGCTTTTTGTTGCTGTTGGCGATGGTGGTGGTTGTGTATCTTCACCAAGTACCTCTGTCTTCTCTACGTTCACCTAGTGTACAGTTCTAATACCTTATAAGTTATTAACCATCAGTAAATTTTCACAAGATATATTTTTGTGTCGAAGATGCTGAATTCTAAGTATGGTCAACTGAGATGGATTCCAGCATTCGAATCACTCAGATGGCTAATTCCAGACTAAGTGTCTGAAAGTGGTTCGTCAGTCATGCAACGTCATGATAAGATTGAGCAACCTCTTATTATTTTATTTTGGAGACTTTTATTAAAAATAACAGAAGACCATTCAGCTTGCGAAAATCTTTTTTTCGACGATATTATCCAATAAAACTGTACAATTGTATTTGTATCAGTCAAAAGTATATACGAGTCTGTTAGTAAATGATAACTTGAGATTGTATCAGATAGGAGAAAACAAGAATTAGTGTATATGCAGGGACGATTACGTAATACTCCGTAAGTTACTGAAGGTAACAAGAAAAACCTAGAATTTGACAAGGCGTAAACTCATGATTGATAGATGAATTTCAAATGAAATTTTAAGCCTATTGATTAGATTTCTAGGTTTTGGTTACATTCCTGTCTGTGATCACATTAGTGTTTTAACTCTTTAATCACACATTTATTAGATGTCTAAAGTTCATTGACTGGTCACTACAGAGTAGTCAGTTTCGTGTTGTCTAGTCCCTAGATTTGACTGAATTCTATCGATCGTTTTTCATTATAACTGTTACTGAGCTATTTGACATGAATAGCTCAATGGAAACATCTCTCACTGAAGCCCTGAGTGATGAAGGCTCAAAGCTAGAAGAATATATTAGTTCTCTCAAGGTTGCAGATACACGTTGCTGATGAGTGCCAACAAGCACGAAATCAAGGTTCATGGCTTCCTGTCTTGAACCAGCTAACATGCGTGTAATGTTTTTCTGTTTTTCTTTTGTTAAGATTATCTGAGGTAGCCTTCATTTCGCATACTGATGTTGTTATTATGGGGTCACGATTGAAAATGAGATGAAAAACTGGGTTACAGCAGGATTCGAAATAGTGGTTTCCAATGAAATATATTATTTGGTTGATAGCTGAACTATTATTCATTATTATTTGTCCCTTGGGTTCCTAGTGGAACATAGAGATTCAGTAGCACGTCTCCACTGCACTCTCTGTTCTCATGAAATCTTTTGCAACCTGGCTCCGACAACAGCCCACAACCTCTCATTTCCTCCTCAGCACCGATCTCCTACATGTCACCCTAAGCATGGAACGCCCAACTCGTCGCTTCCCATTTGAGTTACACTCGACGGCCTCACTTAACGCAGTGATGTCACCAGTCAGGCCTTCTCAGTGTATGCCCAATCCAATCCATCTCCACTTCCTTACAAGTGCATATTTGTTCAACGATAGCTTCTTGGTTGGTTCGTTACCAGCCAGACTTCCTTGTTGCTCACTTTAATCATTCTTCGCCATCTGATATTCAGTAACGAGCCAGCAGTAGGCAGTTGTTGGTGAATGTCTGTAGTTTGTTGGAATACCTTTCGTAACGCAGCCAACTCTCTCAATCATACAGAAGTACTGACTTGACGTTAGTGTTGAAAATGTGGATGTTGTTCCACATGCTGAGTGCAGAAGATCTCCACACTGGTTTCAGGTTAATGAACGCCTGTCTTGCTTTTCTGATTCTGACTTTGACATCCTCGTCTGTGTCGCCTGTAGTTGAAACAATGCTACCTAGATAAGGTGAAGGAGGCTACTTACTTCAAGTTTCTCCCGTTGATGGTGATTGGAGCTTGTTGTTGTTGTTGTGTGGTGGTGGTGGTGGTGCTGGTTGGGTATCATCATCACCTCTGTCTTCTCTACCTTCACTTGAAGTCCCGTCTTCGCTGCCCTGCCTCACCTCGCATCGCTTCGCCTCTTCTGTCAACTTTTTAGGTTTTCGTCTGTAGATCATCAAGTTTGTGTGACGTCATACACTAGTCATAAGCGAAATCTAAATCTTCTAGGTTCTTTCATCAGTCCAGCCTATCCTCCTCTTCTCACAGCTCCTCACTGTTTGTTGCATGATGCAGTCCACTACAATCAGGAATATCATGGGTGATAGTAGACAGCCAGCCTTGTCTTACTCCTGTCTTCACTTCAAAAGCATCACTGAGCTTTCCACTGTAAATTACTTGGTATGTGGAGTCTTCACATAGTTTTTGAATGAGATTGATAAAAGGTTTGTGGTATTCTGTAGTGTTGAAGCAACTGCCAAATTACTTGTCGGTCGACGCTTGTCGAAGGCCTTTTCAAAGTCGATGAAGTTGAGTTGACTACCATTTTCTACTCTGTTCTATAATGATGAGTAGCATAGTGTTGCAATTTGGTCTGCACATGATTTGTACTTCCTGATTCACCTATATTGCATTTATTCGATATGACATGTACTAATATGAACCTGCTTATCGATGTGTTTTTTTATCTACTCACATTAAACTTCCATGTGCTAGCATTGTTTCAACCAATAGTATATTTCTTATTCCATGCGTGGGCTACCGTTGATTAACTCTATTCCTATTGTTCTTACTGTTGTGTCCCAGCAGCATTCACCAAAGTTGACCTTGGGTGCTCATTTAGCTTGACCCACAAGCCAACTGGACTGTTGCTATATGTTGTTTTTATAGAATATTTTATAGGATTCGTGACAGGGCTTAGACCTGCTTTTAATCGGTTCCGCTGGGTTAGATGTAATATAGACAGATTTCTTCTCGGTGCTCATGAAGTACGTTTCTTATATGGTAATTGTTTTTTACTATTTTTTTTCTGTTAACATTTACTTGTTTTTCGTTTCACTGTCATCTTTTATGAAGTTAACAATATTTTGAATGAAATATCCTTTCCATGGCCTTGAACGTCAGGACATTTTTTTTAGACTTTGTAGCCTATTGACAAGACTTTGTACTGAAGCTGGTTTCATTCAGATACGATGAGTTAAGTGAAAATCAAGAAATCTTCCTGAATGAGTTGCTTTTCTATAAGCTATGGTTTGCAGACCTCTGTCCATAGGTAGTTAGCTGGATTCATTACCTATTTCTGTGATGAATTTTATTGCATAAACATAATTATTATTTCAAGTTGTTATTCATCGAAGACTGACATCAGTTGGAGGAACAAAGGAAACCTGGGAGCACTGGACAGCTGTTTCGTTCTAGTATGGGACTCCTCAGCAGTGCGCACCCACGACCCCACCAGCAATAACAACTTGAAATATTTCCAAATCTCCACAACCCCCTCAAAATTTAATTGAACTAGTGCTCGTTGGTGACTAGCTTCGAGAAGTATTCCGAAGTTCCAATGACAAGTCGTGACCGGTGGAGTCAAAGCCTGATGGCCGTGAGGACAAATACTCAACGGTGACATTGGGTGGCGGTTTGCGCTATATCGTGAGCTAACAGAAGTTGGAAATATGGAGCATTGGATTCCGCCGAGCCAGTGGCTCAATGGTAACGCGCTGGCCGCGGAACCTGAAGTTCGCGGGTTCGATCCCTGCTGGTGGGGTCGTGGGTGCGCACTGCTGAGGAGTCCCATACTAGGACGAAACAGCTGTCCAGTGCTCCCAGGTTCCTTTGTTCCTCCAACTGATGTCAGTCTTTGATGAATAACAACTTGAAATATTTCCAAATCTCCATAACCCCCTCAAAATAAAATTATTATTATTATCATTAAAGTGTCATCCAATTATCTCCACTACATTTTAATTAAAAACTTAACTTGTCTATAAGCGTTTTCTCCTCAAAATCAATGATTATGTCAGCTATTTACAGGAGATCTTGTAGCTATTTCGACTGTTACTCATTGAATACTCCTTTGGATGTAAATAATGTTATTGTTAAACGAAGTTCTATAGCTTTTGGAATACTACCCATGACAAATGTGTTAACTCTTTTAAATAACTATCATTGTCAATTCTTGTCTTGAGTGCTTCCGTGATCATTTTTGTATGCAGACTGTTGAAATCGATGTTAAACAATATTTTTTCTTCATCATATCGAATGTTTTTTATTTAATCTCGTGAGTAATTAAAACTAATCAACTATTTGGACTTCAAATATCTCACGTAGGTCGTAGTATGCTGAAAAAAAAACTGGACAAGTTGAAGGTTGATGTGTGTCTAAAAAGTTCATGTGTGCTTATGTAACTTGATCCCTGGAGACATTAAAAAGGCTCTGGATGCAAAATTACCACCGAAAGACTCTGACTAGCTTTAAGAAACAAAAATCATGTCTAGATCAAATTGCGACAAGACTACGCTCTGCATCATCATAGAACAGAGCATAGAATGCCAGTCAACTCTCCTTCAGGTGAACGTAGAGAAGACAGAAGTAAGTGATGAAGTTACACAACCAACAACAACAACAACAAGCACCAATCAATATCGACGGGAGAAATAAAAGCAACTTGTCTCTCTCATCTACACACCTGCCCACACACATACCTACCTACCTACATAGGTAGCATCCTCTCAAATACACACACTGGCGGCAACATCAGCCACACAGATGATGACGTCAAACTCAGCATCCAAAACACAGCAACACACACCTTCATCACTCTCAAATAATCAGTGTACAGATCTACTACACTCCACTCCACTACACTACACTACACTCAGCATGAAGCATGAAGTATGAAGTGTGAAGTATGAATCGTGAACAACATCCACATTCCAAACAATAATTCACTCAACTCACTGCTTCCATGTGATGCTTGATAGAGTTGGCATGTTACACCAAAAGCATTTCCTTCCAACAAACTTCACACATACATCATCAACATCTGCCACATACACCTATACCTACACCTACACCTACACCTACACCTACACTCACTCGATACTCACACTGAAGATGATCAGATGGTGAGAATAATAAGAGTAAGCAAGAAGGAAGTCACTGTGACTGGCAATGAATCAATCAACCAACCAACCAAACAACCAACAACCTATCGTCGGAGGTGTGTGTAGAGGAGAGTGTAGATGGATTGTATTGTATTGTAATGGATTGTACATAGACTGAGAAGATGGTTTGGTGTTGGGAGACATCATGCAACAGGTGAGGTGATGGCAGGTGATGCCAGACCATCGGTGGGAAGGCAAATGGGAAATGATGAGTTTGGTATTTGATGTTGGTGACATGGGGGATATGGTGTGGCGAAGAGATGAGAGGTTGTGGGTAGTGGTGGAGGTTGGTTGAGAAGACTGGAGAGAGGAGAGTTAAATGTGGATGTGCTAGTTATTCCATATGTTCCACTAGGAAGCCAATGGACAAATAATAATAATAAGTTAAACGAAAATAATGTACTCTAAACACTTACACGACTTGGGGGTTCTTTAAATCGTAAATTTCCTCCATATAATACAGCACGTTGAACAGCCCGTCTGCAATAAAAATCTGACCAATCACATATGATGGAATCATTCATATCTGTTTCTAAAAAACTTGATTTTTGTATACTGCTTGGTGTTACACGTGAGAGGAGCACAGGACACTGATACATCTCAGTTATCTGATTAGGCAGACTGAAATTTCTTGAAGACTGCTTAAAATATATGGGTGAGGTAAGATCTGTTGATATAGTCGATGCTGAAACAGGTGGATTACAATCACCAATACCAGAATCACTGCGATTACAGCTAGCTGTGCTACGACTTTGAACATTCTTAACTTCTAAATTTGAGCTGAAGTTGATTAGTGATGAACCACTTGAACGACGATTGCGTAAAGATGTTAGGGATTTTGTAGATAATGAGAAATTTTGATTGTTGTTATTGTCATGGAATAAGACGACTGGTAAAGGCAGCTTGATTGGACCAAGAATTGAGAATTTAAAGCTTTTGTGCAAAGTAAGCAAACATATATAAAGAAGTTAACATAGGAAATACTCAATACGAGACTGCTTGAACAAAACGGCTGGTTTTGGTCTCACCCCTCAAGATTTATTGGCATCAACTCATAAGTTTCATCTCATTACTGCCGACTCAAAGCACTGGTAAAGTCATTTTTGAGAGATTCTATATACTGATCAAATGAAACCCAATTTACAAATATATGTAATACTCTTACATGATATCTTTCACTAACTGTACTCCCTTTTACCTGTTCGAACGAATTGGCAGGTAAATACATAAGAAATAGATTATGTTTAAAACGGATACCCTAAACCTCAGTAGATTTTAAGAAATCAGAAAACAAATCAATTTATGCATTTTAGTCGATAGACATAGGTCACAAAATTCATTATGATGCAACCTATGTTTTCAATCCTAAGACTAGAAGAACTGGAGAGGAATCATGCTCCACTCCTGTCCAACCCAAGCAAAATACTAAACCGCATCATCCCAGAGAGACTAAACAATTCTCCGGATTCAAAATTACAACAGAAACTGGATGGCTGGCTGGCTTCACGAAGAACAAATCATGTCCAGATAAAATTGCAACACTACGCCATGCATCATCACAGAACACAGCATAAAACATCAGTCAACTCTTCACCTTACCTCAACTTCATCAACACTGAAAAGACCTGAAACAGCGTCGACCGACAAGTAAGTTGACAAGCAGATGCCTCAACACTACGCTTGTACTGTCACTAACATTTATCAACCTCATTCAACAGCAGCTATATGCTACATGATGCTACATGCCAAGTGATTCACAATGGAAAGCTCAGTGATGTCTTGGAAGTGAAGACAGGAGGTAGACAAGATTGCCGCCTACTACAATCAACTATCATCTTCCTGATTGTGGTCGACTGGACTGGACTAGACTGGATCATGCAACAGACAACTGTGAGGAGCGAGAAGATGTGCACACATTGGCTAAAAAGATGAAAACAACCTTGAATATTTGGATTTCACCAACAATGATGATGATGATGATTTCAGTCTAATGTCTCCTCGCATACTCTCGAAGATCTACAGGTGAAAACCAACAAGTTGGCAAAAGAGGCGAGGCGAGGCGAGGCGAGGTGAGGTGAGATGAGGCAGCGAAGGAAGACTGGACCTCCTTGAGGTGAAGGTAGAGAAGACAGAAGTAAGTGATGAAGATACACAACCAACAACAACAACAAGCACCAATCAACATCAACGGGAGAAATAAAAGCAACTTGTCTCTCTCATCTACACACCTGCCCACACACATACCTACCTACCTACCTACCTACATAGGCAGAATCCTCTCAAATACACACACTGGCGGCAACATCAGCCACACAGATGACGACGTCAAACCCAGCATCCGAAACACAGCAACACACACCTTCATCACTGTCAAATAATCAGTGTACAGATCTACTACACTACACTACACTCAGCATGAAGTATGAAGTATGAAGTATGAATCGTGAACAACATCCACATTCCAAACAATAATTCACTCAACTCACTGCTTCCATGTGATGCTTGATAGAGTTGGCATGTTACACCAAAAGCATTTCCTTCCAACAAACTACACACATACATCATCAACATCTGCCACATACACCTACGCCAACGTCTACACCTACACCTACACTCACTCGATACTCACACTGAAGATGATCAGATGGTGAGAATAATAAGAGTAAGCAAGAAGGAAGTCACTGTGACTGGCAATGAATCAATCAACCAACCAACCAAACAACCAACAACCTATCGTCGGAGGTGTGTGTAGAGGAGAGTGTAGATGGATTGTATTGTATTGTAATGGATTGTACATAGACTGAGAAGATGGTTTGGTGTTGTTGAACATCATGCAACAGGTGAGGTGATGGCAGGTGATGCCAGGTCATCGATGGGAAGGCAAATGGGAAATGATGAGTTTGGTATTTGATGTTGGTGACATGGGGGATATGGTGTGGCGAAGAGATGAGAGGTTGTGGGTAGTGGTGGAGGTTGGTTGAGAAGACTGGAGAGAGGAGAGTGAAATGGTGACGTGCCACTGAATTCCTTTTTTCCACTAGGAACTTTAAGGCAAAATAGTCATAATAATAATATGTTTTACAAAGTGTTTTCTGGTCCAATAAAGCAAGGATTACTTCTAAGGCTCTGTATATGGGGAAATATAAATAAGTTGAACAGATAAGTTAGCTACATCTGGACAATCCTTAGTGAACATATCGGAAACATGACTATGGAGCTTACTTTCATTGTCACTCTTACTGTCATGACCCTTGTATAATTGGTTTTGTGTCCTAATAACATGGCACACTTCAGCATTACTATTCATCTCCACTTTATTATGATAACCAGTACAATGGAGATTTTATCATCGAATTCCTCCTTATAAAGTGACATAAGATATATATATATATATATATATATATATATATATATATATATATATATATATATATATATATATATAATGTGTCTCATTATACATTCTCCTACAATTAAGTAATGACTGCGATGTCACCTATACTCTCTTATGTCTTGTACTTTCAAAGAAGACTGGTATGAATAACAACCTCGAAATGCATCACATCACGATACATACATCACAAGTAATTACTAGTAATTGTGTTGTTACCCGTCACCCTGCAAGTTAGCTGTGAGATCCACCTTATGATCAGTTTTTATTTCACTTTAATGACCGAGGGTTTTGGTTGACTGCTATGTGAACTCGTGATGTCTTACTGTCACCTGAATCCCGATCTCCTTGAGATCTGCTTCATTCCATCTTTCACTATATCTATCTTAGATGATCAAACTGATAAAAAACAATTATTATCCAAATTGGATTAGACTATGAAATTAAATGTAAGTTGTTGATCTTGTATGTTTATATACATGCGTGTATTCATTGGTCACGGGAGTACAACCAATTTAATGTTGTCTAGTATTGAGTGTAGACCGAATTCTATAGATCATATTTGCAATGTGGCAACCAAGCTGGGAAGATCAGCATCACAGTGCACATTAGCAAGATGTTAGTTGGTTGGAGGCAATCGATAGGAAGCCCTGGACCTAGGTTTCCTGCTTTTTGGCACTCGTCAGCAAGGCGTTTGTGCAACTTCGATGAAACTGATATCCCCCCGTCACCCAGTGTTGTAGACAACGACTTTACCACTGAGCGCGAAACCTAGGTCCAGGGTTTCCTGGCGATTGCCTCCAACCAACTAATATATACATGCATCATTGATGTTTGTTTTTTCCCTGAAGAAGATGAGGCTAGATTTCTATCAGAAAAGTTGGAGTTATTTTTTATTCTCAAACACACTGAGATTGATACATATATTACGCATATCAACTATTGACCAAATAATAATTTTATGAATGAGCTATTGGTTGAATAATCATTACCAAGCCAAAAATCCTGACTTCGTGGATGTTTCTATGATTATAAACCTACCATAAGTCGAATCTTTTCATCTAATGTTTTTCTTCAAATGGAGGCTTTAAAACAGAAATCATTTCATTTCATTTCATCGACAGCGCAAATGAATGTCATTTCAGAAAATAGAACAATGAAAATGATGGAAAAAAAATATATCAAATTTCCGTTTTCATACACTACTCTATAAGTATTTCTGTAGAGTGACATCAGGTGTAAGAATATTTCTAAAATAGAATTATCTGAAATTTATAATAATAATAATAATGGTGTCCAGTATTAAATGATGGGCTTTTCAATTAAACCACAAAGAAATAGTAACGATACCTGTTGAATACAACTCAGGAATTATGTCACTATTACAACAATTAATCATGATCAATTTGGAGGTGAGAATGCCTTAAACAGGTTAGGTTTACATTTTCTTAACTATGTTAAACAGCTGTATACCTACCTAGTAGCCTCTATGTATTTTCTAATTAAATTCATAAACAAAGGTAACTATTTTCTCATTAGTCACTTCAGAGTTGGTCAAGTACAGTAAATTTCTGCAGTTCTCATCTATATTAGTTAATTACTCATATCTCAATTTGGACTCATTAAAGTGTACTTTATGTGTACTGTCAAACAGTAAACTCACTGGTTACCGCATTAGAAGACACGAGGATCACCTATTCCATTGTTTTAACGTGAATTCATTAAAAAAAAAGATGGGCAGTTTGAAACTCCATATTTTACCAAAAGAAAAGTTTGTTTAAGAGATAAAGGATAAGAAATGAGCTGAGTGATACTGAATTATAAAATTCAGGCTAAGATACTTTCTTGTGTCAATTTTGACAGTATTGTTCGTCTCGGTTGTATTGTGTTCTATGAACTGGGTTGTTCAGTCGTGAAGATCCCATCGTCTTCCTACACAACATCATAACCAATAACCTCCTCATTATGATGTGACCTGTCTACATCTCTCCATCACTGGTTTAATAGCTTCCCATGATCAACTCATTTCTAATTGGTTATTTCCCCCTAGATCACTATCTCATTCATTGTATACATTTTCCTGTTGACTGTTCCTCTGCTTCACCTTCAACCTCTCAGTCATTTATCATTCTCCTCATTGGTTGATACACTCGGTCTATGTCTATACATATCTTCATTGCTGACTGCCTCGACGACTGGCTGGCAGGCTGGCTGGCTGGCTGACTGACTGACTCACCTGAATATCAAGCTCCCAACAATTCTCTCATATTACTCACTTCTCATCACTCCATCCAAAATTTCTACATTCTCCAAATTCAATTCATCTCCATACATACTTGTGTTATGTGTTATGTGGATTGAGATGACTGATGAAATGTTGTGATGTTTAATAGTCGATTGGTGTTCATGTAAGTGACGAAGGTGAAGAGGGTGATCACTTTGTCGTCTGATGTAGTATTGACTAGAGTTGTTTGTGTTGATGTTGTAAAAGATGTTTTGTTTGTGTTGTTTGGTTGTTGGTTACTTTGGTTTGGATAACAGTGTTTGTAGGTAATTTGTTGGTTTATGATGCACACCAATTGCAAGTGGTGTCAGTGATTTTGTTGTGATTTCTGATAAATTCATTATGTATGGTGGGGTGATGTGTTTATTGATTTCTGTTGATGACTTTGTAGTTGATGATGTAGGGGATATTCATTTTCTGATAAAGACTCGTGGACATCAAGTGATTTCCTTCATTACTCCGTGACATTGTTGTACTTCAGTGTGTTCTCGCTCTATTGAATAGAGTCTGCACGCAACCAATTTTGTGCATTTGTTCGGTTATTGCTACTGTAGTTGAGGATTGTTCTCCAGTGGTTCACCATTTTCTTATCAGTCCGTAACATATAAATCTCCATATGAGTATATCACTTCATCTGTTTCAGTTATTCTTTCCCATGATATGGTGAAAAGGCTCTCACAGATCTGTTAGAAGTGTAGCCGGTGAATCATCACAACAGATACATAATTTCAAGTAAAAATAAATTTATTGAGATAGGCTAGTTTCCAAGTTTCTTACACTCTGAAGTTGTCATTGTATATGTATAAGGATATACAAATTCTTTATGCGGAAGAAACCTCTGCTTCTATCATGATCTTCATCAGAGGCTTTGAAAATCAGCCTCCATCTTCCATGTACATATTCTTAAAATCCAAATATTGGTTTCATTCTATCTCCTTGTCTTTCTTAGTTATACCTTTACCTTAAGCAATTATTGTGACAACTTCATACTCAAACCTATTAATTTTCATACTTTCTATGCTCCCTCTTTTAGTCTCTCTCTCTCTTTCTCTCACTATGTCTAATAAATACCATTAGATTTTTTTACATATTTCTTGTTTCTCATCATATGATGTCTTATAAAGCATAACTTTAATTGTTTAAATACTGTAGATCAAATTGTGTGAAATTGAAATTGTATAATTATGTTGAACAAAATCGCTTTATATTAATTAACTAGAGACAGTGGACATAAAACTTAGGTTCAAAACTTTCTAATGATTGTCTTCAACTAAACAATATGCATAAAAATGCTTCTGGATGATGAACCTTGAATCTTGGTGGACGTATTGCAAAAATAGTCAAAGAGATTTGTTCAGACATCAGTACTAGACAACATGAGATTGGTTGCTACCCAATGATCAATCAGCTGAGTAATATGTTATGAGTATGCCAAAAGTGAATCTTTGAAATGAATTTAACTCTAGTTTCGCAACGTTACTGGTTAGGATGGCACCATCCATAGTGATAAAGTAACAGCTGATTTTGATTCATAAACTCATTTATGTTTTGTTACAGGTATTCTGTTGGGACTGTCACCTTTCATTGTTTGAAATGATTATAAGAAAACTGTATTCTTAAATCAAGACCTTGTCCAATACACTCACAGAAACCAAATAAGAAGTATACTGTTGAATACTAATTATACACTTACTTCGTATGATCGTTAATTAGTTGAGTGTAATCTTCAACAACAGCCTCCAATAAATCATCACAGATTAGTTTAGAGGCTAATATTTCTAAACTTTCCCAAGTTTTTGTCTCTGTCATTTGTCGATTAATTGTCTCTATGAATTCACTGATCGATTTCAACTGTGAATAGAGAATATAGCAGAAAAGTAAATCAGTATCAATGTATAGTGAAAAATGATAATGAAAAGCGAGACACAGTGTCAGGGTTACATAAGTTTTATGCATAGTTATTCTCAATTAAGCATACCCCCGAAATGTTATCATACTTAATCAGCACTTTTTACGTTAAATCACATAAGAACTGTTTGATAAATCCCTTCCAATATTCATTGGATAATTCGGTGACTTGTCTCCTCAAAAGACTAGTAACAGTTTCATAGAATCATGTATCTTTATAGATATCATACACTCATCTCATAACTGTGAGTTATTCGATATATCAATGATTATTATTATTTGTCCTTTGAATTCCTAGTGGAACATAGTGCTTCAGTAGCATGTCTCCAGTGCACTCTGTTCTCTGCAATCTTTTAAACCTGGCTCCACGACAGTTCAGAAGCTCTCATTTCCTCCTCACACTATCCCCTCCATGTCACCCTTGGACGCCTAACTCGTCGTTTCCCATCTGGGTTCCATACGAGGACCTGAAGCGTGATATCCCCATATGGTCTTCTCAGTGCACGCCCAATCTATCTCGACTTCCTCCTGCATATTTGTTGAGCAATAGGTTCTTGGTTGGCATTTATGGTGGAACTGAAACTGAGATATGTCTCAGATCTCTGCATTTCTCTTCAATACATTCATAATTCTCATTGTGATATCAGAAACAAGATACTCAGTGAAGAAGACTCTTTTCAATGAATTTATTCTCAAACTGTACATTCGTACATATATATGATATTTAAAGACTGTAATCCCTGTAATCTAGTTAACTTGTCATACTCATATTACCTAATCCTTTTATTGGTTATTAACTTTACCACATTTTCACGCCATTTTTAATCTATATGCACCTTATTAACAATTTAAAAGCTTGCGTAACCCCTTTTATTATTATCCAACCTTTACATCATCAACGAGCAACATTATAATTATAACCACTATCATTATTATTGTTTCAACCCTTACTATTTAATTTAAATCTTCTTCACGGATTATATCACATATATATATATATATATATATATATATATATATATATATATATATATATGAATGTACAGCTTGAGAATAAATTCGCTAAAAAGAGTCCTCTTCACTGTTATTTTTGATGTCACAATAGGTATTATGAAGGCATATTCTTAACATATAAAGATTATTATATGTAATCAATGAAGATTTGAGAATAAACACTTCGATAAATTCTTTTTCTATTTCCAGAACATCCATGAGATAATTCATATCAGTAACGCAGACTGAAGAGGAGATTTTTTGATTGCTACCATTTTGTAATAGATACCTATGGAGTTACTACTTGTCCGTTTATGCGATGAAATGAATATCTTAGGATGAGCCAAAGGATAATCTGAGACAACAGAGATATAATCCTTAAATTGTCTGCGTTCATTTTTCGATAAGTCGTGAAGACGATGGCTTCTCAAAGATATATTTCTTTCCAGCCCGAAAATACGGGCTTAAAGCATGACGTTTCAGTGTCCTCGAATTTGGGTGAATACGATTTGGCCTAAGCGTCGACCAGAAAAATTTTGGATACTCATTGCTAATAGTATAGTTTTCATAAAAGTTAACCTCACATTTCGCCAAAGCAAGAAACTCATTTAGTTCCTTAATCGTCGTCGGATCCTTGCATTTTTTATTAACCTTCTCACCCTTTTTAATCTATATGCACTTTATAAACGATTTAGAAATCTTACGTAATCTTTTTTAACACCCAACATTATTATTAAAACCATCTTATCGTTATGATTTGGTTGGTTGTGGCTAGGAGGAGAATCCAAGATGCGCGTTTCGTCCTATTTGGGACTCACTGCCTGGATGTACGTACCTGCACCCCATTGATGTCCTTCCCACCTCGGCTTGAACCTCGTGCCCATCGTTTCAAACGCCGAGGCGTTACGCACAATGCCACAGAGGAACGATAGTCACTTCTTGTACAACGGGTAGTAGTTATTACTATTTATTGAAATACTTGTTATTCTCCGTTGTTCTGCTGGATCGAAGTGTTCCACCTCTTTTGGCATATGGGCTTCTATGCGGATGCCTCGATATTGCCTGAATGTTAATTATGATAATTTGGTTGGTTGTGGCTGGCAGAAGAATCCAGTGGGTAACGCCTCGGCGTTTGAGACGATAGTACGAGGTTCGAGTCCTAACGGGAACAACACCAATGGGGTGCAGGTACATCCAACTGACGAGTCCCAAATAGGACGAAACACGTGTCGTGGATTCTTTTGCTAGCCACAATCAACCAAATTATCATAATTAACATTCAGGCAATATCGAGGCATCCGCATAGGAACCCATATGCCAATAGAGGTCGAACAATTGGATCCAATAGAACAACGGAGAATAACAAGCATGTCAATAAATGGTAACATTATTATTATTGTTTCAACCTCCAATTATTTAAGTTAAATCTTCCTCATGGATTACAGTCTTTAAATATCATATATAAACGAATGTACAGCTTGAGAATAAATTCGTTGAAAGAGGCCTCTTTGCTGAATATTGTTTTTTATATGTCTCAGAAACATTCGTATACAAACGTTTTTTGTCATACGCTAAAGTGAGAAAGAGAAACGTGAACATAGTCATAGAAGGGAAAAAACTGGTTTAAGAGACTATCACTAATGTTGTATAGACTTGCTCTGCATGAACATTTGACATCCCTCCCCGCCCAACATTTTCCAAAGCCATAGCTAGATGACAAACCATTTACACAGTAAACTCTTTACTGTTACAATTCAGTATTTCTTTAAAATGTGTTCGTTTTCCCTTGATATCTCCATTACAGTACAGAAATTCAAGAGAATGGACTAGATTGTGCAGAACGAACACTCTCTTTTCCCTATCTTATATTTTTGAGTCATTATTAAATAGTTACATTTTACAACATTTGTTTTAAGTTATGTAGGCTATGTACGCAGATCCTTCCATTCCCATCAGCGTGCATTTCGCTTAGTTTGAAGAAACATATTATGCAATATGATGGTTATCGTGATCTTGGCTAAATATCAGTTAAGGACAAGTATAGAAACTGTAAGGAGCGAGAAGATAATCATACGGCAGCTGGACCAATGAACACACCCATACAAACTAGAAGATCTACACGCGAAAACCAACAAGTTGGCAGAAGAGGCGAAGTGAGGTGAGATAGGGTGAGGCGAGGCGAGGCGAGGCAGAAAACGAAGACGGGACCTCCTTCGGGTGAACGTATAGAAGACGGAGGTAGGTGATGAAGATACATAACCAAAAGCAACAACAACAAGAAGCACCAATCAACATCAACGGGAAAAATCTAAAGCAAGTCGTCTCCTTCACCTACCTACCTACATAGGCAGCATCCTCTCAAATACACACACTGGCGGCAACATCAGCCACACAGATGACGACGTCAAACCTAGCATCCGAAACACAGCAACACACACCTTCATCACTCTCAAATAATCAGTGTGCAGATCTACTCCACTACACTACACTACACTACACTACACTACACTACACTACACTACACTACACTACACTACACTACACTACACTACACTACACTCAGCATGAAGCATGAAGTATGAAGTGTGAAGTATGAAGCGTGAACAACATCCGCATTCCAAACAATAATTCACTCAACTCACTGCTTCCATGTGATGCTTGATAGAGTTGGCATGTTACACCACAAGCATTTCCTTCCAACAAACTACACACATACATCATCAACATCTGCCACATACACCTATACCTACGCCAACGTCTACATCTACACCTACACCTATACCTACACCTACACCTACACTCACTCGATACTCACACTGAAGATGATCAGATGGTGAGAATAATAAGAGTAAGCAAGAAGGAAGTCACTGTGACTGGTAATGAATCAACCAACCAACCAACCAAACAACCAACCAGTAACCTATCGTCGGAGGTGTGTGTAGAGGGGAGTGTAGATGGATTGTATTGTATTGTAGATAGACTGAGAAGATGGTTTGGTGTTGGGAGACATAATGCAACAGGTGAGGTGATGGCAGTTGATGCCAGGCCATCGATGGGAAAGCAAATAGGAAGTGATGAGTTGTGTATCTGAGGTTGGTGACATGGGGGATATGGTGTGGCGAAGAGATGAGAGGTTGTGGGTAGTGGTGTAGGTTGGTTGAGAAGACTGGAGAGAGAATAGTGAAATGGGGATGTGCTAGTTATTTCGTATGTTCCACTAGGAAGCCAAGAGACAAATAATAATAATATAATGGGAAATAATTACGGTGTCATATCAGCCATGGAAAATGTGACTTCTTCACTGACCTGGAAATACATCAGACAAACATATAAATACTCAGTGAAGACACAACACGATATAACGTAATAATTTTATCGTAAAAGGATGACAATTTTTGACAAACACTCTTTTAAACTTGCATTACTTACCATTTCACTGACTTCTTGCTCTTCAGTGGGATTACTACAATTTTTCAGTATTGATTCCATTAGAAGTCGATACTGTGTTAATCGCGCAGTTGGTTTTGTCATTTGGTCCCATAGTGGTTCACGATGGTCATGACCCTGTTGATCAGCCCACTAGGATAAAAATGGGAAGTAAAATCTTATCAAGTTCAATAGTGTTATATAACCTGACGCACAAAACTCTTGTATCCAACTTAAAATGTCGGCGGACATGTCTATCCTTCAGCTTTTTCCTACTTGGTCAAAATGTAACTGTATATCCGCGAAATATTGGAACATTTGATTTCACTTAGAAATGAATTAGCCTTTGTTGACGGATAAGCAACTTTTAAGCAAGCTTTTGTATGGGCTGTAACTAAATGTCGGTTGGTATCCTCTCACACGCATGGATAAAGATGTAGCTACCATAACTCAGCAGCTTAACAGACAGGTTTTAGGAAGAGGAACACCATAACTCATTAGAATGCACATGCGTCCAAACAACAAATTTCAACAACTCCAACATGAGATGCAAAGTCCTCTCCTAAAATGCAGTAATGATTCGATGGTGGATCAACATTTTCAAGAACTGACTTATTAGTTTGATGTGTCTATATTCCCCCTTAAGTTTCAAAGCTAGCACTCATTTCTTTGAATACTAAATCCTTGTTTACTAGTCTATGTAGTCATGACTGCCATATTTTGCTCATTGAGTTCAACTTATGATTTATGCATACATGACATGACACTGTTGCCATGCTAACGTTGGAACTATTTTATTTCAAATACACTGAGATTCATATGTTACCTATATCGAGTGTCATCCTTTTAAACACAATTCAGTCAAGTCTTGTTCTTAGATCAAATAGATTGCTTCACTAATTTCATTACTCATTTCCAAGATTTAGTAGTGCTCAACTTGTAGTGGATGTACTTACTGGAAATATACAGTCGAAAAGATCTGTACTCAAAGTTACTGTTACTACATAGTTCATCCGGGAATCGAAAGACGAATAATTGCTTGTCTAGTATAAACATCTTTTATAATCCATATTCACAAATAAAAGTACTGGAGAGAAGTACAAATACCAAAATATACAAGCAAACATGGACTAGAACTTTGCCTTAAAATTGTTATTGAATAATGCTAACTAAATCGATACTCTAGTGGTTATTATTATTATCTGTTCTTTAGGTTCTTAGTGGAATATAAGGATTCACTAGCACATACCCATTTTACTCTCCAGTCTTCTCAACCAACTTCCACCACACCCCCATCACCCCTCATTTCATTCTCACACCATCTGCACCATGTCACCAACATCAAATACCAAACTCATCATTTCCCATTTGCCTTCCCATCGATGGCCTGACATCAACTGCCTTCACCACACCTGTTGCGTGATGTTCAACAACACCAAACCATCTTCTCAGTCTATCTACAATACAATACAACCCATCTACACTCCACTCTGCACACACCTCCGACGATAGGTTGTTGGTTGGTTGGTTGATTGATTCATTACCAGTCACAGTGACTTCCTTCTTGCTTACTCTTATTATTCTCACCATCTGATCATCTTCAGTGTGAGTATCGAGTGAGTGTAGGTGTAGGTGTAGGTATAGGTGTAGGTGTAGATGTAGACGTTGGCGTAGGTATAGGTGTATGTGGCAGATGTTGATGATGTATGTGTGTAGTTTGTTGGAAGGAAATGCTTGTGGTGTAACATGCCAACTCTATCAAGCATCACATGGAAGCAGTGAGTTGAGTGAATTATTGTTTGGAATGCGGATGTTGTTCACGCTTCATACTTCACACTTCATACTTCATGCTTCATGCTGAGTGTAGTGTAGTGTAGTGCAGCGTAGTGTAGTTTAGTGGAGTGGAGTGTAGTAGATCTGCACACTGATTATTTGAGAGTGATGAAGGTGTGTGTTGCTGTGTTTCGGATGCTAGGTTTGACGTCGTCATCTGTGTGGCTGATGTTGCCGCCAGTGTGTGTATTTGAGAGGATTCTGCCTATGTAGGTAGGTAGGTATGTGTGTGGGCAGGTGTGTAGACGAGAGAGACAAGTTGCTTTAGATTTCTCCCGTTCATACTGAATGGTGCTTGTTGTTGTTGCTTTTGGTTGTGTATCTTCCCCACCCACCTCTGTCTTCTCTACCTCCTCAAGAAGGTCCTGTCTTCCTTTGCTGCCTCACCTCACCTCGCCTCTTCTACCAACTTGTTGGTTTTCGCCTGAATATCTTCGAGTTTGTGCGACAAGACATTAAACACAAATCACCATCATCGTTGGTGAAATCCAAATCTTCTAGAGTGTTTTCATCTTTCCAGTCGGCGTATGGATATCTTCTCGCTGATCGCAGTTGTCTTTTACATGATCCATTCTAGTCCATTCCAGTTGACCACAATCAGGAAGATGATCGGTGATATTAGGTGACAACCTTATCTTACTCCTGTCTTCCATTGTGAATCACTTGGCATGTAGCATCATTTGGCATATAGCTGCTGTTGAATGAGGTTGTTAAATGTTTTCTGACGGTACAACTGTAGTGTTGAAGCAGCTGCCAAATTACACTCGGGTGGTGGTAGTTGTATTTAACTCATAGATAATTGACGTATATGAACTGAAATCGGCAGATGAATCATTGAAAACCCTTGATTTCTTGAAACATGTTTCCTCTTAGGTTGGAAACCATAATTTTGGATACTATCGATCTCACAGGTGATTGAACGCATAACCTTTGGATCCCAGTGAGTTATTTCATACTTGGTTCATCTAAGGTTCTGAATGGACAATGCTTCAGAGTTTAACAATGGTTCATTTCCTCTTGGTTTTATGATAGGTTCTCTAACTTGTATCAACTGTCATGGAATTTTTGCACTAGTTAGAGAATAAATTTCTCATAAGAAATTGGTATATTTTGTTGAGTTTCAAAGGCAGTTTTGAATGGAAGCTACTAAAAGGTTTCTAAATAAGAAGAAACAACTTTCAAGCCTAATCCAATTGCCACTGTTTTCAAAATGGATGCCATTTCGTATTCAAAAGCCGTTTCAATTTGATGCAACTTCATAAACTCATATATTGTTCTCATAAGAACACAAATGGTCATGTTATAATCTCCATTAAAGGTGTGTCACTTCAAGTTGACATACTCTGAAGCTATGCAGATACAATAAGAAAACTATTCTAATCGAATAGAGGAAGAGAAAGATGAAGGATATAGGAAATAATAACGACAACAACAACAGCTTACCTCAAGAAATGTACAAAAGTTTGTACTTTGTCTAATAGCTTCTTGTGTATATGAACGACATCGAGGCAAATTCACGTAATACTGTTTATAAACACTGAATAGGTCAGGAATCTAAGTTAGAAAAAGAATAAGAAGTTATAACTTGCATCATTCAGACAGTGGTGGACAGATTAACCCATTGATAGGTCACCAGACAGCAATCGATATCACTTTCTTTATTCATCACAAGTACTAGTGGAATTCTATTGGTCAAGCTGCTTTAGTCTACCCACTGGGATATGAGATGACTTGCTATGACGATGACATTCAATGATATTATATATTTGGAAGTAATCGATATGAAGTTGTTTCTGAAAACTTGATCAAGTATCCCCATTCGCCACAAATCCCTTCAGTGCAAGATACTCTAAATGCAAGTCACTCAGTGCTTTAGTTTGAACTACTCAGCAGTATAGCATGTGTAACAGTAGCACTGGATAACATAGATCCAGATTTTTGAGTAGGCATTAGTTCCATTAAAATTCTAGATATGCTTTATTGACAAGTGATAACAAGAATGAATCCTTACTACTTTATGCAAGGGATGACCCATCATTGATAAAGCTAACACAAAGAAATAACTTTCACACAGAAAGATACATTCTTCTAGTCAACAGTTTTCATTCCATCAATGATCTCAGTTTCAGCGTTCTTATTTTGAGCTGAGTAAATGACAATTTTGTGTTACTTTTCAATAACTTCATTTCTTTCTTGTTATGATAACAGTGAAAACTTACTACTTCTTGAAGGAGATACCTGGTGTAATTTGAAAGTGATGGCTTTCTATAAATACTTACACTATCTTCAAATTGTTAATCTATTCAGTGAAAACATAATTACTAATGACTGAACAGTACCAGGAGTTTATCCGACTCAGTGTAGTGATTCACACGAAGTTCTTCCATGACACAAATTAAAACTCATATAACTGAAGGCTATCTTTGAGACAGAAAGTTTTTAAAACAATTTTATCGATGCTGGTTAGAATGAGTTGAAAAGTCACTACAAATCAGCCAGTAATTAGCATAGTTTTCTTATGACTCAGGGGATAGAAAAAGGGGGAATTTGTAGGAGCATGTTCTCTTAAAGAATTCTTGAAACCTTACAAGCAAAAGGCTGTTGATTTATATAGTCTCACTATCAAGTCTCTTTTGAGATTCCTATCCTATCCTACTCATTCAGAGTTGTCTCAGGAGGATATTAGTAATATTGAGTGTGATTTTTATCCAACAGTTGGTATTTAAAAATAAAGCTGGAACGTTTTCGTCAGTAAGATCTCTTAATGTTACCAGCGTTGAGAAATTTATCAGTTTTAACTCCACCATCATTCTTAATTTCTTTCTAGTGTTTATACCTAACTTCAAGGTCACCTTGCCGTTGCTAGAGATCAAATGAGAAGAATTCATATGATGAAGGACAAAATGCCCATTCATTTATCATTTTCTTTTGTTAGTCCAATTTTCATAGGAGAAAATGTTTATATTATGTAGCAGTGAAAAGGCAGAAAGTTTAAGTGAGATTTCATAACATGTACTGATCTATCTGTTTGAATTCACCACACCTTCGAATGCACTTCAGTTAAGTACTGATGATAATTCAAGACTGAATTATATCTACTTTGTTGAATTATAATTTTAATCATCATTTTTAGGAATTTTAGATAAAGTAAATTTTTCTCTTATCAAAAGAGAAGTTGATTAGGTTATGTATGTACAATTTTCCATTTGTGCATTCGATATGCATAGTAAAACTAGATTTGAATTTCTAATCTCTGAAAGTAATTGACATAAACCTTACTTAGATGCAAAAAATGGGTTGTAAAATTGTAAAACTGAAGTACACTCTGGAATAACGTACATGCTAGTACTGTAGACAATAAGTTATAGCTTTTGTGATTGTTCAGACTACGATTAATACAATGGAGTTAAAACTCATACGCATTGGTTGTAATCCAATTTCTTAAACCCATGATTTTAAACATTCATAATGATGTCTAATCGGAACTCAGAGTGTAAAGGTACATTCATTAGAAACATTGAATTTTTATCTAGCTATCTCAAGGTTTCCAAGTAATGCATTACCCTGTAAGCCTGTAGTAAGTTATTACATTAAGCATAGATACTTCGATTAGTTTACTGAAAGTGTATGATATTTTCTTATTAGTTACGGATGTTATAGTCAAAATGAGCAAACAATACGTAGGATCTTCAAATATTTCTGTAGGACTTGTAACTACATAAAAATCGCAGGGAAAACTTTCTTACTGCATAGAACAGTGATCTTATATTCATCAGTCAAGATTTACAGGCTACTTATAGACTTTCCTACTGTTAGTGACGGTTTTTTAATCCATTTAGTATATAGTTGAGAGTTACATACAGACAGATATATCTTTTTATTCTAATAACTGTTAACTTCATCAATGATTTATACGCTTATTGGGTGAATAAACGAAATCCACCAGTTAATAGTTCGATCTATTGATAATCATTCTATTGGACTTTGGATATAGTCACTGAATAACAACATTGAGTTTGTATTATGAGGATATGAGCCAAGTGTCAAGTTCAACCACCAAGTCTACTGCATAGTTAACTAGATGTCATCATTTCAATACTTCCGTACACTGGGGAAGTTGTGATCCATTGGTTTAAGTATTTGACCTTCAATCAATGTATTATGGGTTCGAATACTGTCCCGCTTTCATATACTCGGGAAGCTATTTATAAATATTATCAGCCTCCATAAAATAGATCTAGCTCACAGTCTTATCCACAAGCCAGGGCACACGTGATAGGTCACATTTCTGCCTCACTAGGTCAATTTCAAAGGAAAACTGACCAACTACTGGTGTAATTTTTATTTTCTTGGTTAAATTCTAGACCACAACTTCAACTAATAACTGTAAGCTATCAAGTGTGTGATACTGTGCAATATTGGAAGTTATAGCGTTATTGCTTTCTCTGTCAGACATGTAGATTGTATCTTGCTCATTACTAATGAAATTGAACTTTGTATAGGCATTCATCGTTATTGATACTCTCCTTCTTTTATACGGTGGTTTACCTGAAATAGTGACTATTTTAAATCATCTAACGTTTTTGTTTATCTTCTATCTTTCAGAAAGAGTTTAGTAAAAATCCTGAAGAGTGCTTCCTTGAAGTATGTACTGCCTCCTAGACGATTATATAGGCTTTATATTACACGCATTACACGAAGCTATAGAGATCCAATTAAGTTACAAAATACTCCTATAAGAATAAAAATCATACCATTAACCACCATTATTCGATTTCATATACTCACATGTGTAATTGCACTTTTAAAGATAACCGGTGTAAATGCATGACCCGTTTGTCGAGCTTCTTTCAATGGTACAACAAGATGTTGTAGCCAAAGTTTAATATTCGCCTTATATATTTCTTCAATATTACTAAATATCCATCCAACATCCAAATTGTCAAACAAATGTTCATGTATTTCCAGGAAAGGTGATAGATAATACTGAAGTATAAAATATTTTTTTTTGTTGAAACATTAAATAAATAAAAAAAAATAGTATTAAATTTATGATTAAATGCATTAATAACGTATTATCTATGTAATAGTGACTGAAATAAACTTTCCTGCATTTTTGCATGCTAACAACTATCTAATTAACATAGAAACAAAGAGATGAGATAAGAGAATTGTTAAGGCTATATCATTATCAAAAATATATTATGTTACCTGAGTATTCACCTGTGATTGGGTCACCAGTACCTGAGTGTATCACATAACTCTATACTATAAACCAATGCTTTGAAATTCAATAGACTGTAGTCTTATTTTCGTTTCGATATAACTAATAAGATCTTTCAATAGAAAAACTCCAATTTTAGGTGAATGAGTATTGATATACGTGTCTGCCTTGTTGAAAATTAATCCAACTTTCCTTTCTCTTTGATAATTTCATCTTTCGGCTTGTTAATATACTTATCGAAAAAGTCCCTATTATACAGACACATACTTTCTGATTTTTCATTTTATGTCATTCCAGATAACACTAAGCATTTGAAAGGGATTCCAACTATAGACAAACATCACCTATCAAAACTGAGTAATCCGTCTTCAAACAAGTCACTAATGAGTTGAGAGTGAATGGAAATAGTGACCGTAAGCTAATGGAGCACTTCCAAATTATACTGTTGTGAAATCATTCTTTGGTAATTCACTGATGACTGAAGTTTGTACTAAAACTTAGGCCACTATGAGAATTGAACCAGTCTTCACCAAGTTATTGGTTCTATATAGCATTTTTGGGATGTCAATGAAAGTCACTCCTTCCGGTGTCTCCATGATCATAAAGATCAGCCAACTTGCCTGCGGGTTGATTTGATAATATTTTTGTCTGTAACTGTTGGAAATTTAAGTGTGAATTTTTTAAGTTGTGTGAGTTAGTCAGGGTTTACCATACACTCCTTGCTGAAGGGTAGTGAGAAGCGGAGAACTGAGACTTTACACCCCATATGGATGGCTATCAACTATGTAACCTGACATATACTTCAGATAGTCTTTTATATCCTCATTTATGTGTTAGTCACCGACAGTTTTTGAATTTAAAGCAAATATGACTGAAAAGTGATGCGTTTGCCATGCAAAACGATCGTCCTCAGATCGATCCCTCACAGGGTCGTAAGTGCGCGCTGTTGAAGAGTCCCAGAATAGGACCAAAGAGTTTTTTATTTATCAAAAGTAACCACGGTTACAAAAAGTAAGTTTAACTTAGATATTCATCAAATATGGCAACTCATATTTATCGTGATTGGGGAGTTGTAAAATTATGGCCGCTTCTTGAAGTTTCAATAAAATCTTGTCATCTAGATGAATAAAAATCAGAAAACCTGACTTGAATTGTACTTCGATGCGAGTGATCATCCTATGACCACTAACGTCTTCACGTTCAAGCAAAGGTGAACCATGATTAATTGCACTGAACGTGATAGTGAACAGGCGTTTGTATATCATTGATTCACATGATAGCCCACAATAACTGTTGGTGATTGGATGAAAGTAGTGACTTAGTCGATATCCAGGATGCGTAGCTTAATTGGAGGAGAAAAATACAGTTAACCTGGTGACCATCAATTAGATTTCTGCTGTCAGTCAAATTTTCATATCAACCTTCATCATCATCCATTTACTTTAAAACAAGGTAAATTGGAATTTCACACTATTGTGCACTTGTTATTTGTGGTCATTATCTGATCATTATTTACTTTCATCAAGATGAATTTCAAGGAAAGTATACTGATGGATTCCAACTCATTGATTGAATTGTAACTTGATCATGTCAAAATCTGGAAGAACTAAGCTTCATCCAATGCCCAGGTATGCATGTATACTGTTGGAAAGTTGAAAACAGTTTAATACATTCAGTAAACAAACGCATGTCTGTACACATCTATTGTGTACAGGTTATTGATACTACCTACTTTTCTAAATACTATCAAGTTGAGCTGAGTTAGAATTTGTGACCTATTGGTTTGAAGTTGAGTAGTTCGACTGAAGGGATTTGAAGCGTATATACAATAGTATACATCAAAGATTTTGATGTATATCATTATTGACCTTGACAGATCAATCAAAGATTCTTTTATACACTTTTACGCTCTAGATTCTTCCTACAGCTGAAATGATATTCCATTTTTCAGTCTAATTCACTGAATCTTGTTGCTATTTAGTAAAGTTCAATTCGAGATGTTCCCCAAGGTGGTCTTCCGAATGATATACATCATGATGTAATACACCATATTTAATCACTACAATCTCTCCAATCAGCGTAACAATATATCTGTTCTTTTTCATTCTAATTCAATCCAACCAAACTGTTGAATGATAAGCTTTGGAGCTGTGGGCTGAATTTGATTTATGGTTATTTTTAGAAGATATCTGCGGAAGCATCATTTCCGTCAAGGTGTCCAGACAGAACTTTCGACCATCTGACCGTTAATATCATTAAGTCCCATCATATCATGGTTTGTCCTACAAATTTGAATTTAAGTAGCTTCTGATTTTGTAGAATAACCGAATAAACCAATCAAATCGCAAGAATTCAGCAGAGGTAAATAAACTTCAGAAAAATTGATGGTATTAAGATACGTCGACATTGTTAATTCAGCGAGGCATTAGTGATATTATAAAAAGACTGGCGACTGCACTTATTTCACTCAGTTTCATGCATACATGAATGTGAGGACACTTTTAAAGGTGATTATTGTTATTATTATTACGATTCCTTCCATTTAAAAGCATGGGTGAAATCTTGTAATATTGAAAATAATTTTCTTTGCCTACTCTCTCTTTTATCAAATATCTGGAGTAAATATGGAAAGAAAGAGATTTCAGTTCACAGATAGAAGGTGTTAAAACACCTTGAATTTTAATGTTGAAATCCTGAAAATAATGGATGGTATAAAATACTGTCAACAATTACTTGTTAACTGTTTTGACACAGAAAGATACTTAATTGTCGAGTATTTTGACGTTAAATCCTGTGTTTTCGTTTTGTTGCTTGCGGAACAGAAGGTTAGGGGTTTAAAGTGGGACACGTGAAAGCAGCCTCCACTTTCTTGCTCCACTTTCAATAAGGTTATGATTTGCTTCTAGATAAAAGATGTTTTGTATTAATCAGTTTTGATGAAAATAGACTGTTTAATTTGAAGTTTACATCATGAAATGTACAATAGAGTGTTCTTGAAGCTGTTCTCTAGATCGTGCACTTTCTTTCTCTTGCGCTCAACTTCTTCTGTAGTTTTAAGTATGACCTGTATAACTTCTAGACATTAAGTCTCATCATTCCCATCAACTAGCTAGTCATTGTTACGTTGGTTGAACAAGTCTGATTACTTAAAATGAGTTAATTCACATGTAGCAGTTTCTTATGGCAGTACGAAAGACGTGTACCATTTTCCTATGTCTAGATTGCTTCAACCTGGCTGATCAAAACTGCTAGTCGATATGAATTGTTTCTTAACAGTCTATTCAATCGTGGTTCGGGATGAACTCTGAGAAGGAAAAGATAATCGAAAACCTTCTGAGTAAACTTGTGAAAGTAAGTCGTTGTAATTGCAAAAAGGTTGTTCAACAGTTATTATCTCACTTCATGATCTTAAGGTTCCTTACTGAGCAAGGTAAAGAATAAGGATGGGGGAGGGTCCTATATTTTGAAGACTACCTCTCAAACCTACTTTGTTTCCTGCTAGCTCTTCATATAATATCAGTTATTGAAAGATGCTACAAAGTTCCGATCAACTAACTTAATGCTTCTACTTTCCCCCAGTAGCATATAGTGAATTCAAGGTCTCACTCAGCTTTCTATGCGAATAACTTCATACTTTCAGTGAAACTTTATCTTAAGATGAGTTTTTTCACTCAGGAAGATGTGAAAAACTGGTTTTCTAAATTAATACAGCCATTTTTAAACTATTTCTCTGAATAACTGAGGAAATGAAAACTAAGTATGCAAGTATAAGTGTAAAACGTGGGCACTGTGGTCTATTGTAATTCCATTTTAGTCTGTTTATTAGAAATATCACACAGTGAAACAGTAGCATTTACTGGACACAATTTATTGACATTATTCATGTCAGGTAACTCCATAACTTCGAGACAGTCTTTATATATTCCTAATTTTCTCTCCTTCTCTGTGATGACAAGGGTAGTAGAATTTTCCATATATCTGGGACAGGTGCAGAATCATTCCTACTGCATGTATTACGTGTTGATTCGATAAACAAAGATTCGGTCATCAATCTCTTCCTCTACCCAACTAAGTTAGTTTTCAACACTGTCGCCCTATCCCACCCTACTGTATGATTGATCGTATGTCATCTCATGCAGAGCTAGATTTCTTATCTTATTAGGATCTACTAATCTTGATTTAGCTAAGTTTTTATGCTCTGTTAATCTAATCAACCCTGGTTGACTGCTTTCACCTATGTCAGGTGGCCCTTCAAACATTTAGTCCTACTCCAAAGATATGGTTCCGATATATAGATGATACGTTTACAGTACTGAAATCAGAACACATCAATAGGTTCTTGGCACATATAAATTCAGTAGTAAATGCAATCCAATTCACCTGTGACTTAGGAAGTGAAGAAGGTGAGCTAGCTAGTAATGTTATATTGCGAGATTAAACGAAAATAAGAAGGAAATCTAGAGACTAGTGTCTATAGGAAACCTTCCCATTCGAATCGCTATTTAGACTTCGAATTCTCCCACCGCATTTCAGTTAAAGTAGACCGAGTTAAACGCTTAAGTGATAGAGCGAAAAAGCTTACTAGTAGATCGGAAAATCTGCGACCAGAAATTAGACACAAGAATATTTCAAGTTGTTATTCATCGTAGACTGACATCAGTTGGAGGAACAAAGGAAACCAGGTCGCGGGTTCGATCCCTGGCGGGGTCGTGGGTACGGACTGCTGAGGAGTCCCATACTAGGACGAAACAGCTGTCCAGTGCTACCAGGTTTCCATTGATCCTCCAACTGATGTCAGTCTACGATGAATAACAACTTGAAATATTTTCAAATCTCCACAACTCCCTCAAAAACATCAAGAATACCCTACTTCTCAACAATTACCCACCAAAATTTGTTGTCGAGTTGTCTTCTGTCTCTTCAATTGGTGTCGCTGCCTTTGGACGTGATGAAGATTCCGTGGCCTGCAGAGTTTAAGGGTGGAGACATCAAGGTCTTCCTCAAGGACTTCAAGGCGGTAGCGGGGCTGGTGGGGGTTCGGGATCCGGAGGCGAAGGTCGTGGTGCTGGGAACGTTGCTGCGGGGCAGAGCGAAAGCAACATATGATGGAGTGGTACGTGGTGACGGGAAGGAGACTTGGTGGAGAATGGTTCAGCGCCTAGAGACGGGGTTCGACGGCTCGGCGGACAGGGAGCAGGCGATGCAGCAGTCCCGCAGCGCGAAGCTGGAAATAAACGAAGATCCGCTGGTGTTGGCTTTGAAGTTGACCAAACTACTTCGACGGGCACTTCCCACGTCGGATCAGGACGCCCAACAACAGTTGCTGACCGCAGAGTTCACTGAGAGTGTCTCGAAGGCCGCTGCCCACCAGTTACGACTAGTCAATGAAGCCCATCCCATGGACATTAGCGAAATGGCCAAGGTGACTAGACAGCTAATGGGTGCAGGAGTAACGGCGGTGGAGTCACCAGAGGTAAATAACTGGCGAGAAAAGATCGACAACCTTCAGGAAGAGATAGCCTCACTGCGGATGAGCGTCAACAAACAGAGCAATTGCTTTGCATGCGGGAAACCGGGACACTGGCGAAGGAATTGTCCGGAGAGGCGGAAAATAAAACGTTTAGAACGATATAATATGAGTTCTGTTCTTCCGACTAGACTAGATATAGTAGGAGCCATAGATCGAGGAGCGGTGTATGCAAGATTGCGAATAAATGGTCAGGATATCGTGTGTCTCATAGATACAGAGACGGCAGTCTTTCTAATAGATAAGAGGCAGTCTCACAACGCAAGACCATGTGCGCTAACGGTCCATACGGTTGGGGGATATGCGCTGGATATTGCGGGCTTGTCAGATTGCGTTGTTGAGATCGGGAGCCAGAAAATTAGATTCCCATTTATTGTGACCGCGCGCCTACAACACCCGATCCTAGGTGCCGATTTTCTGAGAGAAGTGGGTGCAGTGATTAACATGAGAACAGGAATAGTGGCAACGAAGTATGGGTCGTTCAACACTCAGGAAAACAGTGAGGTAGCAGAGATTGAAGTATCAAAAGCACCGTACCTAGAAACGCCAAACATCATGAAGGTGGTTAAGAAATATGACAGATTGTTCACAGGAGATGGAGACCCCTATGGTTACTGTGACAAGGTTCAGCATGAAATCCCAGTGACCGGTCAGGCAACGACAACATTCATCACACGGCGAATATCATGTCACTTGGAACAAGAAGTTGGGCACCAGATTCAGGAAATGCTAGATGAAGGTATTATTGAAGAGGCTGACAGTCCATACAGTTCTCCAGTACTTTTAGTAAGAAAGTCAAATGGGAAATATAGATTCTGCGTTGACTTCAGGAAGTTAAATAGCACAACGCAACTGAAGCCATGTGTCATGCCGACGATAGCTGAGACACTGGGTCGTTTGCAGAATGCTAAAGTATTTACAGTTCTGGACCTCCGCTCGGGCTACTGGCAGCTACCAATAAAAGACAGTGATAAAGAGAAAACAGCATTTATTGTGGGTAAGAAGCAATACCAATTCAAACGAATGTCATTTGGTCTGGCAGGGGCGCCTTTCAAATTTAGACGATTTGTGATGTTGTTGCTGAAGAATTTAGAGAAGGTAGAGGTGTACGGCGATGACCTGGTGGTGTACAGTCAAATGGAGGCAGAACATACAGAATACCTTGAAGCTGTTTTGAGACGTATCAATAAGTTTGGACTCATGGACTTATGGAATGCCAACGTGGCGAGAAAATGACGGAAGCTATTTGGCAGTGATTCCGAAATGTCTACGCGATAAAATCATACAAGAATGCCACCAGTCAGCTCATACAGGTGTCTCATGGACAGTCGACCTTCTCAGACAAAGTGCATACTGGTCAGGTATGAGAGAGGATGTTGCTAAATACGTGCCGGGTGTCCTCATTGTCAACTGATGAAAGGTGATAGGTATGTATGGCCACCACTGCAATCGATTCCAGTAGCAGCGGTTGGTGACCTGTGGTCTGTAGACGTAATGGGACCATTTCTGCAGACGTCTAGTGGTAACCAATACCTGTTGGTGATGACGAAGCATGCTACACGATGGGTAGACGCCGTCGCAATTCCGGATCAACGCGCGAAGACAGTGACCGTAGCGGTGATGCGGCATATTGTCGCGGATCACGGTGTGCCGAAGATGATACTGACCGACCAAGGTCCTTCTTTTGAGATTGAAGAAGTCAAATCCTGTTTGGAGCAGCTTAATATCAAGAAGATAAGAACAACGCCGTACCACCCGCAGACTAACGGTTTGACAGAACGGAATAACCGTACACTGAAGGAGTGGCTAGCTCCTAAAGGAGGAAATTGGGAGACGGAACTGCCGTTAATATTATTAGCTCATCGTGCCTCGGTACAAGGAACGACCAAGAAGTCGGCGTTCCAGTTAATGTATGGCAGGAAACCACGGCTTCCAATAAATAGTAAGACCTGGCCCCATCAACAGCCATGGAACATGACTAGATTGAGAAATAAGCGGAAACAGGCAATCAGAAATGTGGAACAGAAACAGAAAACTGATGCTGAAAAATCTGAGCAGAGAGAAGGAAGCAAATGGAAACCATTTGAGATTGGAGATCAGGTGAAATGTAAAGAACGAGGATATACGTCAGGAGGTGAGTATGGCAGAAGGAAACTACTTCCGAAGTGGGAAGGACCATACATCATTGCCGAGAGACGCGGTTCAATTTATACCATCAAACAAGGGAAAAAAGAGAAAAGAGTAAACGCCAGCCTACTTCAAAAATGGAAGCGGTTGGAAAAAGGCGAAACTTTACATGAACACCAAGAGAAGACAGCACCAAGAAGACGAACACGGTTGCAAGTCCGGAGTTTTGAGGGGGGGGGACGAGTGTAGTTGGCGTTGCTGATAACAACGGATATAACTAGTATATATCGAGAGGGTGGTAGGAATCATAGGGAATTACCGGCGATAGGTAAGGTTTCTGCCAAGAGCAACACAGGGGACAACACAGACGTATTACAGGGATGCTGCTGATAAGAGTGTATGAAGAGCCGGTCAAGAGCAAATCAAGACAGGAACGGAGAGGAAACGAAGACATTTGCAAATGGCTGCGTTATTGCAAGGAGTACCATATGTAACCACTACCATTCCAATTGTTCGTCATGGGCATTCTCTCGTCGGGTTGTCTTCTGTTCCTTCAATAGTAGTAATGCAGCTGTTACTAATAATTACCCCACTACTAATAGTAATAATGGCGGCAAGGCTGAGAAGGAACTGATTATCCACAATCTTGCAGGAAGCAGACCCTCTCAGAAGGAATAGAGGCTCATCGTGGTTTGCTTGAGAGACAGTCTTTGGAAACAACGGACAATATCCAGCATTCTGAAAGCAATACCACCCCGCCTTCGCAAGGTAAACCACACCAACTATCTTGGAACTACTTCAGAAACAGTGACTACCGGGATTAGGAAGCTGAATTCCTTTGCCTTCTATTGATGCACTACTCCAAGCTTACTACGCGGAATGCTGATGGTCAGCTGGCCAGTCCCCGCTCTGGAGATCCACGCCAGTGATCAGTGCATATGGATCTCGTCAACCGCATTTACGCTAAACATCGCAACTAGCTCCCATATTCTAATCAAACTTGTTAGTCAAGAAACCGGTTACAAAGGAACTGGTACAAAACCGGTTAAGGTTTATAAGCATACACGCATACCAAGTTGTCACATAGGCAGTAGTTCACATTTTTACAGGTACCAAACAGGCAAATACCTATGCTTATAGTTTTTTATCGATTACCTGTAGGTAAATGACTTTAGACACTGTAAAACTATTACGTTTCACCGAGCTCACTGTAGACGAAAAATTTCACTGACTGAAGGACTGATAGACAACTATGAACAGTGCAGAAAACCGTATTCAATATCGCCTTTAATTTATTAATGATTTCATGCGTTTTTATCGCATCAAACGTCACAATTTACTACTTTACTGAGTTTATAGTCATAGTTGTCTTATTTATTAGGGCAAACTGTGAACAATGTTAGGGAATACTTAACACCTTTTGATAAACTCCTGAGCTTATCACCATTGTATGGCCGTGATCCTTGATGATCAATACTACACTGCATACCGAATGGCTTTCATTATGCCCAGCTTAGCTATTTAAGGCAATATCACTTTATTAAAACATCTCAAGGTCATTCGGTAATTTATTTCCATGTGATTGTTGGTCAATACTAAATCATGTGGATAGCCAATCCAGAATCATTCATCCTGTCATGGATGGTGAATTGACACAAAAAATGGAACATAACTGAACATACCACCACTATTACGTATATACTTGTAAGATGAAATTAATAGAAAAACGAGAAGCGATCCTGTGGGAAATAAACCATAGTGGTAGAGCGCATAACAGTTAATATTGCTCATTTCAGGAGAATAACAACTTACATCAATTATAGTGCGTAAATACTTTAAATAATTCGCCTCTGTGTGAATGAATTCCCAAATGGCGGACTGTCGTTTCTGCTGCTGTCTTGTCATTTTCTACAAATAAAAAATGGAGTGGAATGAAGAACAGAGGAAAAACTGATAAAATATCTATGGACCAATTAGTGGATAATATTACATATTAAACTACAGAAATGAAGTAGACTGATCGCTAACAGCTATGTAACAGTCCTGAGTGATTTAAGTTTTCTACTTTTAGAAAACCACTACCAGAGTAGGCCTGTAAATTCAATGAGCTTGATGATTACACATAGGGGTTCGAACTCATCTCCTACCAAGTTTTAAACTATCGGCACTGATCTGCTTTAATAACGATTGGTTCATTGCAAACGTAGGTTCAAAAACTTGTATTGGTTACGCTCATAATCCAAATAGCACACTGTTGACATCCTTGACTATAACGTTGAATGATATGGGTTCAACTGTCAGATAAGTTATCAATAGCCAAAGTTTCGTATCACTTATGAGTGTCAACCAGAATAAAAAATGGTTCCACAGAGACCTTTACCAATTATATTCAGTCATCAAGTATGTCACTGGCTTATTTGTTTATGTCTCAGAAGAAATGAAGACCTAAAAAGATCAAAATTTCAGTGATATCCAAAAGTCTTCAGGTATGATTTAATTGCTTACCAACGAAGTGGACAGTGACTGGAAATCAATGTAAGCTTCAAATCCTATATACTGAGAGCACATTGAATTCCATCCATAAGCTGCTTAATATAGTCACTAAGCGAAACGAAACACCACAGTGCAACATGTTTTGGTGATAGGTGTATGAAGTCAGTCAACTTTTAAGTGTCATACTGATTAGCTCTAGTCAGAAACAGGACGTAAAAACGTTAACCATCAGCCACCAAGCTTCTAGATATAATAATACGATTTCAGATCGACAATGTAACATAAATGTGTTCAGGTTTGACAGATATTTTTTCGCTGATTCGTTAGCGAAAACACGGAAACTAGTGGAGATAGAGTGTACCGCTTATTGACATCTTACATCTCATAGGAATAATTCCCTCATAACTCATGTTTTTTTTTACTTGAAATTACTGAACTATGACTGAATGAATAAATTTCAAATGAAAATTGATGGAATGGGTAATAATCCAGAAAACGCACGACTGTTTGCCTTTTTTCAATGCAGCATTTTGTCGTGTCAGGTTGCGGGGGTTCACTCAGAACCCTTCGACTAGTCAGGTCAAAGGAATTAGGTTTCTTGAGGAGTCTCTACAAATAAACGACCTCTTTTCATCATACAACGTGTGTTCGTTATTTGTCTGTCGCAAAAACAACGAACTGACGGTTAGTATATTTGCAACTGTCTGGATCGTATTCACTACTTCAAAAACTCACTTTCTCAAAATTGTTTTCACTACATGTTTATCTGATGAAGAAGATATGTATAACCAGCTGGATATACAGCAATTTGGAGGTTCGATAGTGATCAATTAGACTTTGAGAAGTGACTTTACCATTAAGAACCACAGTGCATAATCAAACATTGTTATATCAAAAACTTTTCACCGTTTACCCTACACAGTTACTAGACAGTAGTATGACTTACCGCAGATGACTTGACGATTTGTGTCCAAGATTCTTCAATAGAAAACACATCAGCCAACTCCTGACTATCAAAGTTTTGACTAAATGACATCCAATGTGAACCACTTTCAATGCGTGAAAATGAATTAGACTTATTTCTAGTGATCTCATCAATAGTAGTCATTGTGATAGGTGGAGTAGCAGAAACAGCGGTAGTAGTATTACTGACTGCAAGTGAAGGTGAACTACAATTCGATGTTTTATGCCGTCTTGGAAATATCTGTTCAACTCTATTTTGATCTAATTCATTCAGGCATTCATACACTAGCTGATCCGATAATGACTGTGGATTGACAGAATTGTTTTTCTTGTGAAAGTTGAACCATTGTTTTAACGCATCCGAGGTGTCCTTTCACATTGAATATTTGAATTATAAAAAAAATAAACAAGCATAAAAGAGTGTAGAGAAACGCTTTCACTGATCTGAACAATGGCATATTACAAATTTGTGCATTACACACACACACACATGCCTTGGCCACTTACTTCAAGCAATAATTTATGTTTGTTTGTATAAGGTAGCTGACTGCTGTCAGTAGGATGCTTTCAAGTAATAAAACCAATCTGTTAGTATTTGTCAGTAGTATTTGTCGACGAAATTAAGAAAGTTTATTTGATACCTGATATTTAAAATCCAAGTACCTCAGTTGGTTGGTTGTGGCTAGCAGGAGAATCCGGGACGCGCATAGTGGATAACGCCTTGGCGTTTGGAGCGATGGGCACGAGGTTTGAGTCCCAACGGGAACAACATCACTGGGTACATCCAGCTGACGAGTCCCAAATAGACGAAACACGTGTCGTGGATTCTTCTGCTAGCCACAATCAACCAAATTATCATAATCAACATTCAGGCAATATCAGGGCATCCGCATAGAAGCCCATATGCCAATAGAGGTCGAATAATTCTATTCAACAGAACAACAGAGAATAACAAGTTTATCAGTAAATAGTACTAAGTAGCTCAATTTAAATTTCAGAAGCTGTGTCTCTGGTTCATCTCAGATTCAACTAACTCTTGTCAAAATAGTATACTCTGGTGAATTAGTAACTGAATACTTCTGGTTGGATACTGATGGTTTTAAAGGCTAACACGATATTTTAAAAGATTTTAATCTGAAGACGCAAGTAAATAAAAAGTATAAATAGACTGATCTAAGCCTCATTTGCGCTAGTAACAATGAAACTATTCAGAAAGGGGAAAATGATAAAGTTTATGAAATGTCTATCATTCGGAAATATGGTTAACCATGCAACTTTATTAAATAATTTGAAGCAGTTTGCAGCTTGAATTGAAGTTACTTTGGGCGGCGTATAAAACTAGAGATCAATAAATGGTTGGTTCTACATATCTTTGCACATTTTGATGACATTACCATTTAAATGATAGCAATAGAGTCTTTTGTTGTAGGAATAAAACAGCACTTATTTTTTCAACTTCTATCAATCCTTAATCTAGTACAACCGCCAACAGTTACCCATGAATTGATTATATAACAAATGCACGTCCTTGATAATTGACAGACAGATCATTTTACCTTATACAGAATCTTTCAAATACAGGTAACAAACCTTCGAAATCCTTACCTTCTATACCGTATGAGTGTTATTCAATACTTATAAAAGACCACAATGTTAATCAGGAAGTACAAATGAAATTCAAAAACTTTCTTCTTCTATCGAATATTAACAAACATAAGTCAGTGTTCAGGCATCATGAGACATCATCTATCTTGTCAGTGTATACTCATGGAATACATACATTAATTCGACTACGAAGACAAAACAATGCTTGATTTAAGGTCACATACCATGGGACATATATAGAGGCTTAACATTCTTTGTAGGAGTACAACTTAAGCAATAAGTCCTGACCTGAGTTCACCTATACTAAAGTGATGCAGTATTATCTTCCGAATAATATATTAGATGTTATTATTATTTGTCCCTTGAATCCCAAGTGGGACGTAGGGATTCACTAGCACATACCCACTTCACTCTCCTCTCTACAGTCGTCTCAACCTCGATCCACCACTACCCACAACCTCTCTATTCTTCGCCACACCATCTCCTCCATGTCAACAAACTCAGATACTCAACTCGTCATTTCCTATTCCCATTCCACTCGAAGACCTGTCCTCACCTGCTCTCATCTCGCCTGGTGAGTGACGTACCCCAACACCAAACCGTCTTATCCGTTTATGCACAGTACAATACAATCTATCACCACTCTCTTCTTCTGCATACACGTTGGACGATAGGTTGTTGGTCAGTCGGTCGGTTGGTTGATTCATTGCCAGTCACAGTGACTTCCTTCTTGCTTACTCTTATTATTCTCACCATCTGATCATCTGCAGTGTGAGTATCGAGTGAGTGTGGGTGTAGGTGTAGATGTTGGCGTAGGTGTATGTGGCAGATGTTGATGATGTATGTGTGTAGTTTGTTGGAAGGAAATGCTTGTGGTGTAACATGCCAACTCTATCAAGCATCACATGGAAGCAGTGAGTTGAGTGAATTAGTGTTTGGAATGCGGATGTTGTTCATGCTTCATACTTCATGCTGAGTGCAGTGTAGTGTGGTGGAGTAGATCCGCACACTAATTATTTGAGAGTGATGAAGGTGTGTCTTGCTATGTTTCGGATGCTGGTATGACGTCATCATCTATGGTGCCACCGCCGCCAGTGTGTGTAGTTGAGAGGATGACGCCTAGGAAGGTAGGTAGGTTGGTTGGTTGGTTGCTAGGTGAAAGAGACAACTTGCTTTAGATTCCTCCCTTTCATGTTGATTGGTGCTTCTTGTTGTTGTTGTTGTTGTTGGTTGAGTATCTTCATCACTTACTTCTGTCTTCTCTACCTTCACCTGAGGGAATCCCATCTCCCTTCGCTGCCTCACCTCTTCTATCAACTTGTTGGTTTTTGCGTGTAGATCTTCGAGAGTGTGCGAGGAGATATCGGGCATAAACCATCATCATCATCATCATCGTTGGTGAAATCCAAATCTTCTAGGGTGTGTTCATTGGTCAATCCAGCTTATGCCCTCTTGATCTTGATTTAAAAGATCAGTTTATTTGATGAAGTTGGAATGCAGGTGTGCAAAAATCTTTGCAAGTAGGGGTAAGAAACAAGAAAGAATTGATGGTATGTGACAAAATCTGTCTCAGAAACTTGAAAAAATTAGACCACTTAGTCCACGTTGACAAAGTAATCAGTAGACATAGTCCATCAGAAACATGAAGTATGTCAGCGCAGTCTTTTACGGATAATCTAGTCACATACACACACACACACACACACACATAGACCTGTTACGCATATTTGTGTGAAGTATAGCAAAGTATGAATAGGTGTAGAAAATAGTTAATAGGGTCAAATTTTTACTTTAAGCAGGAAAAGAAAGACAACATATTGATCACCTTTGTTATTAAAGCTGAGTTACTAGGGCAGATTAGATTCAACAAGAAATTTTTTTAGAATGCATCATAGAGGTCTGAACATGGTCATAGCTACACCTGAGTGTATGCCCCCAAATGATTTGTAACTTAGTTTGAAAGACACACAAAAGACGACCTTGTGACTCAGTTCAGAGCTATGTTTAGCCATAGACAAAGCTGGACAACCATTGCATGAGACAAGTGAGTCATCCGATTTTACTTACTGCTGTAGTCATTTTGGAATTTGCTTTGTGACGACACGTATATGCGATGTGATTGTATTCATGCTGAGAGGATTTATATGAGTACATAAGTTTCATCATCTCATTGGTGCTGACATTTGCTGTGGATGGTTACGTGAAATAACTCATCTTCAAATGCAGCCTTTCAATGGTGATGGTGGAAAGCTTTCCAGACAGAATTTTAATTTAGATCAGGAATAACTGTGAATACCCATAGGTATATTTTTAAGTTTGTATCAGTGTTACAAGATTTATTTTGTCTGTCTTAGTAGTGCATCTAGTGATCTGTATGGTTCAAGTTTGTTGACTTTATTGATTCTCTATGAACTGTCTTAGTAACTTCTCAGAAATGTTGATGGGTAGCTCCAAATTCTCCTACGGTTTGACTAGTTGATATTTAATTGCTGGGACCATATCCCATTCATAAACATTTTAACTAGCTGTTTTTCTGATTCTCAAAGTGACTCTGAAGCTCACTCGGTTAACTATTGAAATAACCAGTTATGTATATGCATATGCATATACTCTTTTACAACATTTCGAATTGTGTTATTGTAAAAATTTAAGTAATGTGAAGAATATTAAAAACGAGAAAATTGCACATTGTAAGTTAACTTATTGAAATGAGATTTTTAACTGTCACAAAGTTGATGTGTGATTTCTCTTGTAACACTTTTCTCCTCACAAAATATGCATGCTAGGTAAGGTACAGTCAAATTCTTATACTTAACTGTACGAGGATGCAGTCTAGAGTAGTTTCTCTTGTCTTCCCTTAGGAGATACATAGAGAGAGCTGTGGATCAAGTGGATGCTCAGTGTCAGTTAAATTTCTATAGGCAGTAGCTTGGTGTGATTTAAATGTCTATCAATTACAGTGTTAATCAGTTGAGCCAGAGGCATACCACTCACTCTACTGATGGCTCTCAAAGCCCTGTGCAACATAACATAGTCCTTTTTAACAAGACCAGGAAAGATTGATGGGGAACAATATAGAAGAATAAGTAAAATGCAGGAATTAATAAATTGTAAAAGAAGAGGTTGATTTATATCAGAAAGCCTCAGTTTCTTTATGCAATAGTTAAAAGAAAGAATTTTTTACAAGTCAACAAAACATGAGACGACCAACAAAGTTCAGAAGTAAAACCCAACTCAAGATAGTTCACACTCGATTTACTTTCTGCAGATATATCATCAATGCAACAGGCGTCATGAGATTTAGCCAGCTTACATAAGCCTTCTTTGCACCTGAGGTTAAAATTAACAGTTTGACATTTAGAAGGGTTTAACTTCCGACCGTTTGAGAGAGATCATTGGCCAACTACAGACAAGAATTCATTAAATTTGGAGCATTCTAGGGGAGAGTTGACTGGAATAGACACCACCAGGTCATCAGCAGACTTAGTAAAATTAGCTTAAATAGATTAAGGTAAATCGTGCTTCTCTTTGCTCAATGTCGTCTCTTTTGGTCGATTTGATATTTAATAAGGTATATAATATTTATTTGAAGTGGTCGGTTTTCGAAAAAATCGAAATGCGTTTTTATCAATGAAATTAATTTGGAATAGACAAAAGGTATGAGTAATTGTCATTGAAATGAGTTTCATTTAATCTAATCAGCATTTATTCCTAAGGATTATGTCTCAAAGAATGTAGACCTAAGTCTTTAAAAAAACTGAAGCGGAATCATGCTCCACCCCTATCCACCAAATACCAAATATTAAGCCGCATCATCCTAGAGAGACTAAACAATTCTCCGGATTCAAATTACAACAGAAACTGGCTGGCTGGCTGGCTGGCTGGCTGGCTGGCTGGCTGGCTGGCTGGCTGGCTGGCTGGCTGGCTGGCTGGCTGGCTGGCTGGCTGGCTGGCTTCACGAAGAACAAATCATGTCCAGATAAAATTGCAACACTACGCCATGCATCATCACAGAACACAGCATAAAACATCAGTCAACTCTTCACCTTACCTCAACTTCATCAACACTGAAAAGACCTGAAACAGCGTCGACCGACAAGTAAGTTGACAAGCAGATGCCTCAACACTACGCTTGTACTGTCACTAACATTTATCAACCTCATTCAACAGCAGCTATATGCTACATGATGCTACATGCCAAGTGATTCACAATGGAAAGCTCAGTGATGTCTTGGAAGTGAAGACAGGAGGTAGACAAGATTGCCGCCTACTACAATCAACTATCATCTTCCTGATTGTGGTCGACTGGACTGGACTAGACTGGATCATGCAACAGACAACTGTGAGGAGCGAGAAGATGTGCACACATTGGCTAAAAAGATGAAAACAACCTTGAATATTTGGATTTCACCAACAATGATGATGATGATTTAAGTCCAATGTCTCCTCGCACACTCTCGAAGATCTACAGGTGAAAACCAACAAGTTGGCAGAAGAGGTGAGGCAGCGAAGGAAGATGGGATTCCCCTCAGGTGAAGGTAGAGAAGACAGAAGTAAGTGATGAAGTTACACAACCAACAACAACAAGAAGAAGCACCAATCAACATGAAAGGGAGGAATCTAAAGCAAGTTGTCTCTTTCACCTACCAACCCAACCTACCTATCTAACACTGTAAGCATAGAAAGAAATGCATGAACGAGGAGGAGTGAATCCATGGGCCGAGATTTCATACTTTTGAGCATCATCTACAGGTTGTATCTACTGCCTTAAGATAAACTACGTATTTACCACAATGTTGTCCGACCACGATCAACCCCCATTTTAAAGGAGTAGATTGATATGGATTGTAACCGACCAATCAGTTGAGACATGAGTGCTGAATGCCTATCAGGTCTAACAACTCAGTTTGAAGTATGATCATTATGCTACGTGACAGACAGCATAATGTAATGTGGCATAATGAGGAATTGCAGCAGGTGTGTAAATTATGTCAATAGCTTCCTGTCGCCTGAGAATTATACAGTGCATCAACTTAGTTAGTTGTCTGCTTAAATTTTCGGCTATTAAATATTTTCAACTGAATAGATTATGTTAGATTGTTACCCTGGAACTTATCACTAAATCGGTAAACGTATTCTTACGCATTCCTAAAATCTTTTCAATCTATCATTTCTCAAATTAACAGTGAAATTTCGAGTAAACATCACACTAGGTGGCAATCATTCCTATCAAACGCACAACAATATCTCATATGACTAAACTATCATCGGATTAGTTAGCTACAACTTCAGATTTTCATACTGGTTTGAAGAACCTCCACTATCAAAGTTCAGAGTGCTTTTCTATCCATCCAACCAATTACACATAGACGATAATCTAAAAGCAGCTGATCGTCACATATTATTGTTTATCATACAGTCATTATTAACATTATATACATACTGTAATCATTTCGTTTGAAAATAATATACTAGTAGTGGATTAGTTGAAGTATTGTGCATTGTGAATTGCATGCTGCGTCAAAAATAGTGTCTGAAATACACTCATTATTATTATTATTATTACTATCACTATCATTAAAATTACTATTGTCAGTGAGCACATGATAAAGCTAATCGATACACCTCAGTGAGAACTGATCAAATTGGACAAGACATCTGTTGAATAGTGGGAAGTGTTGAGCTGAGGTACGTGAATGTTAGGCTCTACACTTTTCTATGTAACTGGTACATGTATGCCGAGAGGCTCATAGCAGATTGATGTGAAACGTGTCAAAGAGCCTAGTATGTGAGTGAATTAGGAGTGAACTGCATTTTACCAGGTGTATGAGCATCACCTTTCTTCATGGGAAGTGTTGTGGGCAGATGGTAATTAATTACTGAATCGAAAGTTGAAATGTCTTCTGAAATGCGGTGTACATTTCTTTCCCTCTGAACTGATGGCATGTTGTTTGGACTAGGATGAAATTGCTGACTGATCAACATTTGAACAATGTGAGTAGGTGATGATTCATCTTCTTTGTTGTTTGTCAACATGTATAGATGTCAGTTGGATAGCAAAGAGTCTTTGTTTATCAGATGAACTGAATGTGAACATTTTCATTAACTGAGATTCTTTTTATAGGCGACAGCTAAATTTAGCATTGTATACGAGGAGCGAGAAGAGGAGAATACACTGGAACGGGGAAAATATCCTAGAAGACTTGGATTTCGCCGATGACTTGTGTTTAATATCACACAAACGAGATGATCTACAGGTGAAAACTAACAAGCTGACAGAAGAGGTGAGGTGAGGCGAGGCGAGGCAGGGCAGGGCAGGGCAGCGAAGATGGGACTTCAAGTGAACCTAGAGTAGACAGAGGTAGTTGATGAAGATACCCAACCAACACTACCACCAATAACAACGAGTTCCAATCACCATCAATAAGAGAAATTTATAGGAAGTAGCTTCTTTCACCCATCTAGGCAGCATCGTTTCAACTGCAGGCGGTGGTGCACAGACGAGGACGTCAAGGCCAGTCAGAATCGGAAAAGCAAGACTGTATGTAGTTCATTAACCTAAAACCAGTGTGGAGATCTTCTGCACTCAGCATGTGGAATAAGATCCTGATTTTCAACACTAATGTCATGGCAAGTCAGTGCTTCTATGTGATGGTTGAGAGAGTTGGAGCGTTACGAAAGGCATTTCCAACAACCTACAGATATTCATCAACAACTACCAACGCTGGCTCACTACTGAAGATCAGATGGCCAGAAATAATAATCAACAAGGAACTCTGGTTGTTTGGCGACGAACCAACGAAGAACCTATCACTCAACAAATATGGATTGGAAGGAAGTGGAGATGGATTGGATTGGATTAGGCATGCATTGAGAAAACCATTAGGGGATATCACGCGCCAAGTGAGGCCGTCGAGTGGAACCCAGATGGGAAAGGATGGGTTGTGCGTCTGAGGAGAAGGTGATATGGAGGAGATGGTGTGAGGAATAAATGAGAGGTTGTGGGCTGTTGTGAGTCAGGTTGAAAAGATTGCGGAGAAAAGAGTGGAATGGAGACGTGCTACTGAATTCCTATGTTCCATTAGGAACCCAAGGGACAAATAATAATAATAATAATAATATGTAAATGTTGTTGATGTCAACCGTAATAATTTGAAGTGAAACATGAAATATGGATAGGAAATTTTTTATGATGATGAGAGGGAGAAAAAGATGTTTTTCGCTACTGTCACTCTCTTAGTTAGATATTTTTAGCTGGAATGAAGCATCTCAATAAGAAAAACATAAACAGACAATAATATTTATCTAGAAATAATCAAATCATATAATGTATATTGAATATTCACTTTGTCAGGAGAATTAGTCAATTACTAAAAACCCTACTCAGTAACTAACCGGTGTTTTCTATGTGAGTTCACATTGAAGTAGTCGTTACCCAACAGTTGAACGACAAGATTTTTTAAACAATGGATGTTATGTTTTCGAATCCTTAACAGACTGCTCTCTATTCAAGTCGTCATGTCAGTCTAATTCAACTTTAATCGGCATCACTGTATGAAGAGATAATCTAGTCCATCAACCAAGACCATTTACAAGGAATACAAAGACTGATCTATGCTGTTGACTTCTCTGTATGTGTGGAGATAAAAGGTAGTTTTCAACCGACTACAAATCACAGTGATAAAAGCTGAATATAAAATGTAAGCAAAATAAGGGCAACTTTTGTAGACTACCCTAGCAATCGTTGTGATAATCAATTACTGGAATACTTAAACCTGATTGATTAGTTCAACAGTTGCTAAGGTGACATTGAAATTGATTTGAGAAAAAGACACTGGTAAAATGATTATCGGATAAGATGTGAAAATATTTAGGGGTGGGATGACTTCAGTGTATTGAAAAATTTGAATTCATCCATTTTGGACTAGGAAGAGTGTAGATGATAATACAAGTCTGTTGTTCTGCAGTCACCAGGGCTAAGATGATGATCATAAATGACATTTTCAGAAAGAAATAAGATACATCTAACACAAGAATAAACTGATTAAAAGACATTTTTCTGCAGTGAAATCAACATTTAGACTTTAGTTATACATCACCAGTGTCCATATGATCAACACAAAAATCTGATCTACCAAAAACACTTTTAATAAAGATGAAAAAAAGATAAATGAATTATGTTTTGCACTCTGTAGCATAGTTTTCGTGAGAGATGAAATAGTCATGATGCAAAAGAAAAATGACCAAAAGTAGGGTGATGATAGATATCTACAACTCACTTTGTAATAGATACTTTGCAAAGATCAGAGGTCACCAATAAACGCTTCAGCAGCAAACTGGTTATTACTTAACAGAGGAAGTAAATTTCAAAACGTTCTACAGATCAATATAACATCATGAACACCCGGCAGTTTCGAGGCATCTGCATAGGAACCCTTCTGCTAACAGAGGTCAAAGAATGTAGCGATGTATAGCAACGGGAAATTACAAGGGTAATAGGTTCGTGCCCCGTCGGGGACAACATCACTCACTAGGGTGCAGATACATTCAGCTGACGAGTCCCGAATAGGATGAAAAGAGCGTCCTGGATTCCTCTGCTTGTCACTAAGATCAATATTTCTACAGGTATCCAAAATACCGAGTTAACACTATGCTATACCAAACTGTTGGGTCGAATATTGTGTCTTTTCCGGTTATCTGACTTTAGTTAATCAAAAACTTTGGAGTGAATGATTGACTCAGCAGATCAACTTATATTCGATTAGTTATGGTTGAATTCTGCAGAATGGATTGGTGTATATTTACAGTGATCGATCCAGCAGTTTAGCTTATCATTATTATTATTTATCACCTGCGTTCCAAGCGGAACATTGGGATTCACTAGCACATACCCATTTCATCCTCCTCTCTACAGTCGTCTCAACCTCTATCCACCTCGATCCACCACTACCCACAACCTCTCATCTCTTCGCCACACCATCTCCTCTACGTCACCAACCTCAGATGCCCAACCAGTCGTTTCCTATGTGGCCTCCAGTCAAGGGTCTCACCAGGCACCTGATATCCCTCAGCCCAAACAGTCTTTTCAATCCAATACAATACAATACAATCCATCTACTCTCCCCTCTGCACACACCTTTGAGCGGTAGGTTATTGGTTGGTTGGTTGGCTGTTGGTTGATTCGTTGCCAGTCACAGTGACTTCCTTCTTGCTTACTCTTATTATTCTCACCATCTGATCATCTTCAGTGTCAGTATCAAGTGAGTGTAGGTGTAGGCGTAGGTGGCAGGTGTTGATGATGTATGTGTGTAGTTTGTTGGAAGGAAATTCTTTCGGTAACGCGCCAACTCTGTCAACCGTCACATAGAAGTATAGAAGCTTCACGCTTCATGCTGAGTGCAGTGCAGTAGATCTCCACACCATAAAGTTACTGAAAGCCGGAAAAGCAGTAGGACCAGATGGAATTCCACCAGAACATTGAAAACAAACGCAAAAACATCAGCGGACACGCTCACACCACTATTGCAGAAGGTTTGGAAGGAAGGAAGGAAAGGTAACTACCGATTGGTAGAACGGCTATCTTCTCAAACTTCCAATGAAGGGCGACCTAAGTCTTTGCAAGAACTGGCGCAGAATCATGCTTCTGTCTATATCAAGCAAAATATTAAGCCACAGTTTAGCTTGCTGAGAGTTTATACATTCGAGTGCATAGATTTAGAACTTTACTACTTGTTAATCGGTTCATGGTTCAAAGCCCACCATCATCTACTTCTGCCTGGGTAATTTGGTAGTATTATGAGTCCTCAAACATTAAGTGTGACTCATGACCTAGTGGATATAAAGATTGGCTCAGCTGGCCATGCCAACAACTCAGATAATCAATCAGATTTTTAGTTCATGAAAAGACTCCCTTCCTCATTGAAACGGTGAAATCTAATTGACGATTTGAGCAGTTGTTGGGACGGTCTTCAGACTCACTTCATAACAATTTTTTTCAGTGTGTAATTTCGAAATAAACCATAAAATTAGAGTGCGTGACATTGTTGTAATAGACAATTTACATATGTTTACAGAAGTGACCGTGCTTTTTGTTGTCTAGGTCAGTTGTTTCTGGAGGTCAATGACAATCTTGAAAATACTGATTGGTAGGCTGTCCACTGAATCAATTTTAATTCGGAAGTGAACAGTTTGGCAGTCATTATAATAATAGTAAACAGTACCTCTCGAAATTCTAGTTTCTGAACTGTAACGAAAACTTAGACGGGATTCTGGTCTGGATATTAACTATACTACTTGCGTCACGTTGATATAATCAATAGAAAGTCATTTTATACGTTCGTAGACTTACATATCAGCAGTCTACTTGTATTAACAGAAATTCAAAAAAGGTTACAATGGTCAAGATATCAACTGATTTGAAGGAGTACCTTTGTCACAATGGGATTTGGAGTTCTCATGCTGTCTAAATGCATTAAACGAGAAACTTTTTTAACATCTTAGTAAAATAATTAACTACTAATCAGAATTAAAAACACATTGTAAGTTCATTCACCCGCAAAACTAAGCCATACAAACTAATTTGGACAGTATATGGATTTTTCTCATCTTCTAAGTGAATGAATGCTGCACTATGCATTATATATATATATATATATATATATATATATATATATATATATATATATATATATATATTAATAGTGAAGTACTATTGGTAACTATACTTTTCAGAAAAGTAAGTAAATCAATAATGTGCAATACATCTTCATAATGAACCGTAACCCTTGTACACATCTGTCTATATTGGCTGGAAGATATGTCGGAGGATCTAGTCAAAGTTTAAATAATGAAATTATGCCAGACTACTTTGGCTGAGTGAAAAAAATCCGAATTTTTTGTGAGACTCAAAAAACTGAGTTGCACCTCTTGAGTGGTGTTCTCAAAGGAGTTCTCATCATAGACTGATATTGATTAGAGAACGATGAAAACCTAAGAGGATGAGACAGCTTTTGGGTTATAGTCTAGCACTGCACAGTACTGTTAATCTAAAATCCTATAGGGAAATGAATTCAAGGCTGCGAAATCTCGCAACGAGAAAGTTGCCGTTAACCTTGAACGTGCTTGTGAGTTTCATTTTGTATTCCTGCTTATGTGTCATGTAGAACTGAGTGGATAGATTATCTGATGGTTTACAATAATGACGGAATAGTATTTATTCAAAAACTAGCAATACTCCAGCCCATGCCTTTCAGAGTTCAGAGTCCGAACATTGAAAGGTCACGGATAGTAAACAGGAGATAACTGAATGATACTATACATATGGAAAGATTTATGAGCAGAGCTAACGTGCTAGAAACAATCTAGCGGTCAAAGAAGTGCACATGGTGTAATCTCTCATGGACAGGTTTCAAATACCCTGAGGAGATAAATAATGATAATGCCTATCGTTAAACATAGAACACTTAACATTCTCAAAAGATTCTGAAATATATTAATGATGGATAGTGGCTAGCAGGAGAATCTATGACACATGTTTTTCCTACCTAGGTCTCATCAGATGAATGTGCCTGCCTCCCAGTGCGCGATACCGTCCCTACCGGGACTCCAACTCGGGATCGACCACTGCAAATCCAAGAGCGTTATCTACTAGACGGCCGAGCCACGATACCCACTTCTTGTGCGACTGGAATAGTTTTAATGTTGTTGCTTGAATAATACAAGCAACAATCTTCTATTCTGAAACAATTTATACTGCATCATCTTCATGTTATTAAACAAAGCTATGTAGTCTAGAAGCTTTTTGTTTTCCTCACTGGCAATAGTCGGTAAAATCATCAAACCGAATGGCTCATCAAGCGGATCGCTGATACATTCTTGGAACGTGACGTTATTACAAACTACGTTCACGGACAATGGATAGTGAATACATGTTAAGTCTGGGAAGCAGCGAAAAGATCCTGTCTGCAGACTTCTAAAATTTAAATGCAAGCACCTAGGCACCGAGATTGCACTACTGAGAAATTCCATTATAGATGAAAGTAAGTGTTCGATTTTTCTCCGGTTCTTAATAGTCATTATTTGCCTCTTGAGTTCCCAGTGGAACATAGGGATTCAGTAGCACGTCTCCATTCCACTCTTTTCTCCGCAATCTTTTCAACCTGACTTCACAACAGCCCACAACCTCTCATTTATTCCTCACACCATCTCCTCCATATCACCTTCTCCTCAGACGCACAACCCATCCTTTCCCATCTGGGTTCCACTCGACGGCCTCACTTGGCGCGTGATATCCCCTAATGGTTTTCTCAATGCATGCCTAATCCAATCCAATCCATCTCCAATTCCTTCCAATCCATATTTGTTGAGTGATAGGTTCTTCGTTGGTTCGTCGCCAAACAACCAGAGTTCCTTGTTGATTATTATTTCTGGCCATCTGATCTTCAGTAGTGAGCCAGCGTTGGTAGTTGTTGATGAATATCTGTAGGTTGTTGGAAATGCCTTTCGTAACGCTCCAACTCTCTCAACCATCACATAGAAGCACTGACTTGCCATGACATTAGTGTTGAAAATCAGGATCTTATTCCACATGCTGAGTGCAGAAGATCTCCACACTGGTTTTAGGTTAATGAACTACATACAGTCTTGCTTTTCCGATTCTGACTGGCCTTGACGTCCTCGTCTGTGCCACCACCGCCTGCAGTTGAAACGATGCTGCCTAGATGGGTGAAAGAAGCTACTTCCTATAAATTTCTCTTATTGATGGTGATTGGAACTCGTTGTTATTGGTGGTAGTGTTGGTTGGGTATCTTCATCAACTACCTCTGTCTACTCTAGGTTCACTTGAAGTCCCATCTTCGCTGCCCTGCCCTGCCCTGCCTCGCCTCGCCTCACCTCACCTCTTCTGTCAGCTTGTTAGTTTTCACCTGTAGATCATCTCGTTTGTGTGATATTAAACACAAGTCATCGGCGAAATCCAAGTCTTCTAGGATATTTTCCCCAATCCAGCGTATTTCCCTCTTCTCGCTCCTCACTGTTTGCTGCATGATGCAGTCCACCATAATCAGGAAGATCATAGGTGATAGTAGACAGCCTTGTTTTACTCCTGTCTTCAACTCGAACGCATCACTGAGCTTCCCACTGTGAATTACTTGCTATGTGGTGTCGTCATACAGTTGCTGAATGAGGTTGATAAAGGTTTGTGGTAATCCATAGTGTTGAAGCAACTGCCAAACTACTTCTCGGTCGACTTTGTCGAAGGCCTTTCCAGTGTCGATGAAGTTGAGGTTGAGTTGAGTTGACTGTCATTCTATGCTGTGTTCCATGATGACGCATAGCGTAGCGTTGCAATTTGATCCGCACATGATTTGTACTTCGTGAATCCAGCCAGCCTGTTCAGGTGGTAGTTTTGAATCCAGCGCATCCTTCAGTCTCTCCAGGATTATGCGGCTTAATGTTTTGTTTGGTGTAGACAGGAGTGGAGCATGATTCCGCGCCAGTTTTTCAAACACTTATGTCACCTTCTTTTGGGAGTTCGACAAGCTAGCCTTTCTTCCAATCAGTCGGAAGCTACATTTCCTTACTTCATCCCAAACCTTCTACACTAGTGGTGTTTGTGTGAGCATGCCCACTGCTGTTGTCTCTGCGTATCTTCTCAGTGCTTCTAGAGGGATTCCATGCTGGTCCTGCTGCTCCCGGCATTTCAGTAGCCTTATGGCTTTCAGGACTTCACACCTGCTTTTGTCGGAGGCCTTGTGTTCACTGGTATTTCTGTGGCTGAACTGCTGGTCGTATTTCTCGACGAGTTGCAGTTGGCTATGGTGGTGTTAGTGATGGTGGTTGATTCAAGAGTTTTTCGAAGTGATCAGCCCATCCTTTCCTTTGTTTTTCTTCTTTGGTATCTAGGTTCCCTCCACTATCTTTCATTGGTTTCATCTGTGATGTGTTGATCTCTTCCCTCTCAGATAGTAACTTGGTCATTTGATATAATGTTGTCAGGTCTCTGTCTCTCGTGCAAGCAGCGTGTTCTGCTTCACTTGCCAGTGTGTTGTAGAAGTGTCTTTTGTCTTTCCACGCACACTTCTTCACTTCTTTGTCCTGTGTTTTATACACTGTACTCAGTTCCTCTTCTCGTCGTTCATCCTTGCCCTGGACTCGTTCATCTTCTGCTTCATCATCCTCCTCTCCCTGCTCTATCAGCTTCTATTTTGAAATCTGTTGACATCCACTCCTTGTCCTGTTTTGCTTCTTCTTCCTTCCTAATACGGTTATGCAGGTTTCACTCCATGTCTCTTTCAAAGAGTTCCAGTGTTCAACCACACAGGTTTCTTCACGGATGTTCCTCGATTTCTCCCATTTTGTCTTGATGTCTGCCGTGAAGATTTCCTTTGTAGTTTCGTCCCTCAGTTTCTGGGTGTTGAACTTGGACTGTAATCTGTCACCAACTTCCCTGAAGGTTTTCAACTTGATTTTGAATGTTCCTGGCACTAGATAGTGAGTGGTCTGAATCTACATCTGCTCCTCTTCTTGACCTAGTGTCAAGTATGCTGCGTCCCCACTTTCTTGAGATTGAGATAAAGTCGACCTGATTTTGAGTGTGTCCTGGTATCTGGTGAAATCCATGTCGCCTTGTGGATGTCCTTCTGCTAGAACACAGTGCCTGACTCCAATTACCAGATCGTTGAATGCGCAGAATTCTGCAAACGATTCTCCATTCTCGTTCATTTCAATAGTTGCCTATCTCTACTAGTTCAGTTATTATTAATATTTGTCTCTTGGGCTCTAAATGGAACATTGGGATTCAGTTGCACGTCTACATTTCACTCTCTTCTCTACAGTCTTTAGAACCCGACTGCACCACCACCCACGACATTTCATTTATTCCTCACACCATATACTCCATGTCACACCCAACTGGCATGCCCAACTCGCCGTTTCTCATCTGAGTTCCACTCGATGGTCTGAACTCACCTGGCCTGGTGAGTGATATTCCCCATCCCAAACCGTATTCTCAGTGTATGCCCAATCCAATCCATCTCCAATTCCTTCCAATCCATATTTGTTGAGTGATAGGTTCTTCGTTGGTTCGTTGCCAACCAACCAGAGTTCCTTGTTGATTATTATTTCTGGTCATCCGATCTTCAGTATCGAGCGAGTGTAGGTAGTTGTTGATGAATATCTGTAGGTTGTTGGAAATGCCTTTCGTAACGCTCCAACTCTCTCAACCATCACATAGAAGCACTGACTTGCCATGACATCAGTGTTGAAAATCCGGATCTTGTTTATGATTTATGCTGAGTGGAGTGCAGTAAATCTTCACACTGATTTCAGATAAGTCAAGGCCTATCTTGCTTTTCTGATCCTGGCTTTGACGTGCTCATCTGTGTCTGTGCCGCCTGTAGTTGAAACGATGCTGCCTTGCCTAGATAGGTGGAAGAGACATATTCCTTTAGGTGTCTCCCCCGTTGATGGTAATTTGTGCTTCTTGTCGGCGAAATCCAAATCTTCTAGGCTCTTTTCAACGGTCCAGCCAGCGTATGCCCCTCTTCTCGCTCCTCACAGTTTATTGCATGATCAAGCCCACCACAATCACGAAGAGCATCGGTGATAGTAGGCAGCCTTGTCTTACTTTTGTCTTCACTTCAATGGTGTCACTGGATGTTTGTTCACAATAAGAACTAATTCGTTGTCAAACAATCCCAGTTAACCATCAACTCAATTGATCGAGGTTGAATTCAAGTAATATAACTGTGAGGCAGTGTCATTTATTTCGGGTGGAAAAAAAAATACCTTCTACGATGGCATGCACCTACATTCGGAATATGCAATCTATTCAAAGTTTAATATTTTATCAGATTAGTGGTAGAGTGAACTGGGGTGGTAATACACATAAGAAGTCAAACAACTTCTCAAAAATCATCTTGTCTAAACTTTAAAACCCGACATGAACCTGTTCAATAAAGCCTACAAATGAACAGTACCGAATGTGAATATCCCATTGTCTATATGAGGAAATGAAGTGGTAACATGGTATGAAATCACTGACATTATGATCTGGACGACGCTATACATAGTCTTTGAAAGGTTAAAGAATTTTCAGAGACTCGCAATATGGTTAAAGTAGCCCAATAGTCATTCTACCAATAATCTTAAATGCAAGTATATCACTCAATAGATAATCGCTTCTGTTGACCGAAGTAAATAGTGCCATTTTTTTGAAGACAAGAATACCTCCAAATGCATTTAAAACACTAAGAAAACCTACTCACAGAAACCTGATTCATACATTTGCAATTGAAATGAGTAAGCGACCGAGAAAGCAATCTCAGTTATACAGAATGTATAGAAAGGTTAAATATATACTACAGCCTTTCAAACAGAGAAATCTAACTAATCGAATCCATTTAGTCTTTGGCTCGTCCACTTAGAAAAATGAGATGATGTTAAGATTCACCCTAGTAACTGTTGAAACACCCAATCAGGTTTTACTGTTTTGGTTCAAGAAGTCTAATTGGTTATTTCAGTTGTTGGCTAGGCTGGCCTTTAAAGTAGCCCTGAGAAATCCCAATGACTCATGGCCTGAGATAAAGTTTTCTGAGTTATAATAATCTTGGTTTAATATGCCTGCTAGAATTGTTCAAGTGACTTTCAAGGCCACCGTAGCAACTGTTAAGACAACCAATTATGGCTCTGTCTTTTTAGCAGAAAAAAGCAAACTAATTGGTCATTTTCATCAGTGTTAGGGTGGCCATTAAAGTCACTCGATTTCGTGTTCACTACATAGAACTTGACAGATCAGGAACAAGATAGGTATGGTTGTCATTTATGAATAGGAATAGCTTATCTTTATACACATAACAAAGAATGTGTAGAAAGGTCACAAAAAGTGGATAATTCATTCATTTTCAGTTCCTCAAAAAATCAATCGAGTAAAATTAAATGTCAAAATTAATGACTTTCAGATTGGGATGATTTCAAACACCTAAAAATGCCTATCACATTATTAGGCAGCAACAATCTGAACAAAGAATATTCTTTCAATCGATTCCTAGCACGTTCTACAGAGTGATAAAATGAAACTGTACAGCGTGAAACCGGTCAAGTTTCAAGTAACAACATTTTAAGAATGGCATGTAGGTTAAGGACTGCAAGAAAATTAATTTTTACTATTTTTATTGACAAAAATGTTATTCTCCGTTGTTTTGTTTGATCGAATTGTTCGACCTCTATTGGCAAATGGGCTTCTATGCGGATGCCCCGATATTGCCTGAATGTTAACTATGATAACTTGGTTGATTGTGGTTAGCAGAATAAACCAGGACGCACGTTTATATCGTTCCTCTGTAGCATAAGGAATAGCACCTTGGGGTTCGAAGCGATGGGTACGAGGTCTGAGTCTTAGTGAGAACAACATCGCTGGGAGAAGTAAAGCCTGGACATGTTCTTCCTGAATACAAAGTTCAAGTTTGAACAACCTTATGGCGATACCCTCCGATATGTTGAGAAGGAGCTGGGGAGCTAGCTATACGTGGTATCATTTTCGGAACACGATGAATGACATTGAGAGCTTTATTAGCATCTATGTGATACCCTGTGGCAACTAGAGGTGCTAGAACTGAACTCTTCACTACTTTCACTTCTTCCTTTCCAAACCAAGCTGGTAAATGGTCTCGTATACGAAGACGCACCTGCCCAATCGTACACCCTATGTAACTAGCTACAGAGGAACACTTAAACTGATATATGTAAGATGTAGAGCTAAGATTGGGTAGGCTATCCTTTAGTCTCGGATTGAGCATTGGCCAACTACTGAATGATATACTGAGCCGACCTGCATGAAACTTCCTATTCACTGCTCTAGCTAGGCGTTGTAGTAGAATGTCAGCTAAAGCATCTCCCTTGATTTTTAAGCGTAGATAAAACAGTTTTTTTTCTACTGTTATCAATTCTCGTGTAAGACCAATGTAGTTGTTGGTGAACTTATCCGGATATTCGTTTTCACTTAGAATATCACGTATACATACAGTAGTTATTTTTCTACACACCTCTTGGAGCAAATCAATCTTATTCTAAATGCCAGACACCTGATTATATAACATCTGTACTTCATCGGCATGAAGTTGAGAATATGTGTATACTGTGGCTTAGACATAGGTTTTCTATACATACTTTTTAGTATAAAGCCATCTTTTCTTGTCATTAGCACGTAAAGAAAGTGTATCGAATCATTGATTTTATTTTCATAAGGAAAATGAACTGATGGCCTTCGTCAAACTTAAGACCACTCCTATTTTCTTTATTTGTTGTCTTTTCGTTTACTATCACATTCTTCGTCTTCATTCTAATGTTGGCAAATTAACAAAGAAACATTGATTTCTTTATAGTCCCTAACCCACGTGCTGTGTCAAGAAAAGCATTTCCAACAAACTACAGACATTCATCAACAGCTGCCACCTACACTCACTCGATACTGAAGATCAGATGGCCAGAAAGAATAAGCAACAAGGAACTCTTAGAACGAGCCAACCAAGAATCTATCACCCAACAAATATGCGGAAGAAAGTAGATATGGATTGGGTTTGGCATACACTGAGAAGACTGATTGGGGATATCACGAGCCAGGCCCTGGAGTGTAATCCAAAGGGGAAACGATAAGTTGGGCGTCGTAGCTGAGGGTGACATGGTGGAGATCATGTGAGGAAGAAATGAAAGCTTGTGGGCAGTCGTGGTGTCAGGTTGAAAAGACTGCAGAGAAGAGAGTGGAATGGAGTCATGCTACTGAAGCCCTATTTTCCACTAGGAACCTAAGGGAAAAAAATAATAATGACCGACATGCTATTTTGAAAATGTTGTTGCTTGAAACTTGATCGGCTTCATACTGTACAGTTCCATTTTATAACTGTAGAACCTGCAAGAAATCTGCTGAAAAGAATACTATTGGTTCAGACTGTTGGCTTTTATTAACTAATGTTATGGGAATCTTCAAGTGCGTATAATTATTCAATTCTCCTATGGATTTTATTGAATTCAAAAAGATTATACCAAAATTATTTCAAAAAACATTCAATATGCTTATTTGAGGATCGCAAGCTGATGAGAGTGTACTTTATCTGATTACATCTAAACATTTTGGGCTCTGCTACGGTATGAATGTATGACAAGATTAAAAATAGATAGCAGAGATGCAACGTGTATGTTAGACAGCAATCAGTGATTGAAAATCATTGATGCTATAACTCAAAATCATTTACAGTACTGGCGACCCAATCATGTTGTGTACATCCTCAAAGTTTCAATAATTTTAGTAGGCACCATTAGTTTATTCTCACGCCTGTTGTATCAGAGTTGTCTATCCAATTATTCTTCTCGCTCTGTTAATTTTTATACTGCTGTAAATCATGACAACTTGTAAGAATTTGTGTGTGGTGGGTTCTTCAAGAATCTGCCTATCTACCGATCTATCATAATCAGGCTGAAATTTTGTTGAAGATACTAATTTAGTTCAGTAAAAAACTCTTCAGTTGTTCAAACGTTTATCGTTCTATGGCTCATTAAACAATACCATTACCGAAATGCTCTAGATGACGACAATAAGCTTGATGTAACTGAGAAAGACTGCTCTAAATATGAAAAAAAATGCCACAGTGACGAACGTCTATAAAAAACCCTGTTTTAGAACAGTTGTAGATATTCACTAAAAGATTAAAGTCTTGTAGACTATGAAACACGTTGTCGATTTTATTAATTTGCATAATATAGTCAGAAGACGAAGGTTATCTGAGAAGTTTGATGTATTTGCGCAATAGGTTTTGGACAATCTGGTCATAAACCTACTTGTCGAGGCATTTTATATGAAGATTAGTCAGAAGAGTAGTATTATCTATATTGTTGACTTGGCCGAATAACTAAAGATTGCGGGGAGACGGGAAAGTCACCTCTCAGTTAAATAAAGAATGAAACATTCTATTTGTGAAGAATAAGACCCGGCTAAATAATGAGTCCTAGATGATTATAAAGCAACCTTTTCACGAAGTTATCGAAACAAAAGAGTACAGAGCATTTAATTTCCTACCCAAACAAATGAAAGTTTGACTAGCTCAATGGTAACATTCTTGAATGCACCATTGGTAATGTGGGTTCGGATTTTTGAGAGAGTAACAGTCCTTTCCTGAAACTTCATAACAGTTATAAAATTTCTGTCAAATAAGGCTTCTTCTCAATGGCCTATAACCAGTCAAAGTGAGTAACACCTAACTGATTCATCTTTTGCTTTACTAATGATACATAGGCCTTATATTTGATTGATATCGGTGGGGAAACCAATAATTACTGACAGGCACTGGAAAAACTTTATGGAGGATAGTGGAAAACTAAGTACCTATCATTATTATTTGTCCCTTGGGTTCCTAGTGGAACATAGGGATTCATTAACACATCACCATTTCACTCTCCTGGCTCCACCATTGTCCATAAGCTTTCATTTCTTCCTCTCATGATCTCCTGCATTTCACCCTTGGAGCCCCAACTCGTCATTTCCCCTTTGGATACCACTCGAGGGCCTGACGCGTGATATCCCCAACCGGTCTTCTCAGTGTATGCTCCATCCATCTCCATTTTCTTCTGAGTATTTGTTGGCCGATGGTGGATACTTATAGCAAAAACCAAATGTTAAAGCCTTGGTTGAGTTTTCAGTTACCAATTTTTTTTCTTGGTTTCGAATAATTTTTTTATAGCATTGATGGCAGTCACTGTTTGAACTTAATATTAGAATTAGAGTTATAAAGATGATAACAACTGAAAACTGACTAAATACTTCCAACCGGTTAAAATATAACCATCATTATATATTTTATACTTACAAGTGGAGGAGCTGACCGCCTTTCTAATTTTTTCGGATTTCCAGGATACTGAAGCGTGAAGCTACTTCTGTTTCGATGAATTTCTATGGAGGTAGAAGAAAAGATTAAAATGTATATAGCAAATTTTATTCGAGATATTATTATAAAGATGTGATTACAAGTTGTCACAGTTCAACTATAGAATATAATTATATCTCTAGCAATAAATGTTTAAACAAATATTCCTCAAAGGATGATAAGCAACTTCGATTTAAAATATAAAAACACTGAATCATCAGTGTTTGTCACCAGATTTATAGGAGAATAGATAACATTTCCAATCTGTAGCAAATTTATGACTTTCACTCTGTTTTGAAAGACGAGTAACAAATCTCAGCTTAATATAAAAATTATTGTGTCATTAGTAGTATTATTGTTACTTGTTGAAGTTAATTCAGCCTTGAAGGTCCTCTGTGCAGTATAGTCATAACGTCTAAAATGGTGGATGGTCTTTGTTGTACTGTGTTCTCTCAGCTGGGTTGTTTAATCGTGAAACTTTTATCATCTTGCTAGACACCATCATCATCATCACCAATAACCTCAATATGAAGTGACCTGTCAATGTCTCACCGTCAGTGGTTTAGTAGCTCACCCTGACCAACCGGTTTTTTACTGGTTGTTTCCTTTGACCGTATACGTTGTTGTATATCTTGTTGTGGTTTCTGATAAATTCATTATGTTTGGTAGGATGATGTGTTTATTGATTTCTGTCGACGACTTTGTAGTTGATGATGTACGGGATAGGCATCTTGTGAAATGTTTCCTGGGTAGCCATTCTTCTTTAGGATGGGCATCAAGTAATTTTCTTCGTTTCTCCGTAAAGTTGTTGTACTGCAGTGTGTTTTCATTATTTTGAATAGAGTCTGCTAACAAATGATTTTGTGCCTTGTTAGGTTGTTGCTACTTGATGTCTATTCTTAAACAGAACGGCTACCAAAGAAACTCTATCAGAAAATGAATATCCCCTACATCATCAACTACAAAGTCATCAACAGAAATCAATAAACACATCACCCCACCATACATAATGAATTTATCAGAAATCACAACAAAATCACTGACACCACTTGCAATTGGTGTGCATCATAAACCAACAAATTACATACAAACACTATTATCCAAACCAAAGTAACCAACAACCAAGCAACACAAACAAAACATCTTTTACAACATCAACACAAACAACTCTGGTCAATACTACATTAGACGACAAAGTGATCACCCTCTTCACCTTCGTCACTTACATGAACACCAATCGACTATTAAACATCACAACATTTCATCAATCATCTCAATCCACATAACACATAACACAAGTATGTATGGAGATGAATTGAATTTGGAGAATGTAGAAATTTTGGATGGAGTGAGGAGAAGTGAGGAATATGAGAGAATTGTTGGAAGCTTGATATTCAGGTGAGTCAGCCAGCCTGCCTGCCAGCCAGCCGTTGAGGCAGTCAGCAATCAAGAGATGTATGGACATAGACCGAGTGTATCAACCAATGAGGAGAATGATAAATGACTGAGAGGTTGAAGGTGAAGCAGAGGAACAGTCAACAGGAAAATGTATACAATGAATGAGATAGTGATCTAGGGGGAAACAACCAATTAGAAATGAGTTGGTCAGAGGAAGCTATTAAACCAGTGATGGAGAGATATAGACAGGTCACATCATAATGAGGAGGTTATTGGTTATGATGTTGTGTAGGAAGACGATGGGATCTTCACGACTAAACAACCCAGTTCAGAGAACGCAATACAACCAAGATAGTCTTAATATCCAGATTGTGTATTGAGTGACTGAGGATTACATTTTCTTCGCGAAATAAACCTTTCCAAGTATACACACACGTCATATCAATCATTTTATGAATGTCATACATCACTTTGAGATCATCCTGTTTCAAATCATTTGTCAGTTTTTAAATTTAAGTTGTCTTAGGAGTAGCAGACAATGTATTAGTGAATTGACTTACAGGTGATGATTATCTAGGGAAATGCTTGACTGTGAACAAGCTCAGAACATGAATCTAATATTCATTACAGAGGCGGAAAAGGAATTGATTCATTTGAAGATAATTAATATTATAATTTAATGAACTACTGCTAAAACATGGTGGACCCAGACAACTGTTTTGTTGTCATCAGCGGTGGAATAATGATGAAGATAGAAGTGAGCACAAGAGCTCTAAGTATCGCATTGAGCATGTGTTTGATTCAAATTTAACATTGTGAGTGTACTTTGCTGAGGAGTTTAGGAAGAATGAATTTTGAGTATCCACCATTTTACACTGGACCTCAAAAATTTGTTTATCTGTAACTGAAACTTTCTCAGTTATAAGCGTTCTAGCAGATTTATGTAACTAGCCCCTCTTTACAATATCCTTCATAAAATCGTTGTACTAACTCGAAATTTGTCATCTTTCTATTGGGAAAGTGAAAATTCATATGGTAAGCTCTGATATTTATATGAAGAATAAAGGGACTTAATCGACAGTACAAAATTTTAGATATTATTAAAAAAGTATTACAAAGCCTTCATAGTTAACATTACCATGCATTTTTATCAGTTGGTTGATGACTTAAGTTAAAATACAACCTGAATCGTGATAGAATTTGAATAACTGATATCTTGGTAGCTGGTTGAACGGCGAACTATCGATGACAAAATATTAGTCTTGTGTTGGCTGGTGAAAATTTCACAAATTAAATGTCATATAAACTGTAGATAACCACTTGTCCGTTCTCTTCATCATACTGAATGTTTACGCTGTTCTTCAAATCTCATTTCAGTTGCAGAAAGTTTGAAGGTGATGACCGATCTACTGGATTGTTAATATAGTAAACGGAAATCGATTCAGTCAGACACGATGACAGTATTTTTTTTTTACATATCAGCCTTGTTTACCTAACAGTCACCGATAATACCATTATAAGTGTACTGGATGAGACGTTGATAGAAAATTGTAGAAAATGAAAGATAAACATGAATAGGTATCAACAGAAATGTGTGTGTGTGTGTGTGTGCGTGTATACTAGAGCTCAGGAACATTTTCAATAACCGAGAGTACTCATGAATCGTGAACAAGCGAAAATGAATCAAATACAATCTATCATCGTCGGTGAATATTGCTTTAAGTGAATGTTTTACACACACAATGATAAATGTTATACCTTAGAAAAAATATGCAATGAAATCCTTCTCTATTTACACTGATTCAATTCACAATTTGAAAATTCTTCATCAATTTAAACATCATGCATTTTAGAATCAAATATCATCCTGAAATCGAATATTATATCTTACCTAGAGACTAAAAAAATTTTCATATATAGATAATGAACTCAGAGTGTACAAGCATAAATGCTACGTATTGAATGTATGAAGTTAGGTAGGTGAATTAAAACAGAACGGAAGTATAACAAATATGCCATACGAAGAAGTTAAAAATAACTCAGAATTGTTAACTAAACTATTCAAAGTACAAAGTGACTATGAATGAAAATAGTCACCTAATCTCTATTTCTAAACAATTACTCGTACAGTCTTTTAATCAAGATTCAGTAATTCTATCCTGTTGTGTATCATCCATTCTTTTATAACTCAGTCATCTGTCGTTTTTCTGCAATTATATCTGTCAGTAAGACTTTCAATTGTTATCCTTAAAAGAGTGACTCTAAAAGTAACAGCTAAAATAAGCAACTAGATTTCTCTATTTTATGAAAGTCTGTTTTTCTAGGAAAAAATATACAGGCACTTTGCTGGTTATTTCATTTGTCGTGAGGATCGTCTTAACAGTCAATCAAACTCCAAAGCGCTATCCACTAGGCTACCGAGACAAGATAGCCACTTCTTGTGCAAGCGGTATAACATATGTGATGTTGTTTGCATTGTTCCATAGTTGATTGCATAGGTCTTTGATAAAACGCGCATCCTGGATCCTACGGCTAGCCACCATTCATGATTGGTATCAATCTGAAATTACAGACAATATCGAGACATCTGCACAGACGCCCATATGCCAACAGGGGCCAATCAATTCAGTCCAACCAACGACGGGGTAATACAAGCGACATCATATACTTTGGAGTGTTGAAAACGGTCACCCTGAATATATAAAGTGTTTCCTGTTTACTGACGTACAACGGAGAAACAACCAATCATTGCCCATAAAATTTATCTGTAACATCACTAACTTCAGACACAGGTTGCGTGGATAGACGTTCCAAAACATTAGCGATACCTTGTTGACGAATGCCAAATTATATGAAACTCTACTTCAAGGCTTCTGATCAACTGTCTAGATTCATTTAACATTATATTCGGTTGATTACTATGTCTCAATCATTCATCTTAATGCATATACTGAAAAAAGCTTTCAATAAAACCCTCCCACAGCTAAAACATAGAAATTTACACATTGATTACTACCTAGTAGCCAAATGTGATGCAGACATGACAAATACTTTTGATTCAACAGCCAACCGAGACTAATTAGTCGCGCATCAGGTTTATTCAGCTTATTTTGGAAGATTTACTTCTCCTACTGTTCAAGCCTTTCCACGTTTTTGCTTATACAGACATTTTCTTCTTTCATTTTAGTGATATATCCCAACCAGTCTGTTGGAAAATTTAAATATTTCAATGCATCCTCATTATTTTATTTATTTCTGATGACTATTAAAATGTTTTCAAAATGTCACCAGTCAATGGGGTCTGTAAGACCCTAATAAGATCAATAATCTAGAAAAACACTTGGCTATTCCAATGCATGCATTAACACTCAACCACATAGTAAAGTGGGAAGTCTAATATAATTACGTTGAAAGAGAGATTGATTACTTAGCCTTTGTTCATCACATCAACAACCAATACATGTAATAGAAATGATGCGACATCTATACCAGAGATATGGAAAATTTTACTACCAATAAGAGGTGACAGGACTATGAAAAGCAGATGTCGAAAGTAGTGTGATCATATTGATATGATTATGAGCAATGGTAATTTATGCTCAGGATATCATCAAGTGAATAATACTATATCGCTGTGTATTATAAATCGAGTAAACAAATCTAATATGGAATAACTTTCTCTCATGGTGACCGAGTTTTTCACTTATATGGAAAATAATTTGTCACTTATCAAAACATATGACTTTTCATATAGTTTGGTTAGCCTTGACTAATCTTTAAGGGGTAGGGTAGCTTAATCTAACATGGATCTGTCATCACAGTTTTCATTCGATTGGTTCAGCTTTTCTGACTACTTTCACAGGACTGATGGATAGTCACGACTGACATCTAATACCTCAAAATATATCTCATTTTTTACTGTCAGTTTATGAATGACATTAGTTCCTTGTGATATGTTCAGTCTTATTGTCTCATCGTTTAGGAAATGTTTATGATAATAAAGATTATCAAAACAGCATGAGTACCTTTAAGAAACTGTTTCAAGATAATCATTTTCAGGTTTTTATTAGGTAAATAGTTTCACTGACAGGTCACTACCATTCTCAGTCACGTAATATGGTTTCATAAACTCAATTAGGTTTAGACACTAAGCGTATATTAGATGAATATCAGTTCAACTCATTCGGGTTTCACCTCTTTCTTTCATAATGAGTGCATTTTTATGATAGTGTATGTTGTAAAAAGCAGACTTGTCTGTTGCAAGCCTGTTTTCTTGAGGAAAACAAACCTCAGATCATAGGTTGGTTTCAGGTTTACAAGACGCTTCAATCAGATCTTCTTGACTGTCAAAAATTGTCCAGGGAAAACAGTAGACGACAATGTAAAGAATTAGGTTTACCTCCTATTATTAAATAGATATAAACTTTTTGATGCAGCACAAAGGTTAGAGGACACTATACAATTTCTGTCCTGAACCCTATGACTGTATTCCATTATCTCCAACACTTTTAATGTTATATCAGGTTCTATGTGATTCAGTTTCAAATTACTCTCTGGAATGTAAAAGAATTCAAACTAATGAAATTTGTTTTGACTGATGTGCATTTGACACACGTTTAGTCACTGTCTACACAGCCGCGTGGCCTTAGCTAAAGTAGTTTTCGGTTGGAGGTGGTTAAAGATGTTTACACTAATACATGGTGTTAGTCAATAGAATCTGTGATTGCTAGTCTGATTTTTGTAAAGAAAAGCAGACTTTCTGATTGAGGTTTACGTGATAACTGAAATCAGTGGTTGAAGAATAGGTCATATGTATCAGAATCGGTCACAGTAATGGTTGTAACATCACATTTCATCGGTTTCTTAACCACCATATTCGAATAACCTCTTACGACTTGTGATAGCCTTTTTATACATTCCTCCATCTTTCATTTCATTATATGTATGTCGATGTGGTGATGTGAAGCAAGCCAAGCAGTATTACCAAGTTCCATCTTCATCCCAACTGACGGACTAATGGAAAACGAATACCAACCAATAACTAAATACACTATCGTGGAAAACAAAATCACAGTAAAAGCAATCCACATCGTCAGTAAAAATCTTGAGTACTAACTTTTCAGAAGCATGAGAGACATCGAAAAATGCATTCATTTCAGTCTGTACATTGGAAGTGATTAGAAAACCGACAATTATTAGTTGAAAAGAAATGGAAGGCTATGACTGATCTACTCACCCTGTAAAATACAATAAATGACAATCTCCAACCTCTATATTTTATCTAAAACAACTTAAAGTGGAATGGAGTGTATAAGGTTTAGATAAAAGAAAATCCTCTTGCTACGAACTTAGTTACTAATGGCTAGATATCGAGTCAAACATTAGTGCTGGAATTGCTGCTATTCGTCTGTAAAACATAAAACAGAGCTTTACAATGATTCATATCAACAATCCACACTAGTGTATAAGATTTAACTGCTAAACAAGCTATCGGATAGCACCACTTCCACATTACGTCAGGCTGTTCCATATTTCCACTACAGTAACTCATTTCGAGGTGAGACGTTAAATGGATGTCACAGCACTAAGTGAAGAAAGTCTATTGGTAGTTTCAGGGAACCACCCTAGACTAGAGAATCGGTTTCATTCAAAGACGTCAATTCTTTGAAGCTTAGCTATATCTACGGCTTATTTCAGTTTAAAGTGATTTGCACTGTTTAAGATGTCAACATAGAAAAGGATTAGTATAATTATCCCCACCGGAATCCGGACTCGGGAGCGATCACTTTGAACGCCAGGGCGTTATCCACTACACCACCGAGTCACGATAGCCGCTTCTTGCGCGATGGGTATAGTTTTAGCACAATTGTTTTTATATGATACCGTCGTTGCTTGGACCGAAGTGATCGGTCTCTATTGGCATATGGGCTCCTGTGCGGATGCCTCAACATTACCTGCGCATTTCGTCCTATTTGGGACTCGTCATTAAAATAATTAGAACGCAGGCAATGTCGAGGCATCCGCACAGGAGCCCATATGCCAATAGAGACCGATCACTTCGGTCCAAGCAACGAAGGTATCATATAAAAACAATTGTGCTAAAACTATACCCATCGCACAAGAAGCGGCTATCGTGACACGGTGGTGTAGTGGATAACGCCCTGGCGCTTGAAGCGGTCGCTCCCGAGTCCGAATCCCGGCGGGAACAACACCATTCACTGGGAAGCAGATACATCCAGCTGACGAGTCCCAAATAGAAAGAAATGCACATTCTAGATTCCGCTGCCAGCCACGACCCATCATTAAGAGAAGGGGCTTTTTCTTGTCAACTGTTTTCATGAAATGACAATGTGCCTAAGCTTTGTAACCGCCTTACTCGTCAGGGGATAACTTTTGTAACTTCAATCACCACCTTCACTTACCCCAGTTGTCACTTGTTATATTCTTGTAGTAACTACTTGATAAAGATTGATTTATGCTTACTTGGACGTTTGAACAATAACCTTCAGACTATACACCTTGCTGGTCACACAGTTTTGGTTGTATTGCGTTCTCTGAACTGGGTTGTTTAGTCGTGAAGATCCCATCGTCTTCCTACACAACATCATGACCAATAACCTCCTCATTATGAAGTGACCTGCCAATATATCTCCTAACTTATTGTAGGCTGGTGACAAAAAGCACAAAATCTAGGTCCTCAGTATTTTCCCACCCAATTAACAACCATCGTCTTCAGCATCGTCTTCAAAATCGACAACGAATCGCTGTTTAGATCACATCTATATCTTTGCTGTTGATTAGCTTCGGGAGTGGACATTGCACCTTTCTAGTAATCAGAGATTTTCGTTTCTTCTCTAGCTGAGATTGGTCTACAATAAACTATTAGCAGTATCATCGTTTACGTCAATGTCAAAACTATGCCGTACAAATAAATACTAGTAAGTTCTCCTGTACCCCCTTAAATCTGGTTATGCAGTTGTAAAAAGTCTTTACAACAGTAAAAAGGTGATCGTTAGCCTATAGTCTTCCAACAAGTTACGAAGAAACGAAGTACAACTTTGCATAGATAAATTCTGTCCAAACTTGACACACTTCACAAATATATGAGGGAAGTATTTGTTAATTAGATACTTGACATTCAACTTAAATCACCTAAACAAGTTGGTGCCCGCATAGTATTTGATCACTTCACTCAGTCTCATCACACAATCTAAATGCAACTGAACAACCCAGCACAAGTGTTCATGTACCACCCAATGAACTACACTCGTTGGGTGAGAGTTTGCAATGTTATTCAAATCGAAATTGACGGGTCAGAGTTTCAACACACGACCCATTGCATGAAAGTTGACTACTCAAGCACAGAAATCATAGCACCATCACAAGAATGAAACTTTTTTAAACAGTTCAATAAGTAATATTTGAATACTCGACATTAATTTAGTCTGACTGATATCACCTTTAAAAAGATACTGAAGAACATCAGAGGCAAATGAACAAACATCATAGTCAACTACTATGATCCCTTTAGACATTTATGCATAAAAGAACGAAAAAACGGTTTTATTTTAAAAACATCTCTATATCATGTGTTTTTTCTCTAACGAAATCTGAGGTTACTTCAAAACAAGCTGATTGCATGCACAGTTTTTTGTGACAAGAAAGCATCAGGTGACATTTTTTTAGAGAATTCTCTTCCCAATTGCATTGGAATAGATGGGCGGTTATATTAGTGTTTTTGTTTGGCAAGTAATTTTGTACGGCTTTCAGTGTTTCTTTGTTTACTTACCTACTGTGTGTTACAGATCGTTTCTCATCTGTCAGGTTTATGGATAAATCACCTTTTTTCCACTACTTTGTTTTCTACATCCTGAATAAGGAGAAAGAATAGACTTAACATTTTAAACAGCTGCCAGGGTGTGATTCAAGGCCTTTCAATAGTCATAGTCCAGCAAGAGACAATTGCAATGCAAACATACAGAAGTGTCGTCTCTTATACGTTGGTTATCTGAATGAAGGCGCCTATTATGAAAAGTCTGAGAAATGTTAATGGGTAGACGCCGTGACATTGCTAAGTGTCTCTTGGCTAATTAGTGTTCTTCTAGAATAGATAAAAATCTGATATCACTGAGCAACAGCATGCGTTGCCATACCTACAATTGGATTGTCTAGATGCAGAACAAGAAAAAAGACAAGAAAATAAAAATACGATAGCCAAAAGTTATGAATAGGCATATGAAGAAAGTACAAGAAGGCAAAAACATAAAATGTTTGAAATTATGACTAAGAAGAATATGAAGCATGAATGCATCTGCATTGTTGAGACTGATTTCTGGACACATCACGTATAGTATCCCACCATCAGTTTCAGTTGCCTCTTGGGTAGCAAACCGGAAGTTGATATTTCCATATATTTTTCAAACCCAACAGTCAGAGACTTCATGGATTAGTCTCATACTTTATTTTACTCACTCGTAAATTCATTTCAACTTAGCACTACTTCAACTACCATTGAACGTTGAAGCAGACCATGGTTCAAAATACTTTACCTATGTTCCCCCCCCTCTTAGTTGACTTTATTTTAAAACCTCAATAACTGAATTACTTGTCTGTCTACATTTCCTATTTGGTGATTCTACCACATATAGAAGATCTTCATAGACAGCAACCACCAAATACATTAATCCCCTTACAATCTCTCACCTATAATAAGAAAAATGATGGAAGGGGCAACATTCATACTCACACTGGTTCTCAGCAGAACAAAGTAGGTTTAAAAACATGTCGAACAGGTATCACACAAGACACGACAAATAAATATAGTTCGGTAAAGTGTTCATAATTTTGACGAAACTATGTGTGATACACATCAGAAATAGTCTCCAACTTCTGAGTTCCAACACTTTATGGACTCCAAACATGTTGCATATTCAACTTATATCAACAGTTGGTATCTTCATGTGTCTCCTTCAGCTCTTGATCCGACCATCTTTAGCTTTTTCAAACCAAAATTCCACTCAAACTAATAGTATGCATCAAGATAGGTGATTTCTCATCATCTACAATCTGAGTAACAAATATCAATAAATTCATGGGTTTAATTTTCCATATAAAAGACTTTCAACTTGTATCCCGGTATGACCTTCAGTTTGTCACTGTCTTCACTGATTTCAGGAAAGTTCAGGTTCACAAACAAATACAACTATCAAGAAAAACAGCTATGCTGTTCAACTCTTCGAAATAACTCCTCGTTTATTGAGTTCTATGAAGGCTACTGAAGATTTATGATCCTTACTAAATATTTATTGGTGACTAAAGACTAAGAGACTTCATGTTGTTTACTCTCAATTGGTGACTGTTTTGATCGACTGCTTAGCAGTTTGTTCATTAAGCTAATTAAATCATCACTGGGTACTACTGTAATTGTAAAACGACATTAAGCAAGGAACACTAGAGCTACATTCCTATAGAATTTGACTAGCTCCAATGAACTAAACAAAATGACATGAATTACTATTCAGTGACAAACGAATTCACACCACTTAGTCGTACAGGAGGTGGACTGAGGACTGAATATCTATGTGGTAGGGTCTCTGACTGAGGAACTAATTGTTGTGCTGTTGGACATCTTTGAAGAAATCGGCTACAGGTATGCATTCTTCTCGATGAACTACGACTAGCCTAATATTACTTATCAGGGTACATCTGTGCAGCACAAATCTTTTCAAGTACCATGAAAGTTGTTTAAACCAAATGTTTTTTTGCACCGTATGCATTGATATCAGGTTGGTCATGTGTCAACTTCACGTGATGCATCTATTAAAAATCAGAATATATTTCTCAATAAGGCTGTCGCATTGGTACATGACAACAACAAAAGTACTCAAGTGTAAAACATTTTTATTTCAGAATTATTATGGTGAAAATAAGTAGCTTTATGCTCAAGTAACATTTTCACATTTATTTCCTTTAGATAAAACCAACAGAAGACCTCCCACATAGTTTCATTGACTCAAGTTGTCACACTTCACAGTAGCATAGAAAAAAAATCATATCAAAGCAGATAAAACTGTGTGAGAGAATGAAAGATCTGAGGACAAAAGTTAGTGTGAGTATTCAAGCTTTAGCAGATGTCAAGTAGTGAATACATCTGCATTATTGCGACTGATTTTCAGCCAAGTCACCAGGAGTCCTCAATTACTGAGTCCTTTCGTCTCGGGGACGCCAACCAGACAGTCTAGTGTTCCTCATATTGCTCAGAACAACAGTAAGAGACTTCATCGATTTATATCATGTCTTGGTCTGGACACCATGAGCTCTCTTTCAACCTAATCTAACTTCCCCCAGCATCGTACATCGAGGTGGGCAGTAGCTCAGCACGCGCAACACATATGTAGGTCATCTAAATCGACTAAGGTCCCCAACCCCATCAATCGACTTGCCTATCTTGCCTAGTACCCTTCGCCTGACCTCAACATTGCTCACACGGTAATTTTATCAAACGCGAGCGATGCTACAAAGACATCTTTCATCGTCATGCCGTCTACTTTCAACGACCATATCTATATCCCAGCTGAGATTTTGTCAGCAACTAGCCCGTTCGGCTGACCTAACCCCCCCAGGTAAGTGAAGTGGTTGACATATTCACTCCTTATCATTAAACTGGGAGTGGTTGCAGACCAGCCCTGGAGCATCATATTACATTTGATAGCTGCAAAACGCCAGACAAACATAATCAGATTTAGTTTCAATGATGTCTAAAACTAAGTCACACCCCATCCCAAAATTATTCAGGGATCTACAAAGAACCTACTGAATACATATTTCCCGCCAAAATCCCTCTCACAAAGCGGTATCTTTCAGAAGTTTCATTGCCATGTCCATGAAAATTCCATTTGTTAACCATGTAGTCAATACAAAGAGATACTGTGTGTGAAGTTGGAGTACGATGTGGACGGTATATCCTAGAAATAATTTGTGGGTTATTAAAGCACTGTGAACTAGTGAGTCTATAGGATCCTGCAGTAAAGTGAGACTAGACTGCTTCATGTGGAAATATTTAACACATACAAAACGCTGGATAACTTAACTTCGGAAGGACAATGATACTCATCTGTTAGTTATTTACAAATAAGAATAACAAGGAAATTAAAAATTTATACAAAAGGGCAATTTGCCGCTTACCAAGTATACTCTTACGAACTTTACGACTTCTTTTTGTAAATCCTGTTCTTTGACAGTATGCATCCTTGATGATACTGATGCTGTTGTTATTGTTGTTGCTACTACTGCTGCTTACAAATGGTTTAAAATCCTTCGGTGTTGTCTGATAGACTAGTGCACGATCATGAGCAGATGAACTTCGTGGTATTCTTAAATTCTCAATTATATCTTCTGATTCAGTTCGAACAAGTGATCGAAATATCTGACCTAAACTCATCGTCTTTCAGATTTGCTTTTTCAAAAAGTAGATGTCAGTAAATCCTTGACGTTTATGTATAAGGTTGTGTTGAGATGGAATTGTTATAACATTATTACGGATACAATTTCAACTTGACAAATGAATAAAAATGTGTAAAAATAGTGATGCTCTCCTTCGTATTACGTGTAAGAAACTAAGACTACTTCTCTAACTACTAACCAACCACGCAGTAGCTACTAGAAGAGTAACTTTGTTTGACCTTGATGTGCTTACAGCTGATTGGATGAAGTACTGAATTAACTGCCCACCTACGCAATGTCACGTGAACACGTCGTAAGTGTCGTTGACAGAAAATATGTGATAATTTGAAAAAGTGAAAAGTGACAAGATGTTTAGTTAGTTCACAGACAGGAAACAGCATGCGTTTCATAAGAAAAAATGAAGAAAACTGGTGAAAGAAATATAAAATCTCATGCATAAATTACAAATTTCATCTTTTTATTTTAAAATCAATGCTGAAAATTAATGTGAACGCCTATACGGATAGACATATAGGGTTAATATAGCTGTAAGATATGGTTTGTAAAATGTGGGGTCGAGGTTCCCAGTTAGCAATTATAGGTTTTCATACATTATCTGTTATTTAGCTATGAAGCAAGTCACGAGGCACAAACTGTCAAAAGTTTAAAACAGACAGTCAATAACCTCATCAACTGATCTCATATCGCAGCCGAGTCACCCTAACACATCCTGCGTTAGTCAGTCTCCCGAGCTAGGGCAGGTGATCACCCGATGTGTGTGGGACACATGTTAAATTTACCTGACCTAATTCATCTTTAAAGCTCTGAAATCAGACTAACTCAGTTCCCTTACCTAAAGCTTTATGTCAGATCATACAATAGCTAATCAACTGGTCACAATACACATTAAAAGTGTCTTCAAGATACTAGACATCAATAATCTGTACACCATAACTTGCTGTGTGGGTAAAATCCGAATTCACATGGTGGAGAGGATTGCTCTTAGAAATCATAAGAATCCATTGAATCATTTAAATAATTACGGTGCACAAAATATTAGGCCGCATCATCCTGGAGAGACTGAAGGATGCGCTGGATTCAAAACTACCACCTGAACAGGCTGGCTGGATTCACAAAGTACAAATCATGTGCGGATCAATTTGCAACGCTACACTACGCATCATCATGGAACACAGCATAGAATGACAGTCAACTCAACTCTACCTCAACTTCATCGACACTGGAAAGGCCTTCGACACAGTCGACCAACAAGTAGTTTGACAGGCAGCTGCTTCAACACTACGCTCTCAGTGCCACTAATCTTTATCAACCTCATTCAACAGCAGCTATATGCTACATGATGCTACGTGTGAAATGATTCACAGTGGGAAGCTCAGTGATGCGTTCGAGTTGAAGACAGGAGTAAAACAAGGCTGTCTACTATCACCCATGACCCTCCTGATTGTGGTCGACTCGACTAGACTGGATCATGCAGCAGACTAATGTGAGGAGCGAGAAGATGGGCGTACCCTGGATGGACCGATGGAAACACACTAGAACATTTCGATCTCACCAACGATGATGATGATGATGATGATTTATGTCTAATATTTTGTTGCACAACATCGAAGATCTACAGGTGTAAACTAACAAGTTGACAGAAGAGGCAGGGCACGGCAGGGTAGGGCAGGGCAGGGCAGCAAAGAAGGACTTCAAGTGAATGTAGAGAAGACAGAGGTAGGTGATGAAGATACCCAACCAACAACAGCATCAACAACAAGAGGCACCAATCACCATTAACAAGAGTAACCTGAAGGAAGTTGTCTCCTTCACCTACTCGCCCAGAAAGCATCATTTCAACTACAGGTGGTGGTGGCACAGACGAGGATGTGAAAACCAGGATCGCCAAAGTAAGACAGGCCTCCACTAATCTGAAATCAGTGTAGAGATCTAGTGCACTCCACTCAGCATAAATCGTGAACAAGATCTGGATTTTCAACACTAATGTCATGGCAAGTCAGTGCTTCTATGTGATGGTTGAGAGAGTTGGAGCGTTACGAAAGGAATTTTCAACAACCTACAGATATTCATCAACAACTACCTACACTCGCTCGATACTGAAGATGAGATAGATGGCCAGAAATAATAATCAACAAGGAACTCTGGTTGATTGGCAACGAACCAACGAAGAAGCTATCACTCAACAAATATGGATTGGAAGGAATTGGAGATGTATTGGATTGGGCATACACTGAGAATACGGTTTGGGATGGGGAATATCACTCACCAGGCCAGGTGAGTTCAGACCATCGAGTGGAACTCAGATGAGAAACGACGAGTTGGGCATGCCAGTTGGGTGTGACATGGAGGATATGGTGTGAGGAATAAATGAAATGTCGTGGGTGGTTTTGCAGTCGGGTTCTAAAGACTGTAGAGAAGAGAGTGAAATGTAGACGTGCTACTGAATCCCAATGTTCCACTAGGAACCCGAGAGACAAGTAAATAATAATAATATAAGCCCGCTCAAAAGGTCCCTAGAAAGTTGAAGAGGACACAAGAAAGCGAATTCATAAATTTCAATCGAGCTCTTCAGCTGGATACACTTCTTGACTGTATAAATATGGATAGACACAAATTGATGCAAATCAACTTCATAGAGAGTAGAAATTCTTGAAATCCTTTATGCTAGTTTAAATGTTTTTATAGGAGTGAAAACCTACATCTTGAGAAAAGGCATCTGTCTGTTTTCGTTTTCTATAGTTGAGAGTGAATGGTCTAGGTTAGTGAGTGAACAAGCAAACATCCAACTCAGCCATGCATCCAGAGTAGACTGCAAGTATGATGTTCATACTATTTACTCCATCAGAATAAGCAGGAAACGCTTGGATTTACAGGAGTCAAATTAATGTGCATAGAAGGAGGTGGCATTCACTTTGAATTTCACATCATATTGTAAGTTTGTGTATTGTTTTCTGTTCTTCACTCTATTCACTTCCTTATTATTTCTTATTCTCTCGTACTTTTCGTACTTCTGTGTAGCTTGCTCTATTCCCTTAACACTGTCTCAACTTACTTCCTGTATAGTGTTAGCAAGTCTGTATTCGAACTACCAACTGTTCATTTTCATACTGATACAACTTATTTTTAATCTAGCCATGTCTCAATGAAGTTCGCCGGCTGCCTCTCCACCATCAACCCCATCCTCATTAAAACAGTGAGAAGGTAATTTTCTTCACTTCTATGTTGTCATGCATCACCGAATATTTTAATTTGTTTTACACCACAGTCTACTTGACCAATATACAGCGTAATAAAATGAAAAGTTCCTTCAACGTTTGACTTTCTTCAGTCTTGTCTTCTTCAGTGTCATTCTTCATTGTAAGTTGATTTTAAGAAGAAATTCTTTCCAAGCATATCATCTCCACTGTAAGTGTAACATCATGGGAGTGGGATGGGATGGGTCTGCGGAACATGCATAATGGCTAGTTTATGCAAACAACATGATGATGAGGGGAAAAATCTACAGCTGACATTTACTTAACTAGACAACAGAGAATACAGACAGGAAGGAAACCACTGAAGTGAGGTGAGGTGTGAGTGGGGAAGACTAACTTACAGGTATCCTGTCGACTGATTGTAGTTACACTCGTCTAACACAGACTCCAAACAACGTTGAAATGTTTAACTAACAGTTTAGATTTCTCACAGATATAACGTTGACTGCTTTCTGGGTATTCATTCTAATAATTCTATACAACTGCAAATCTTGTTCTTTCTCTTTCAGAATGGTTATGTAGAGCAGATTGTCTTGCATTATCAGGAAGGAATATAGCATTGTAATTTATTCACTAATTTTCTCTTTTATACACACACTTCACCAATCAATCAATCCAGTCACAGAAATACATACTCATATACATATACACCTGCAAGGTTGATTGATCATGAGTATTGACAGTATTGGGCAGTTTAAACAGAACTTAGTGAATGCAGTCTAAATATAGTAAAAATCAATATTGATTTTTGTCAATTTCAATCTTGTCTATGCGGTTCTCAACGATCACTAAGTAACAGACACACAGACACATACACACACACACACACAAATATGCACATATATATATATAGATAGATAAAGAGCAAAATAAAAAATTTTTAGTGAATCAGTACATTTCACAAACTTACTTTTAATTAACAAAGTTTTTGAGGCTAAATTCGACATAGGAGTTCCCCATGGAATCAACTCTTTACTGATCAAATCGATGCATTGAATTGGAATAGTGAAATCGGATAGATGTGATCGTATCACATCGCTTGAATTGCAAACCGTAAAAAAAAGAGAGAACAATTATCACTTTTTTTCTCAAACAGTATTTCAATAATCAATCTACCTTTAGAATTAAAAAAAAATTCATTAATCAATATTTTATTAAATTAACTAACTCATTATGGAGTAACATCTGACTTCTATGATTTAATTTTTACATTCATTTTTTATACTGAAAACGTTTTCAAGAATTGCGGAAAAATTGAAAATTTCCGCCTACATTATTAACTGATTTTGATTAAACACTGGTCACTGTAAGTCAGTCAAACAATAGTCATCATTTTTCTGCTCTGATCTGAAATTCTTAATCACTGTGTTTCAAAAATCCTGGTCTGGCTCATGATGTCCCCAGTCGGCCTTCTCAGTGCATGCCCAATCCAATCCAACCCATCTCCACTTCCTTCCAATCCATATTTGTTGAGTGATAGCTTCTTCGTTGGTTCGTTGCCAAACAACCAGAGTTCCTTGTTGATTATTATTTCTGGCCATCTATCTCATCTTCAGTATCGAGCGAGTGTAGGTAGTTGTTGATGAATATCTGTAGGTTGTTGAAAATTCCTTTCGTAACGCTCCAACTCTCTCAACCATCACATAGAAGCACTGACTTGCCATGACATTAGTGTTGAAAATCCAGATCTTGTTCACGATTTATGCTGAGTGGAGTGCACTAGATCTCTACACTGATTTCAGATTAGTGGAGGCCTGTCTTACTTTGGCGATCCTGGTTTTCACATCCTCGTCTGTGCCACCACCACCTGTAGTTGAAATGATGCTTTCTGGGCGAGTAGGTGAAGGAGACAACTTCCTTCAGGTTACTCTTGTTAATGGTGATTGGTGCCTCTTGTTGTTGATGCTGTTGTTGGTTGGGTATCTTCATCACCTACCTCTGTCTTCTCTACATTCACTTGAAGTCCTTCTTTGCTGCCCTGCCCTGCCCTACCCTGCCGTGCCCTGCCTCTTCTGTCAACTTGTTAGTTTACACCTGTAGATCTTCGATGTTGTGCAACAAAATATTAGACATAAATCATCATCATCATCATCATCGTTGGTGAGATCGAAATGTTCTAGTGTGTTTCCATCGGTCCATCCAGGGTACGCCCATCTTCTCGCTCCTCACATTAGTCTGCTGCATGATCCAGTCTAGTCGAGTCGACCACAATCAGGAGGGTCATGGGTGATAGTAGACAGC
>OX104134.1:81472960-81903440 GCA_944470555.2 Heterobilharzia americana | reverse complement strand
AGCAGGCACATCGGCCAATTGGTTTCGTGAAAGTTTTTACCAACCGGCGTCATTTCATCTCTCCGATTCCAGAGAGGAGTAAGTTTATTTTTTATATTTCGTCTATGCTTTGAAGTTTCTTTAACGATTGAATTGGTTTACTGGGTTAGGGTTACTAGCCTCATGCCCAACCTTCCCTGTTTATCCGGGCTTATGACCGGCTAGTAACTAGGCGAGATAAGCAATATGTAACCTTTTCATAATGTGCGAAACATCTTCCAGTGTGGCAAGTGAAAGATGAATCTAATCTACTTCAGGTTTAGTTTACTCTCACCTAATAAGTGGTAACAACTAAGTAAAAGTTAGATTTAACTTATGATTAGTTTATCAAATAGGTTAGCCTCCTTCATAAGTAGAAAGAGTTTGTCTTCTTCGAAATGATGAAACTACGAACAGTCAAAACTGTGAGGAGATACAAAATAAGTTCAGAAAAAACTTTAACAGATTTTTTATTCTATGGTGCAATGGCTATCTGATGCTTCGATCACTTCAGTCTGTTCACAGTTTTATGTGTTGTACAGAATTCACAATCTTGGTCCTATTATTAGTGTCGAGTAGATTACATGTTTTTGTCAAAATATTTTGGTTTCTCAGGCACAACTGGGATGAAATTCCACCTTTTCTCACTCAAATGTCTAATTACTTACTAACTTGAATTATACATTTCACAAGAATCATTCGATTTAACTGTCTGTTAATATGAAAGTCACATAACCCGTGTCAGCGGTGATTCAGTTAGCATATATTAACCTCCCCTTGTTTCGCCTCATTGATTAACCATAATTTTATTTTCATGTTTCGATCTTCATTTTATTTGTATTCTCCTAAAAAGCTGTTTTTCTCCGTATCAACTAATTATTTAATATCCATTTAAACATTATGTTGCAAAGATTAGGCATTGAACAATAACCTTTGTCATGTTAACTTGTCTTCGGCACTCACAGGATTCTATAACAATACATCTGTATCGACGTTATCGATGTGGTTGAGACAGTCATTAAGAAGTCATGCTTTAACAGTAGACTTTAAGAAACTGCTATCACCCTAGAAATTCAAATTCACATCACTAAAGCTTACTGTCAAAGATTTTACTTAGAAATCAACTGAGCGGAAGGATTGTACACTGGAAGAAATAGGTTTACATCTCTGAAGACATATCGGTTCCCCTTTTAGGTTACAAATGTAACTTGTTAATGAGAGCTGACAAGCAAGAAACCTAGGCTTTCCGCTAATTGTCTCCAACCATTTAATTAAAAATCATCACTCAGTCCCGAATTCTAGAATAAGTTATATGCCAAAAGTACTGACAGTATGCCAATGTGTCTGACCAGGCAATGTTGAAAAATGGCTTGTCAAGATACTATATCCAGGGAAGAAGGAAACTTTGAAACTTAGACTGCATGACATCTTTCGCTTTGTTGATTTAATCAAAAACCTCACTGTGTCAGGAAAAAGGATGATCTCTTTGGATGTCAGTTCTTTATTTACGAAAGTCCCGCAAACGGATACCATTTGTTCTCTATATAGCTTCCTTCAGTCCCATAAATTAGATATCGGTATCCCAAATCGCTATTTAAAGGAACTTCTCAAATTTACTTTCAACGTGCCCTTCAGGTTTAATAATTGAAATATACAAACAGATAGATGACGCGGTGATGGGATCGCCTCTGAGATCCCTCCTAGCTGGCTGCTTAATACCAAGCCTGGAAAACACGATCTTATCATAAATAATCAGCGAGCTTCCACTTACTTTATGTCCAACTTCAAGGGAAAAATGACAATATAGTCCAGAGATCTATTTACAGAAACCCCACTTAGAGCTGTCAGTTTATTAATTTTTAAAACTCTCCTCTTAAATAGAAAGAAGAATCTTATCAATTTACTGTCCTTAACAATGAGAAGAATATGGATGGAGGATACCATCGAAGGTGAACTATAAAACGTGCAAGAAATCGTGATGAAAAATGGGTACCCACTGAAGTTAATATGTAAGAATCTCAAGCCTAAAAACGCCACGGAATCCGGAATTCAAGGGAGATAATGTGACAGGTATTCTTTATAAAGAGATGGTCAAGGTCCTTAAACAGAACATACATCAGCCGTGCCATGGACCAGCTTATGCAGTGCACTCATGAACACTATCGAACTTGGCTGACAAGGGAAGAACAGAAATTCATCCTCAGTTTTGTAACAGAACACTTAGTGAACTCAGGACATTTGGTTCTTCAGAATTCTGTACAAAGTATAATCAAACCGCTTAAAAGAATTGGGGCTAAGGTATCTGGACACACCTGAAGGATTAGCGATTAGAAAGTCGAAACTCATTACTTAACTTCCCTTTGTGACGGAATTTAAACTGACCTTTAATCGGAAATTACTCTGGAATATTCTATCCTTTTAGTATAAATTAACGTATATTAAAGCTAAATTTAAACAACACGAAAAAGTGACAGATATGAGTCACTTACTCTAATGTTTCTGGAGTAGATGGGTGTACTTTAATTTCACTACCATTCCAAAAGTGTATGGTACATATTTTTGTGGAGGATTTTCTTTCACCACTGTCAAACTATATACACAATTTGAAAAATTAAGAAAAAAAAAGTAGGTTAATCTATTTTTAAGAGGTTTTATTGTGATTATTGAAAAAAGAAAAGGGAATTACTCCTTGAAAGTGACATAATAGTAATTAAAAACAGTGGATAACAAATATTCACTTAATTTGGAGGTTTATATGGATTTATTTATTGATTTTAAGTTGGTGAACATCAAGGACTGATATCAGTTGGAGAAACACTGGAAATCAGGGAGCACTGAACAGCTGTTTTGTCATACTATGAGACTCCTCAGCCGTGCGCACCCGAGGCCTTCAGGTTCCAGAGCCAGCACATTACCAGTCATTTAAATTAATTCAATGCTGAATCTTTTAAGGCGAAATGAGATGGCTAATCATCTAATCTTTTAAAGTTGAAATAGACTTACAGAAAGTCACTGAGGAATCTGTTATACTGGTGGAAACAGATTGGTAGATTCAGTTGGAATTGAACATTGAAAAGTGGTAATTGATGGATACCTACTAAGCTAAATTGAGACTAACAGTATTGATAAACAAAATTCAGGATTTCAAAAAAACGTAGTGCTACGTTTCAATACTTTGAAGTTTGGAGAAGAAAAACGAAAGAATATCAACAAAAGGAATGGGAATGTCACATTACGTCTTTGTTTATTATTAATGCGACTATCTGAGGTAACCTTGGCCTGGTAGACTGCTGTCATTGAATTCGAGTGGGAATAAAAAGTGTACACAGAAAACTATGGTCGGAGCAAAATTCATACCAGCGGCTTCTAGGTTACTGACCAGGTTTTCAAGGAAATAATCAGCTCATCAGCTTCTTTTATCTTTTGTGAACACAAGAAGTTTTGAAAACGTTCAAGATAATAAAGAGTATTTGTAGATCAGGTGGTTAAATGGTGTTCTCTGAACTGGGTTGTTTAATCGTGAAGCTTTCATCGTCTTTCTGGACAACATCATCAGCACTAACTTCAGTATGAAAGCTTCATGATTAAACAATCAGCTCAGAGAACACAATACAAACAAGTTTTGAAAACTGTTAAAATAAACACCCAACTGCTTCTTTGACAAGTATTCTGCCTTGTTTTGAAATTCATGTTCAGAAAGAAAATGACTGGAACCTAGGAATATAACGTCAGGTCTTATGAAGAAATGAACTATTCTTTTGAGGCTTGACATCTGTTCAAGATGATATCATATAAACAGAATGTGAATGACGAAGCCTAACATTTTCACTTGCAGTATACGTTGACATACATTCAGCATATCATCAGTTAAGCTCTTAGTGTGTAATATAATCCTTTTTATTCTGGTAAACATCAATTTTTCTGTCAAGTGTTGATGGACCGTTCTCTCAAACATTCTGCTGACAATTTCAGTGAAGTTAACTTTCATCTACAAAGAATATTCAGCTAAAAATCTAATTTCTTATAATCTTATCTTTTGAGATGAGAAGATCAAGGAATAGCGATCTCTTTTTTACTAGATAACATTCCAAGTTCATACTGTATAATTTTCCAATGAATAAATCGAATCATGACTGAAGTTATATAATCTTAAGTTTATTATTTGACAGTGTGAAGGTGTTTTTTTAATGAATAATTGTTATAACCAAGAAATTTGTTGAAAGTCGAATGACCTTCAACAAATCCTTCTCTTTGCTTCGAAAATACATAGCATGTTGAAGCCTTAATACTAAATGAGGTCAAATCCACAACTTTTTAGTCTCTTACTCAACCAAGGAGTTGAAACTTATTTTCAGTTACATAACCATATAGCTCGATCAATATCTAATCGGCTCAATGAACACTATTCCTAAGTAATAACTGCGATTTCCATTGAAACTTGACGAAATCCACCTTGAAACTAGTCAGTAATCAGTAACCAGTTACAGTTTGAATGAGCAGTTTAAAAAAATTAGTTCTATCCTCGAAAACCACGTCGAATAAAATGGAGATTGTTACAGTCGTTTAATATTCATCAGAATGTTACACAGAAAAACATTCATTCATATTGCCAGACTGAGTGCAAGGTTTAGAAATGCCGTGACTCCTATACATCCATCCCTAAAGCTTTCAGTGTTTATTACTGATCCATTTGCAACTATATGTTTAAAAAAATTTCAGTACAACAGATAAAACAATATCATTATTATTATTTGTCCGTTGAGTTCCTAGTGCAATATAGAGATTCTCTAGCACATACCCATTTCACTCTCATCTCTACAGTCTTATCAACCTCGATACACCACCACCCAAAACCTCTCATTTCATCCTCACACCATCTCCGCCTTGTCAACAACCTCACACACCCAACTCGTCATTTCACATTCCTATTCCCCATTCCCATTCACATTCCCATTCCACTCGACGGCCTACCCTCACCTGGCCTACTGAGTGATGTCCCTCAACACAAAACCATCTTCTCAGTCTATGTACAATACAATACAATACAATACAATACAACCCATCACCACTCTCTTCTTCTGCATACACGTTCAGCAATAGGTTGTTTATTGGTTGGTTGTTTGGTTGGTTGGTTGCCAGTCAGAGTGACTTCCTCCTTGCTTACTCTTATTATTTTGACCATCTGATCATCTTCAGTGTGAGTATCGAGTGAGTGTAGGTGTAGGTGTAAGTGTAGATGTAGGTGTATGTGTAGGTGTAGGTGGCAGCTGCTGATAATGTATGTCTGCAGTTTGTTGAAAGGAAATGCTTTTGGTGTAACGCTCCAAATCTCTCAACCATCACATAGAAGCATTGAATTGACTGAATTAATGCTTCATACTTCATACTTCGTACTTCATGCTTCATGCTTCATGCTGAGTGCAGTGTAGTGCAGTGCAGTAGATATCCATACTGATTATTTCAGATTAACGAAGGCGTGTCTTGTTGTCTTTCCTATGTTGGCTTTCACATTCTCATCTGTGCCGTCGATGCTGTCTGTAGCAGAGACGATACTGCCTAGGTGGTAGGTGGAAGAGACAACTTGCTTTAGATTTATCCCGTCGATGGTGATTACTGCTTCTCCTTCTTCTCCTTCTTCTTCTTCTTCTTCTTCTTCTTCTTCTTCTTCTTCTTCTTCTTGTTTTTGTTGTTGTCGTTGGTTATGTATCTTCATCACCTTCCTCTGTCTTCTCTACATACACCTGAAGGAGTTCCCGTCTTCCTATACTGCCTCATGTCGTCTAGCCGCCTTCTACCAACTTGTTGGTTTTCACGTGTAGATCTCCGAGTTTTTGTGAGGAGACATTAGACATAAATCATCATCATCGTTGTTGAAATGGGAATTTTCGAGAGTATTTTGATTGTTTCAGCCAGCCTATACTCATCTTCTCACTCCTCACATTTGTGTGTTGTATGATCGAGTCGAGTCCAGTGCAGTGCAGTGCAGTGCAGTGCAGGGGATGACAAGGAGGGAAATGATGGGTGATAGTATGTGGCAACCTATGTTACTTTTGTCTTCACTTCAGAGGCATCAATGAACTTTCCGTTATCCGTTTGCTTACTTATGCTTTCATCTTGAGAAGACGCAGCAGTCAATTGGCTTCGCGAATGCTTTCACCTACCGGCATCATTTCGTCTTCCGATTCCAGCGACGAATGATTTCATTTTCATCTTGTATATTTTGTAAGTGCTTTGAAATTTCTTTAGCGACTGGACTGATTTTCTTGGTTGAGCTTGATAGCCGTATGCATATCCTTGCCTGTTTATCCGGGCTTACGAGCTGTTAGTAAACTAGACGAGGTAATACTATACTATGCAGTATTAGACTACTTTATGCCATACTATACTACACTATGGCATTCTATGCTATGTCATACCGTTTGTACAGAAAAACACAGTTGCCTTTCTTTGTTGAATTATCTTTTATTAATTTCCTTTTTTTAAAGAGACTATTTTGTTAGCTTGAAGCAGTAAGTATAATTCAATGTACAATTGGATGTAACAATAATCGACCAAGTTTTAATTGAGCATGAGATCTACTTAGTTCTACACCATCAGGTAAGCATCAATTAAACTAATTTCAACGCAACTGAAAACCAAGCAATCGTATAGATAACTTACTTCTCATTTGGGACTCTTCTGAGTTATAACTGTATGCAGGATAAAACGCTGTATGCACTGTTGAAGAGTTCATATCATGACTACTTCATGGATTACATTTCAAGTGTAATAGAGAGACAGATAGAAAAAAAGAAAACGTGTGTGTGTGTGTGCTATCGAACCTACTGATTCTTTATTTAAACGACATTGTAAAGCAAAGCATCAGTTTTACAAAAATTCAGTCTCAGAGTTGGTCGACCGTCTAAAAGATCAAATAACTCTGAGAATATATGTGGATTACATGTTATTAAATACTTCAACGGAATTAAACATCAGATATTAGTTGATGAAGCTGAAAATTCAAGTGTACAGGAAGCCAACACACACACAAACACTGATCAAATCCTCAACTACAATAGCAACAATCCAATAACACACAAAATTAGTTGCCGAAAAACTCTATTCAAAAGAGCGAGAATACACTGAAGTACAACAACGTCACGGAGCAATGAAGGAAATTACTTGATGTCCACGAATCTTTATCAGAAAATGAATATCCCCTACATCATCAACTACAACGTCATCAACAGAAATCAATAAACACATCACCCCACCATACATAATGAATTTATCAGAAATCACAACAAATCACTGACACCACTTGCAATTGGTGTGCATCATAAACCAACAAATTACATACAAACATTGTTATCCAAACCAAAGTAACCAACAACCAAACAACACAAACAAAACATCTTTTACAACATCAACACAAACAACTCTAGTCAATACTACATTAGACGACAAAGTGATCACCCTCTTCACCTTCGTCACTTACATGAACACCAATCGACTATTAAACATCACAACATTTCATCAGTCATCTCAATCCACATAACACATAACAAGTATGTATGGAGATGAATTGAATTTGGAGAATGTAGAAATTTTGGATGGAGTGATGAGATGTGAGTAATATGAGAGAATTGTTGGGAGCTTGATATTCAGGTGAGTCAGTCAGTCAGCCAGCCGGCCAGCCAGTCGTCGAGGCAGTCAGCAATCAAGAGATGTATGGACATAGACCGAGTGTATCAACCAATGAGGAGAATGATAAATGACTGAGAGGTTGGAGATGAAGCAGAGGAACAGTCAACAGGAAAATGTATACAATGAATGAGATAGTGATCTAGGGGAAATAACCAATTAGAAATGAGTTGATCATGGGAAGCTATTAAACCAGTGATGGAGAGATGTAGACAGGTCACTTCATAATGAGGTTATTGGTTATGATGTTGTCTTAAGAAGACGATTAAATCTCTATGATTAAAGAACTCATCTCAGAGAACACAACACACTCATGACTGGAACCCTTTTTATGAGTAACGTGACTTTAGATTTCTTCTTGAAAATATTCTACGGATATCTCACGAGTTAATTATTACATTGCTTACGTATGAATTTAAAACATTTCACTGTTAAGTGATTGTTTGCACTTTGTATTTCTGTAAGTCTCACAATCCACAACACTATCACTTGTTTGAAGTTCACCATACGAGTACTGCTAACATATGAAGTCATTTTTCGTTGGTGAGATAAATTTCTAGAGCCTATCAAATAACCAATACAACATAAATAGGTTAAATGATAAGTCGTAAACTATATCGTCACTTTTATTGGCTAATTGAATATTTAAACACCTTGTTTATCGATCCTAAAATACACATACCTCAATAACTGACTGATTAGTGTTATACTTGACCACATGTGATGTTCTCTATTATATATATTTATTGTACGAAAAAACCTCGCGTGGTTAACTAGTTCACTAGTTACTACCCGGTTCTAAGACTGGGTAAAGAGGGAAGGTTGAGCAAACGGCTAGCAACACCACCCCAATAAACCAATCCAACCGCTACAGAAACTTCAATGCACAAACAAAATATAAAAACAATATTATTCCTCACTGGAATCGGAGAGATGAAATGACACCGGTTAGTGAAAGCCTACGGGAAGCCAATTGGCCTGGCCGATGTGTATTCATCTCTCTCAATGAAAGCGAAAGTAAACGTGAGGACATGGAATGTCCGCACAATGTTTGAACCAAACAAGGCAGCCCAGACTGCAAATGAGATGAGAAGGTATCACATTGAAATGTTAGGAATCTGAGAAAGAGGATGGAATGGAAGTGAAGTCTGACAACTGTCAACTGGCGAGTCAATAATCTACTCCGATATTGTCACCCAGACGACAACCACAAGCACAGCACACTGAGTTTTCGAGTGGCTATCATGATGTCCCCTTGAAGAGCATCGAAAGCTCTCTCAATCTTTCTCATCCAGTCACAATCAGTCTCCTCCTACAGGATCAGGATCATGACAGCACTGTTCAACTCAAAAGGAAGGAAGGTGACAATGGTACAATGCTACGCTACGCCCCAACAAATAATGCAGATGAAGAGAAGAAGGAGGAATTCTACAGACAACTGCAATCAGCACTGGACAAGACCCTAACCCAGTTGGCGACGTCGAAATTCTAATGGGTGTGGTGACATGAATGCTAAACTGAGAGCGGACAACACAGGAAGAGAATTAACCATGCGTGGAGAAGCACTCGGTGAGGTGATGAACGAGCATGGAGAACTGTTTACAGAATTCTGTGCATTCAACGATTTGGTGATTGGAGTATGGCAGTGTGTTCAAGCACAAGGATATCCACAAAGCACCATGGATTTCACCAGATACCAAGACACACTACACTAAAAATCAGAATCATGTTTAAAAATCGTCGGCTAACCACAACCAACCGAATTGCGATCATTAACATTTAAGCAATATCGAGATATCTGCATAACAGCCAATGTGCCAACAGAGGTCGAAGGATTCTATCCAGTTCAAAACAACGAAGAATTACAAGTATATCAATAAATAGCTAGAAAGTCACTAAAATTAGAGATTTTGATGTTTAGACTGTTAAGTTTATCGATAAAAAGACCCCTCAACTGTTTATTTAATATATTCTAGACACAGATATAAGCGTAATATTTGGACACTATAGTGAATTTGTTTTTTTCCTACTTAAGGTTGTGCGTTAAATATTTGACACAGTGAAACTGTACAATTCGCATTTATAACCTTTTGAAAATAAATTGTTTTCTATAATCATTCTAGGGTTAATTTGTAAGTGTATTACACAAATCATCTGATGCATTTCTTGTTGTAAACTGGATGGTTCACCTGTATTATCTAGCGGGATTCATGTGATCATTTTAACCGCCTTCATGATAGAACAGAACAGTATCATTGAAAAAAATATCAGAGAAAAAGTGTAAAGAAATAATGCTGATAATGATTTTAGAGTAGAAACGCCGGTCTAATTTTTCCTAGATCTGTACTTTGAGTCAGACAAATTCATGCCTACAGATAACCTCGTATTACGCTGTTTTAGTGCATCATACTGATCTGAGAACCTTACAATCGCTTACGGTGATGAGACTTAACAAAAATGTCTTTTTGAGATGAATGGGGATTTTTTGTTAAATTTAGAAGTAGTCAGTTGGGGGACCACTGAAAATCTGGGAGCACTGAACACCTGTTTCGTCCCAGTATGTGACTTCTAAACAGTACGCACCCATGACCCGGCTAGGGATCGAACTCAGGAATGGTTAACGCGTTCGCCGTGAAACCTGAAGGTCCTGAGTCCGATCCCTAGACGGGTCATGAGTGCATACTGCTGAGGAGCCCCATATCAGGACGAAACAGGTGTTCAGTGCTCCCAGATTTTCAATGGTTTCCCAACTGATGTCAGTCCATGATGAATACTACTTCTAAAAATGTCTTTGTTTAAGACGAAACAATCCAGAAACTTGTGATATAATAAATCTACGGGAATAGTGTCATTTTGGTAGGCAAATACTCACGGTAGTACAGTTTGTTTTCGTTAAGTATAGCCTTGTGCAATGACTGTTTAACTAAAGTTATATTCTAAAATTTGGATTGTTAGTTTTTCTAATCAGAACCTCTTGTAATTTGTTTTTATTTCTTACGACTATGGACTTCAATTTCTCATTACTTCAGGTATATTAAATGTGTTATTTATTACTCATGTATTTAGGAACCCTTGAGACCCTAGAGATCGATTAATTCCATACAGTTTAACAATGGGTAATTACATGTATCAATAGTTAATGAGCATTCCAAGCGTAAAAGGCAGGCGAAAAATACCATCAAATTCTCTGCTATGTGGGTGATATGCACTTCACGAGAAGATATGCAACAATCTGTTGTAAGTTAAATTTCTGTTCATTAGTTCACTTTTAGTGAAACTGATCAAAAATGACTAGAAATTTTTTTAATCAACAATCGTATACATTTATGAAATACCTCCTTCTCATTAAAAAAGACACCTACTAAATTAGTTACAAGTAGTATAACTAGAAAACTCATAATTAAAAGGTCAGTCGGTTGTTTTCCGCCTGTAGTTGCAATGAGTGTAGAAACGGTGAGAAATTCATAAGTACGTCTTACTAGCAGGCTGAGTTGTTGTCAACTTCCAGACACACCATCGTCATATAGTATTTCTTCTAGAATTATATGACCGAAGACATAAAAAGAACAGTTTCCTAAACAATGAAGTTACGCATCTAACTTGTAGAATAACAGGGAAATTGTATACCCAGGCTTAGAGTCACCTGTTGTCTGCCTACTAAGCTAGCCTTCGGGTATCATGTGCCAAACTGTCCTTTTATTCAACCTACCAATCACATTTCAGCCTCTGATCGATAATAACTTTGTATTCATTCATTAGAAATCAAGTCGATAGATCAACTCAAAAGGAAGAAAGGAAGGTCAGTACTAGACAAGACTCCAGTTGGCGGCATCAAAATTCTAATGGGTGTGGTGACATGAATGCCAAACTGGGAGGGGACAACAGAAGAACAGAAGTCATCATTGGTGGAGAAGCACTCGTTGAAATGAGGAATGAGAATGGAGAACTGTTTACAGAATTCTGTGCAGTCAACGATTTGGTGATTGGAGTATGGCAGTGTGTTCAAGCACAAAGATATCCACAAAGCGACATGGATTTGACCAGACACCAAGACACACTACACTAAAAATCAGATCGACTTCATCTCAACGTGAATAAAGTGGAGACGCAGAACACTTGATACAAGTTGAAAAAGGGGAGCAGGTGTTGGTTCAGACCACTCACTACCTTGTACCAGGAACCTTCCAAATCAAGTTGAAAACCTTCAAGGAAGTTGTTGATAGACCACAGTTCAAGTTCAACGCCCAGAAGAGAAAGGGAAGTGAAATGAAGTACGAAACTACAAAAGATATTTTCACACCAGTCAGCCATCAGGAAAAAATGGGAGAAATTAGACAAGATCCTCGAGGAAACCTGTGTGGAAGAAGACTGAAACGCATTGAAAGAGTCGTGGAAGGAAACCTGCCTAGCCGTATTAGGAAGGAAGAAGAAGCAAGACAGGACAAGGAATGGATGTCGACAGATTTCCACATGGAAGCTGATAGAGGAGGGAGAGGAGGATGGTGAAGCAGAAGAAAGATGAAGCAGTGCAAGGATGCACAACGACAAGAGGAACTGAACACAACCGATAAAACACAGGACAAAGAAGTGAAGAAGAGTGCTTGGAAAGACAAAAGACACTTCTACAACACACTGGCAAGTGAAGCAGAACACGCTGCTTGCACGAGAGACAGAGACCTGACAACATTATATCAAATAACCAAGTTACTATCTGAGAGGGAAGAGATCAACACATCACAGATGAAACCAATGAAAGATAGTGGAGGAAACCTAGATACCAAAGAAGAGAAACAAAGGGAAGGATGGGCTGATCACTTCGAAAAACTCTTGAATCAACCACCATCACTAACACCACCATAGCCAACTGCAACTCGTCGAGAAATACGACCAGCAGTTCAGCCACAGAAATACCAGTGAACACAAGGCCTCCGACAAAAGCAGGTGTGAAGTCCTGAAAGCCATAAGGCTACTGAAATGCTGGAAGCAGCTGGACAGCATGGAATCCCTCCAGAAGCACTGAGAAGATACGCAGAGACAACAGCAGTGGGCATGCTCACACAACACCACTAGTGTAGAAGGTTTGGAAGGAAGTAAGGAAAGGTACCTGTCGATTGACTGGAAGAAGGGTCGCCTTGTCAAACCCTCGAAGAAGGGCAACCTAAGTGTTTGCAAGAATCATGCTCCACCCCTGTCCATCAGAAGCAAAATATTGAGCCGCATCATCCTGGAGAGACTGAAGGATGCGCTGGATTCAAAACTACCACCGGAACAGGCTGGCTGGATTCAGGAAGAACAAATCATCTGTGGATCAAATTGCAACGCCACGTTACGTTTCATTATAGGACAGAGTATGGAATGGCAATCAACTGGATCTTCACCCCAACTTTATCGACTTTGAAAAGGCCTTCGACAGCGTCGACCGACAAGTAGTTTGGCAGTTGCTCAAACCCTGGAATACCGCAAACCTTCATCAGCCTCATTCAGCAGGTTGATTACGACACTACATGTCAAGTGATTCTCAATATGAAGCTCAGTGATGCCTTTGAGGTGAAGACAGGAGTTAAACAAGGCTGTCTACTATCACCCGTGATCTTCCTTATTGTGGTGGACTGGATCATGCAGCAAATCGTGAGGAGCTTTGAGAAGATGGGCATACGCTGGCTGGACCAATGAAAAGAGCCTAGAAGATTTGGATTTCGCTGATGAGGATTTATGTCTAATGTCTTGTTGAGCAAACTCGATGATCTACAGACGAAAACTAACAAGTTCACAGAGGACGCAGGGCAGCTAAGAAGGACTTCAAGTGAATGTAGAGAAGTCAGAGGTGACGAAGATACCCAACCAACAACAGCATCGACAACAGGAGGCGCCAATCACCATGAACGGGAGAAATCTGAAGGAAGTAGTCTCTTTCATACACCTATGCAGCATCGTTTCAACTACAGGCGGTGGTGGCGCAGACGAGGATGTCTAAACCAGGATCAGAAAGACAGCAAAACAGGCTTTCACTAATCTGAAATCGGTGTGGAGATCTACTGCACTCACCACAAAGAACAGGATCTGGATTCTTAACACCGATGTCAAGCCAGTGCTGCTATATGGTTCAGAAACTTGGCGCGTCACGAAAAGCACTTCCAACAAACGGCAGACATTCATCAACAGCTGCCACCTACACTCACTCGATACTGAAGATCAGATGGCCAGAAAGAATAAGCAACAAGGAACTCTTGGAACGAGCCAACCAAGAATCTATCACCCAACAAATATGCATTGGAAGGAAGTGGAGATGGATTGGGTTTCCATACACTGAGAAGACTGATTGGGTACATCACCCGCCAGGCCCTGGAGTGTAATCCAAAGTGGAAACAATAAGTTGGGCGTCGTAGCTGAGGGTGACATGGTGGAGATCATGTGAGGAAGAAATGAAAGCTTATGGGCAGTCGTGGTGTCAGGTTGAAAAGACTACATAGAAGAGAGTGGAATGGAGGGGTGCTACTGAAGCCCTATGTTCCACTAGGAACCCAAGGGAAAAATAATAATAATAAGTCAAAAGAATTTATCGGCTCAAATATCTCGTCAACCTTAATTTAAAAGGAATAACTTTACCTATGAAATACCACATTATAAGTATGGGGTCAATTGTATAGATTAGATGAGCCAATCAGGATCATTTAGACTAGCAAAGTATAAAAATTTGGCTTAATTTGGAATGATAGACCCTAATAAAATTGATAATTTAAAAACGACTCAGCATTTTCAATGCATGCACAGGCGAACAAATGTACAAAATGGTCGAAACAAAACAACCGTATATGAGGTCTGTGAAAAGAGGTTGACTACTGAATTAACAACCAACACATGTAATGAACATGATGCAACACATCATTACCAAAACAAATGCCTCTGGGAAAAGGATCACGAGATAATATCATATATCGTACGTTTCATAATTAAAATGACACCATTATGAGCAATAACTTGTGCTCAAAACTTCATTCAGTCAATAATACAGTAACACTGTGGGTTATATCAAATAAGTAAATATGATATGAAATTATAATCTATCAGGCTACCTTTGTTTAGCTCTTACATCAAGCATCTACTTGTACTTAGCCTGAAATCAGCAAAATGCTAAAACATAGATCCCTGATATTTTGTAAGCAGATGATAAACTCACTCTGAAGGTAAACCGATGGTATGGTTATTTCAAGCACCAACCTATAAATTGTAGATGACTGTCTAGTAAATTAAATTTGAAAGATTCAATTGAAGAACACTGACTGTATTGAAACATCCTCTAAAAAAAACATTCAGTTTAGCCTTTTAAGGAGCCAATATTACTATTCAATGATCTCAGTCTTCTAATTTCTCAACGGATACAATAAAGAAGACTAATAGTTAAACTGTGAAGGTAGTCAAACTGAACTGGAAAAACAGTCATAAAAAAACACCAAGATTCTGACTATCTCTGTCTCAGTGATTCACATTTATCAATCATCAGATATTCCCCATCTTGCTATTTTTTGTAACATCTTACAATTATGCTTTGTCATTGAGTTATTGGGTAATTTATCTGGTGGACTGGTCAGTGAATATTGAACTCAGGCTATCTACTAACTAGCATACCTTCAACTTAAGCAATACCTCAAAGACAGTCACTGAAAATGATTCATGAGTAAAATAATATGAAGAGGCCAGCTATTCATAGTAGGCAACAGTCACCATCAGCGGAAGGAATCTAAAGCAAGTTGTCCCTTTCACCTACCATCTAGACAGAATCGTCTCAACTACAGATGATGGCGGCGGCACAGATGAGGATATCAAAGTCAGCATAGGAAAGACAACAAGACACACCTTCGTTAATCTGAAGTAATCAGTATGGAGATCTACTGCACTGCACTGCACTGCACTCAGCACGAAGCGTGAACAACATCCGCATTTCCAACACTAATTCACTCAAATCAATGCTTCTATGTGATGGTTGAGAGATTTGGAGCGTTACACCAAAAGCATTTCCTTTCAACAAACTGCAGACATACATTATCAGCAGCTGCCACCTACACCTACACATACACCTACATCTACACTTACACCTACACCTACACTCACTCGATACTCACACTGAAGATGATCAGATGGTCAAAATAATAAGAGTATGCAGGAAGGAAGTCTCTTTGACTGCTAACGAACCAACCAACCAACAACCTATAGCCGAACGTGCATGGAGAGGGGATTGTAGAAGGGTTGGATTGGATTGTATTGTACATAGACTGAGAAGATGGTTTTGTGTTGAGGGACATCACTCAGTAGGCCAGGTGAGGGTAGGCCGTCGAGTGGAATGGGAATGTGAATGGGAATGGGGAATAGGAATGTGAAATGACGAGTTGGGTGTGTGAGGTTGTTGACAAGGCGGAGATGGTGTGAGGATGAAATGAGAGGTTTTGGGTGGTGGTGTATCGAGGTTGATAAGACTGTAGAGATGAGAGTGAAATGGGTGTGTGCTAGAGAATCCCTATGTTCCACTAGGCAGGTCACATCTTTGTATTTCCTGATTTAAAGATGCTTTCTGCCTTTAAGATCAACCGTATGCTATCAAGGACCAGATTCAGATTTTACATATTATCAAAATTGTAACCCCTCATAACTAAACAATGTAGGTAAAGTAGTAGCGTGGAAATGAGAGCTTGAAGGTAAGCCGCCACCACTAAGGATTAGTCACCAATTCAATAGCTCAGCTATACAGTCTCTGAATAAGAAATCATTGGAATAGGTGTAGATCAGTAAGAGATAAACCTACATCCCTGTGGCATGAATAATATCACGCTAAGAACTGAAGAAATACAAGTGAATTGGGAGCTTTGAGGGATTTTTTTATCGTGGCCTGGGACTCTTCGGCAGTACACACGGACAGCCCCACGTGAAGCTGAACCCAGGGTTCCTCTCAGTTTCTTTCATAACATTCCAATGCAATCAACTTCTCCACTGAAAATACCCAAATGAAAACATCTCAGGGCTTGGTAATGACTGGTCAATATAGGCGTTTCTGGAAATTCTACCTGAACTTTCATCCGTGGTAAAAATAACCATTGTGTTTAATCAGTTTCACACGATCGAAACACTTGATTGTAAAGTATTTTTCATCACAGAGAGAAATCAACCGTAGATACATTGAAAACCTTGAACTACTTGGTAGCATTTTCGTTCTACTTTGAGATATGTCTGGCTTATGCACATACTAACACTGAAGAGGGTTGAACAAGTTCAGAACCATCAGATTTCGCTACAAGCATGTGGCGTAGTACAATGATCCTAACTACAGTTGGTAAGGGGAAAAAAGTAATATCTATACAACAAACATTAATTACTTGTATCTTCTAAATAATGAATTTCCACTTACTTGACCTAAATACAAAACAGGTATACTAAATTCACGTTTTACATTCATCATTGTTTCTCAATCATTTATGCATATATATATATATATATATATATATATATATATATATATATATACTACAGGATGTGATTTACTAATTTCACATAATTATTGATCGATAACATTGATATCATTTAAAGCTGTATTGATTTTTTGTCACGTTGAATCATTTGTTTGAAGATTACTATTGCTATTATTATTAGTATTACACTTAAGGGAAAATATAAAGATGTTAACTAACGTTTTAACTGCTGACTCACTAATTACTCTTCATAGTATTGATTTTACGGAATGAAAATTACATGAGATGCTGTGTCCACTGTAAACTACCTGTATCTCCTCTTTCTTCTAGTATTGAATTATGAGTAATGGGTATTTATAAGTGAGAAATGACGGTTGTCTGTGATAGCCTAGTTAATAAGTTCAGCATCAGTTGCAAAGTAGTTTTCATCGTATTATGACAGAGTTCTGTTCCACAGTGTCCATAACCTGTATCCAAAATTATGCCTTCAGAAAAATGGAATATGGTTGAGTCAATAGGGGATTTCATTGCATATAGACAACTAGAGACAGAATAAGAAATAACTGAAAAGGTTGTTCTGACAACTACTGAAATACCCAATTAGTTTTCTTCATTTTATAACTTTCCAGCCGAAATACAAAGATGTGATTGATTATTTCATTCGTCACCATTGGGTGTTTTAGAGTCATTCAAGAAGGGTATGCAGAAGTTTTATACCCTGTGGAGTGAAAATTTTAATAATTTTTTCGGTTAACCACCAATAGATAACTTGTCCAATCGATCCATTATCTGAGAAAAGAGTATTTTATATCATTATCGATAAAGCAGATAGAACAACCAATAAGAAAGAAGTTACATCTAAGACATTGATGACAATCCTAATAAGGTCAATCATTTAACACTGAGGTCAACAAGACTGGTAATTTGAATAAAGGTTGCTTTACGAGAGCTTTGGTATTTAACTAGCCGGTTCAAACATCTTATCACCCCTAAGGTCATATCTTTCACCTCATAAGTACGTATATGGCTGTTATTTAATTAACTTTAGACTGCTCACTTCTTACTTCTTCAGGATACTCTTCAACATGAGACCTAATCGATTTGATGTATTTCAGTTGGAAGAAGATACTAGTCAGTAATAGGAACCTGTTTGTTTGTGCAGGAAGTCTCAGATTAATTTTGCTTCATAAAGACTATTTCTTTTTGAGATGTTTTGTTTTTGTTATCTTTCATAGCTAGGTGAAGTTTCTCACTTTTTTAGATTATCAATATATTTGAACTCACTCAAAATCCTATTGACTACCATATTCTATCGAATTAAGTGACGTGGAGTGTTTTAGTCTACCGTAGAATCAAGGAAAGACAGGTCCATTCGATTTCATACGCCATTTGTCTTGCTTTGTTATTTCTTCTGTTTTGAAGAGTTTGTTTAAGGTTTTATTGACCTGGTTGTCGAATTTTTGGATAGGGTTGATTTCAAGTGGTTGATATACATTTTCGTCTTTGAGTGATTCCTCTGCTTTCTTGATGTAGTCTTCTTTGTCCATGACTACCGTAGTGCATCCTTTGTCTGCTAGAAGTATAACGATATCTTTCTTTTTCAGTCTTTTTAATGTTTTCTGTTCTTCAGTGTTCATTTGAGCATGATGTCTCCTCTGCCTGGTTAGTGGTACGATTGTTTTGCCATATTTCTTGTTGAGTGACCTCATTTAATCCTGATGTTCTAATGCAGCGAAGAATTCTGGTTTCGAGGCATCTCTTGTGTTGTAATTCAATCCTTTTCGAAGGATTGAATTGACGTGGAATGTTTAACTTCTTATCGTGTTAGCACTTCTATTCATCATCAATACTGTTTGTGTGTGTGTAGAAGAACTGAATAGCTGTTTTTTCCTAGTATGAGATTTCTCAGCAGTACGCACCATGACCTTCAGATTCCGTGGGCAACACGTTAAACAACTACACAGATTTTTAAAATGGAACCATTTAATCCCTTGAAAGCTAAGCTAAACAGCTTCGTTGAGCAAACGAGATGAAGTCTTCAAATAGGACAGATTGGATAAAAACTAAAGGGCACCTTTTTTGATTAGTGCCGAATACAAATCAGAAGTACTTGACTAATAACGTGATCTGATAATGGTGGAGTCTTACCAAACATTAACCCTATTTAACAACAAAGGTTTGTTGCTCATCTAGTTACAGTACTTGAATAGAGAAAACCCATTTCAGTCTAAATGGCAGGACTATAGGCAGATTTAGAGTGACTGTTCACAATCTAACCAAAATCGAATGGCTTAATGAACTTCAAAACAATAAATACTAGATAGATCGTCATTCGGTAAGAGTTATCTCTTCGGTTTTTTGTAGAAAGAAAAGCCTATATGTTGTAAATGCCACATGAATAAGCCAATTCTTGATGACAGTCATAATGCACTAACAACTTCAGGAAAAACAAATCATATAAAGATCAAAATGTAACACTACGCACCATCATAAAATAGAGCATAGAATGCCAGTCAACTTCATCAACTTTGAAAGGGCTTTCAACAGCGTCGACCGAGAAGCAATTTGGAAACTGCTTCAAGACTACAGTTTCAGTGCCACAAATCTTTATCAATCTCATTCAACAGCAGCTATATGCCATTTGATGCTACATGCCAAGTGATTCAGAATGGAAAACTCAGTGACGCCTTTGAAGTGAAGACAGGAGTAAGATAAGGTTGCAGCTAATATCACCGATCATGTTCCTGATTGTAGTTGACTGGACTGGACTAGACTGGATCATGCAACACACAAATGTGAGGAGTGAGATGTCCGTAAGCTGGCTGGAAAGATGAAAAGACCCTTAAAGATTTCGGTTTCAACGATGATGGTGATTTATGTCTATGTTTCGTTGCACAAACTCGAAGATATTCAGGTGAAAACCAACAAGTTGGCAGAAGAGGAGAGGCGAGGTAGCGAAGGAAGACGGGACTTCTCTCAGGCGAACGTAGGAAAGACAGAGGTAGATGATGAAGATACATAACCAAAAATAACAACAAGAAGCACCAATTACCATCAACAGAAGAAATCTAAAGCAAGTTACCTCTTTCACCTACCCACCACCTGTCTACCTACCTAAGCAGCATCGTCTCAACTACAAGCGATGGCGGCGGTGCAGATGAGGATGTCAAAGTCAGCATAGGAAAGACAACAAGACACGCCTTCATCACTCTCAAATAATCAGTGTGCAGATCTACTGCACTGAACCGCACCGCACTCAGTATGAAGCGGGAAGCGTGAATAACATCCGCATTTCCAACACTAATTCACTCAACTCACTGCTTCTATGTGGTGCTTGAGAGAGTTGGCGCATAACCGAAATCATTTCCTACTAACAAACTACAGACATACATCATCAACACCTGCCACCTACACCTACACTCACTCGATAGTGACACTGAAGAAGATCAGAAGGTCGGAATAATAAGAGTATTCAGGAAGGATATATAATAATCATAATAATGACAGTAGTATGTTTCACTTCTACACTCTAGTTTACAATGGAAACGCGGAAGTAACCAGTGTAACTGTCAAATGTTAGTCAAATTCTATCGACCTAGTCGAACCCTGAATGAAGCATTGATATAGGCCCCCGAACACTAGCAAAAGTTGAGAAAGCTATAGTTCACTTGAAACGAGGAAGGGTGGCAGGAACCAGACAGACTAACTCCTGAAGTATACAAGGACGGTGACACAGTGCTCTTAGTCAGGTTAATGGAAGTGTTAACCAGTATATGGGGATCAAACACGATCCCCTTTGACTGGTCTAAATCACTGATTATCCCAGTCTTCAAGAAGGTTGAGAAGTCCTCTTGTGATAACCACAGAGGAATCAGCCCTATGAACATAGTGCCTAAAATTCTAGGTTTCATAATGCTTCGACGCCTGAGTGGAGCTCGGGAACAACAAGCCTGATAAAGCCAGGCAGGCTTTTGACTCGGTCATGGGTGTACGATCAAATATTCACACTGCGCCAGACTCTGAAACATAGACACGCTTACCGATGCACGACACTAGCTATATTTCTCGACCTGAAGGAGGCAGCATTGGACACCGTTGATCGATAAGTCTTATGACAACGTCTCTCACTGAAAGGCGTGCCGAGTACGTACATCACCTTATTGAAGCCTCTATACTGGAACACTGGTGGGCATGTTAGAATCTATGGTGAGATGGTCGGAGAGCTGTGATCGTCGAGTGGTGTCCATCAACGATGCCCACTCTCTCCATTCTTATTCAATTTTACCACACATATTCTCATGGAGGTCACCTTCTCGTCACCTGACTACACGGACGTTGACCTAATCACAGGAGAATTTTCGTTAGACCTAGAACACTCAGACGACATAGTCCTGTTGGGTGAAGACGCTCACAAGATGCAGAGTCTTCCGGACACTTTGAGTGCGAATTTAAGGATGTTTGGGATGCGTTTCTCATCACCCAAATGCAAATTGTTGCTCCACGGTTGGTCTTCAACGGTGTCCCACAGCGGATAACAATAGAGAGGGTAGTGGTTGAATGTGTCAACCACTTCACTTAGATGGGAAGTAAGATCAGACCTAGTGGCTACCTCAGTGGCCGACGAAATTTCTACACGGATACAAAAGGCTCAGTTGTCTTTCACCAATTTACGCCACCTACGGCACCGCCGTGACATCTCATTGTATACTAAGAGTCGCGTGTACTACACAGCAGTCCGGTCTGTTCTACTGTATGGCTGTGAAACATGGCCATTCAAGGTGGAACACATGAGAAGGCTGACTTCAGGTGTTCGACCACCGTTGCCTTCGTAGTGTAGGCTGTATTCCATAGTGTCACCACACGAGTGAGTAACGCAGAAGTCAGGTGTAGAGTTTTAGGGAGAAGAGGTAAGCCAGTTGACGAGTTTATGAACCTTCATTGACTGAGATGGTTGGGACATGTACTACGTATGCCTAGTTGCCCTCTGCCTTGTCACACAATGTTGGCCGAAGTAGGTTCAGGTTGGAAAAAGGTTCAAGGCGGCCAGACTAAAACATGGCATCAATATATGAAGTCTTTGACTGTTGGTTAAGCCATGTGGGGAGATGCAGACTAGGTAGTTGGGGTCCGTGAAACAAGAGAAACCACTGGTTACAGACTAGATGATGTGGCTCAGAATCGAAGTCAGTGGTACAGACGTATACAAGCATTATCCTCATCTTAATTAAGCTATACCGAGTCTCACCATTTTCTCATTCTTCCTTTCTCTCTTTTTTTTACTTTATATTTCCCTTGACTGAATTTTCTTTTCTTCATCTTCCACTTCACCGCCTTTTTACTTGATACACTGATATGAGCCGTGGCAACTCGAACCACTACGCAGTAATGCCTGGTCCTGTGTTGATGGTGATGATGATGAGTTTATAGTGTGACCATTAAACGAAATGGCACAATACTAAGGTGGACTACGTTTTTGCGGTAAGATGCCATAAGTCGATTGGTAGGAAGCCACAGACTTAATGATATAGTATGTGCACTTCATGGCTGACCTCTGAATTTTAGTGCATGAAAGTGTCGTGTCACTGAGCCACACCGTAAACCCGGTCGATCGGCTTTGATCCATACTCAGCATTTGGGACCTAGCAGTTTTATCGGTCACTGACTCGTAACTAATTCTTTTATATAATCCAGTCCTATAAGGAGTCATCTCGACTTGCATAGCTTATTGGGAAAGCCTGTAACTTCTTCAATCAGTAACACAGATTCAAATGTTAAAATGAACAAGGTTACAGATACACCTTGCCGGTTATGACCAACAAGGATAAAAACTACGCCAGTCAGGACATATTGCTAACATTGGAAACCGGAAATTTCGGAAATTCACATGATGCTTCTCTAGATCGTCTAGAAGAGCATGGATCTATTTCATATCATTTCATTTCTCATCATTGTCAGGGTTGAGAGAGTGTTGATGCTAAGACTTAGTTGTTCACAGGAAAGGAACTATTCACATTACGTGTTTAGGCGTCAAATTAGACTGCATCTTGATCATAACCTTTTTAAGGCACTTCAAAGTGGATTTTAATATGTATTTAAAACTCACCCTTCACAGACTGCCACTGAAAATGAATATCCAAACTGAAACCAGAGTATTATCAATCAAAAAACCAACACGAGATCCGAATCTAAGTGAATATGTATGACTCAAAAGAAGTTCATGTGTGCAATTATTAGCTTCAAAGTAACCTTGACCAACCAACATAAGTCACTCTTCATTATTAAACTTATCTAGGTACGGGGTGTGTAACCTGGTAAATAATTACAGTGAAAAACCAGTGAAAACATTTTTATTAATAGTTGTTTACATCCCATTCGAATCAGAAGTATGAATCTGAACTCAACCAGAAAAACCGTTTGAAAGTAGATGATCTGGGATTGTGTGTGTGTGTGTGTGTGAGTGCCTGCGTGCCCGTGTGTTGACGGTAGTGTGCGGACGCAAAACAGTCAGATTTATTTACATCCTCTTACACATGATCTACACAAGAACAAGATTACGGTGTAGTAACTGGTACACACTGGATAAGAATTTCGTTGACACTATTGAATTCTAAGTATCTGGAGGCTGTCAGTGGCATCTAGTAGTACTTATCTTAGCTGGGATAAATGTAAAATGTAGCAAGAATATAAATCTCCTATTCGCTTTAACTAAAGTCAACCTGTTCTCCCAGGCGTGGGTGTTTCTAAGTAGTAAATGAAGGTGAAAACAGTCTAGAAATAAGCATCCCAGTAGTTCATGCTATTATTCGATTGCATGAGATATTTTTACGGGAGATATTCCAGTAAACATCCGGTGGATTTGTCCCCTCTCCGAGTGGGACGTTTCCGTAGCACTGTTTTAGTGCCTTCTAAAAACTGATCAGTGTAATCCAAGAACCCTCCAAAATGTCAGGCTGAAATGGACGAATATTCATCGGGTGATAGGTTTATTGACCGTACTCTCTTCCCTATATTAGACATGTTTGCTACGCGTCTGACTGAGTCTTCCCGACCTTACAGAAAGGAATCCAGTGCACTTTCCTGAAAAGATTTCTATCCGACGAAACAGTAATGGTGTCTGATTCATTGCGATGTCCCGTTTTATGCTACCAATAAACAGTCAAGGTAATGGCGAACTAAATCCGGCATTTTGGACCAAAGTCCGCTCTCATTCACGAAATAAATCACGCCCTATTTCTAGAGACTGTTTCAGCAACGGCGAATATTGGAATTAGAAAGCTGGATCCCCTTACCCTTTGACTTCACTGCTCCAAGCTCACTTGGCTAGACTCTGTGAGCCTTCGAGACCCGCGCCACTGATCTGTGCACATGGATGTGGTCGGCCACACTTACAACCCAGTCGACTTTGACGATGTATTGGTTCATATCCATTTAGGGCGCATGGAGGTGCACAGTCGTTGCTTAAGCAGGCTCGACCTATAATCACTGGTGCACATACCATCTTTGGTTTACCAGGCCAAGAGTTAAAGCATCCACACCATCTAACCGGACATGTACAGCTTCTTCACGCACTGGCAAGCAACTACGGCGGAGGCATTTCACTACTTACAAAGGGAGCCATAGTTACTTTTGGGCTCGGAGATAAGGGGGCATCTACAAAACCTGTTGATTTCTAACCATCAGTAGATTTAGGTCGATCACCAGACTGATAAAAATTGACCAGTGAAAATCATGGTATTTCTAGTTCATATTTACTTTTTTTATCTGGTGAACAGAAAGGTATGAAACCCGAAAATTCTCTGTGGTTGTAAGGCAGAACGAGACATGAATAGGTTACCGATGTTTAGTCATTGCAAATTGTAAGAGACCATTGGAAATGAAACAATGAAGTTGGAAAAGGACATTCAGTGAGCAACATGGTTAGTATCAGTTAGCTAAGGGGTTTAGACCACTTTTTCTCTGCGCTTCAGTTGAAGCAAGATGGTTTAGGTAAGGTAAAATGCACTGTCTGTAAACAGTGCAACAAGTTTCACGTCACAGAAACCAGTAATGTAGCGCAGGACAGACCAGTGGAGCCCAGCTCATGAGATTTTGACAGTTTTGAAATACAAAGAAACATCTGAAAATCATGATGAAAGTCATCTAATCAAACTATTATTTAAACCCTTTTTTCTCTTCCGTACATTTCAGAGATTCTCCATTAGTTGTATTTTGTTTTAAACGTATGATCTTGGCTGATCTCACCATAAACACATGATGAAAATTTGAAGGCAAGCGCATGTACAGAGTGTCTAGAGGCTGTGACTATCCATGAGACTTCATGAGATAAATCCAATGAAAGGAGAAGAAGGATAACGGCATCGTCTTAAATAGTTAATAACGTGACTGAGTCGGAGTAGGACATGGGTTCTAATGATAAGCGAAACGAGTAATATAACGTAACGAGATACTTGGACTGGGTACGAGTAATGCAATCTCAAAATTCTCCTCCCTAGATGAGAAAAAGAAGCAGCTTTGACATCCAACTATCTTAAATATCACTGCCAGTATCCGACATGTTGAGATGTAAGCTATTATTCTGATGACACCAAAATGTCCTTCACCGATAACTTTAGATCACATGATGTTCTCACCTGAGTGAATTTTGACCTTCTAGACAAAATTATCCAATAGCATGACTCAAGAATATATTATCTGCAGCATACATGCACCTATGAACTGAATTGTTGATGAATTTAGAGTTAATGAAGTGATATTGGTTAAAACATGAACCCAACTTAAGAGCATATTTAACTGACACATATTGCTCTCAGCTACTGCTATTTTTTTCAGTAGTCTATATCTTACAGATTTACTATTCACGTTTTCTTTTGTAGGTTCCAGATTATTATAAGTTGTTAATGGTTTGTTTGATACGCCTACGGATAATGTGACAGAACTCATGGATGGAATTACATTTATTCGCGTTAATGTTTATCAGTGACATTGATTTAAATTTTACTTTGCCAGAATGTTAAGTAATGAAGGTTATTTGTAGCTGAAGTGGGTAATTTTGGTAGTCTTGCATTCTCTGAGTTGGATCACTTATTCGTGAAGCTTTCATTGTCATTCTAGACAACATTATCAGCACAGACTTCAGAAAGTAGTGAACTATGAGGTTTCTTTTACAATGTGGCTTATCCGCTTGTCTGGTGACCTTGGGTGTGATTAGTTGTTTCTACCAAACTCTTATCATTCCTTTTATGAGTATTTCGAGTATCTGTCCTGCTGACGTGAAGTTTGATTTTCTCGTAACCGTCTACATGTACATCAACTAACAGTAAAGCGTCATGACATCTCTTCGCCGATATCAATACATACAGCCAATTGTAAACATGAATTCGACCAGGAAGATATTCAAATCCTGGATGTAGGAAATAAGAAGAATGTCGAGGAGTTTTTAGAAGTATGATACTCAGGTCAGTCAACTATCAACAGATATACTGACATTGACCTAATCTAATCTATTAGTCAATAAGAAACAACAAGAAGGTCAAATTTCAGGCCATCAGAACAGCCAATTGAAATATTTATGAAGACTGACAAGACTTTAGCAGAAATAACCAATCATATCCAAGGTCATCAGACGATCCATTAAGCTACTTATGGGGAAAATCTCACAGTTCACTACTTTCTGAAGTTTGTACTGACGATGTTGTCTAGAATGACAATAAAAGCTTCACGGATCAACCATCCAGCTCAGAGAACACAACACCACCTAAAACACTGTTAGATGAATGGATTTTACCTATTGTTAAAGCAACACAGTCTGTCAACAATGTGACTGTTAAGGTCGGTAACAGAACATTTGCATGTACTTGGGTGAACTGATGGCAAAAATTAGAGTAACAACTGATTACTATCAGGCTGTTTACGTATAATTCAGGCTTCATAAATAACTAGTATTAGTGCTTGTATTATACCGTCGTTGATTGGACCGAATTGATCGGTCTCTGTTGGCATATGTGATCCTGCGCGTATGCCTCGACATTACCTGTGTTTTAATTATGGGTAGTAATGATGGATTGTGGTTGGCAGTGAAATCCAGGATGCACACTTCGTCCCATTTGGGACTCATCAGCTGGACGTACCTGCTTTCCAGTGAGTCATGTTGTTCCCACTGGGACTCGATCTCAGGACCGGTGGCTTCAAATGCCAGGGCGTTGTCCACTACACCACTGAGCCACAATAACCACTTCCTGTGCGACGGTATAATACAAGGACTAATACTAAAACTGTACTCGTCTCACAACAGGCAGCTATCTTGGCTCGGTGGTGTGGTGGATAACGCCCTGTAGTTTGAAGTGGTCGGCCCCGAGTTTGAATCTCGGTGGGAAAAACATCACTCAATGGGAGGTAAACACATCCGGCTGACAAGTCCCAAATAGGACGACAGGCACGTCCTGGATTCCACTGCTAGCCACTGTCCATCATTTGATAAAGAACTCTCAGCTGAATGTCCACAGTACTTCAATACTTTGTAACTATTCGTTTACCTTTCACAGGCTTCATTATTCTGCAATTTCCATGTATTGTGAGAGTGAATATGGCAACTGTAGTGGGATTCATCTGTCAAATAGATGATGGAGAGATATCAAAACACCAAGAAATTTCAGCATATTTCACAGTATGGCACAGTTGAGTCAATACAGTACCGAATTGATAAGCATTTTGGTTTTTGGCTTTAATTCTGTCTCAATGAAGGTTTCTTTCTGACTTCTCGCTCATTATTTTAATGTGCATAAAAATCAGTCTAACAGCTAGGCATATTTTATATAAAAAGTTTAATTAAGAATCTGCTTTCAGTTTCACTGTTAATTATGATCGTACGATTTCAACAACCAAAGATGCACATAAAGACACACACTAAAAAAAGGTTTTATACCCTACGCACTTTCTGATACATCTCAAATATTTGTTTGAAAAATTTACGCTTTTAAGTCTATAAATTTTGGAGAGTCGATCAATACTGATCTCTCTCTCTTTTTTTCTATTCGCCTGCCTTTATCTTATTATACTACAGTTTCTCTAGATTTTGATGGGGTTTTTTTTAACGTTTTCAACTAATTCATCCTTAATGACGCCGAAATTTCGATAATGAAGGATAAGAAAATCATATGAAACCCACATTTGACGACTTTCTTATGACAACCTGATGCCAGTAGACCACTAATAATGCCGATATATTTTTTGCAAATGAAACTCACAGTACGATACTGTACACCGTAAAATCGTAAGATTATGGAAGTAAGGTCAGCTTAGATAGTTGAAGTGTGACTAGTGTCAATATTGAAGTGTATATGCCGGGGTAAATGCATAAGATAGTGCTCGAGTTAAGTTTTAGCCACTATTGAGCATTCATCATCTTGTTCCTTGGAGTTTAATTAAAGATTTTACAGATAAGTAAGAAATATGGTGTGACATCGACTACAGAATGTCGACAATAAATATGGATGTTCAGATTTAGTAGTATTCAGCATACGCTTCCATACAAAGCTGAGAATCCTCAGTGAAATCTGTTCTCTGCCTGTGGGTATTGCAATCCAACGTGAGCGGTTGAAAAAACTGGCTACTGTGAGGTTTTCATATCAGTAAGGAAGAAGCGTCTAGCTGTAATTAGCTAACATTTCCTGTCTAGATAAATTACGCTAGGAATTCGCTATTCTTATCGCTCAAAAATGTGTGTATCGGGGGTTTCAGCCAAGGTGACAGATCACTGTTGACTTCATCTGCTCTGGTTCCTACTTTAACTTATTTTGCTACAGAATTCAGCTGATCAATTAACGCTAGTAGACTTACAAGAGTCTGTTGGTTGAACTAATCTAGTGCTCATTGATGACTCACTTCGAGAGGGGATTCCTTAAGTTCTAATGAAACATCGTGACCAGTAGAGTCAACCAAGTCGAACGTGAGGACAGTTACTCAACAACGACACTGGATAGAGGTCGCCCTATATCTTGAACTGACAGAAGTAGGAAAAATGGACTATTGGATGCCGACTCCGCGGCTCAGTGGCAACGTGCTGGCCACGGGACCTGAAGGTCCTAAGTTCGGTCCATGCCAGGGTCATGCATGCGTACTTCTGAGGGGTCCTATGCTAAGACGAGACACATCTAGTCCCCAGTTTTTCCCAATTTTATGTCTTTAGTTGTCTATATGCATCAGAATCTAGTGGTACTACTACCAACAATTAGCGTTACGCTTCAATGAGCAATTCATGTCACTGGCTGTAAGCATATTAATGACCTTGAATTTCGCTTAGTTTCAGGGCGAACTGAATACTTTGCAAGATAAGCAAAATTTATCCGTAGAAATATATACGCGTATGGGAAGAGATAGACTAGGCAAATCAGAGATGATCTTAAACAGACAGAGACTAGCACATCCATGATTTCATGAATCCAAGAAAGAAAATAAATAAGTATGAATTATCAAACAAACTGTGGAGTCCAATTTCAAATTAATCACATGTGAATCGGATGAATATTAAATCTATTCGTTACTTAAAAGTTTTAAAAAATAAACTCAATCATCAGTTTATTAATTTTTTTCAAATGGCATAAACCACAAAACTCCTCTCATATTACTAGTGTATGTATTTGTGTGTATGTAAGTGTGATAGCGGTTGGTTTTAAATCGAATATCGATTGTCTTTTTTTATTATTGATTTTTCTGTCAGAAATGAGTACGCGCATAAGCCTACTTTTATTTTGTTTTACTGCGTAATATTAATATAGTCTTTCTGTAGGCTAACAGAAAAGAAAATCATCACCACACACATGAATAATAAACATGCAGCAGTTTCAGCTTATCAGTTTTCCAATTTGTATAAAACAAAAAAAAACAACCAGGAATTCGTTTTTGATATATTCATATCTTGTGAGTTAAAATGAAATTGATTTTTCTGATATCAAAGTGATTCTTGTGGGAAAAAAAATATCAGCGGATCGATTTATTAGGTTAATAGGATAATAAATTACTATGAGAATGATTCAAATGAATTTAATCTGAAAGCAAACACTTGATCAAAAAGGAATGATTATTGGCAGGATCCAGTACGACTTACTGAATCTATTGACTAGTAAATTACCCATGAAACCATCTTTGTGATCGAAACAATATCAGCTAAAATCTAAGAGCAATAAAAAGGCTATGTTTTCTCTTCACACTAGGAAGTTTCGAACTACTGCTTGGTCGGTAACACAAATAGAACAAGATACATACATACACACATAAAGGGAGAAAAGCTTTCAAGAAAATTCCACAGCACTCTAAGAAGACCACATATGGGAGCTTTATTCTGAAATTATAAGCGACAATTGATTTAATAGTGACCTTACGAAACAAATGATATTTATTCATCTGACATACTTAGTGTAACCAAGTTTTTGCAGTCAGATAGTTTGAAGTAGTAAGATCTAGGCTCGAACCCCATGTAGACTTATGCTACTCAAGGTTACAACCAATGGATATAAGGTTATCAACAGGATTTTAACTGGATGTTTGTCAAATACCATAGTGACTGTTCATACAAGATGATGGCAACTATTTAAACTAAATTCACATCAAACAACTACCAAATTGATTGCTTATTTTACAGCTAGGGTTATGTAACAGCCTGAATTCAAATGTCAGCTGTTTCGCCTATTTAAAGAAATTTAGAATCTAGGACATTATTGAGTAGGCAGTTGGAAACAGCAGTGTTTAAGATTACATGTGAAATTTCATTGACTTTTGTTGTACTTTCATAAAGACTTGGTACGTCTTCTTTTAAAAATATAGCAGGACATTCACTTCTTTGCTAACCTATTATTTATCATATTTAGCTTGATTGTAAATGATTTCATGTATTAGTACTGTATTGGCACTGTGCCATATCTTTTGTTAGTAGCTATCATCAGTATTTCTTCAGGAAGTACACCAACTACTCCTTCTGATATTCGACACAGTGAAATAGTATTTTTTTTAATGGTTAACTCTGAACAGAATCTATTATTCGTAGTTATGTCAATCAGAAAAGTGTATATTCCACTGATTGATCATAAAACCACAGATAGAGTAATGTTCGAGGCATAAATATTGTTGAGAAAGCTCTAATCTTCGTTGTTGGCAACAAAATTAAGAGGTTAGTTTATAACCCTTATCTTATTTCACCGCATGTTGTGCTGGTCAGGACTGAGCATAAAAAGTTGGATAGAATTCTTGGGGTAAATGTTTGAAGTGACACAATCCTGGCCTTCATTTCAGCTCACAACGAATATGCTAACTTGAGACACGTCGCGAAACAGTAAGTGTCGTGGAAGTACTAACATGAATGGCAAGTTGATTCTGATCTCAGTGGGAACACCACTACTCACTGGGGTGAAGGTATGTTCAACGGAAGAGCTTCGATTAGGGCGAAATGCCCATCCTGCATTCAACACTTAGTCACAGAGATGAATATAACGTCGAAAATAATGTTATCTGTAAGACGTATAAACGGTCATCCCCACTGATTCAGGTTAAAGTTTTAGCTATGCAATGAAACGTTTCGTTGACTATCCTAAATTCAGCCTTCCGATAGTTCATTTCTATAAGGTAAAATGCTGATTTGATTAGCCTAACTGTAGACTAGTGAAATATAACACTCAGACTATTCTGCATTGACCGGCCAAACTTGGATCTACAAATAGATAATAACATCTACATTTTTCAAACGCTCTGGTTATCAAAATCGTGATCGAAGACTGTACTTAGTAGTGGACACTTATGAAGGAGAAAATGAACAAGGAGAATAACCAGTTGAATATCAGAATAAAACGAAGGACAAATGGTGGTTTGGATACTACCGTCTACATGAAACCGACGCATTCGAATAGGTATCTAAACTTTCAGTTGTCTCACCCAATGTCGGTTAGGGCAAGTTTAGTCAAATGTCTAAATAATGGGTCTAAAAAACACCAGTTTTTGTCAGGACCTAAACAAGGAATTGAAACACGTAAAAAAGAAGTGTTAACAATTGATACTTATCCCCTACCATTTTTTTAAAGAAATGTGTACGATCCCAGAAGAAACGAAATCATAACAGAAAGGAGTTCACAGCCTCCATCATGTTACACCATGAGGAAGGAACATCACAAAAACTTTACATAAGATCCTCAACAAAGCTGGAATTGGGGTGACATTTAAACCTACAAACCCACTCAGAGATAAACTTTGTCGGTTGGCTTAAGGATCTGATAGAACCAATCCAGCAAAAATAATGTAACCTACTAAATTCCATGTAACGACTGTGAGTTCAAGTACACAGGTCGAATTAAATGGTTGAGGTCACTTAGAATAGTGGAACATGGGAATTTAGTTGAATATAGAATGACAAACTCCAATAAGATCAATAATCTATAAAAACACTCGGCTACTTCAATCCATGTATTAATACGCAACCACACAATTGGGTGGGTGAGATAAAACCACTGTACTCAAGTCCAATATAATTGGGTAGACAGGGAGAGAGAGAGAGAGAGAGAGAGAGAGAGAGAGAGAAAGAGAGAGAGAGAGATTACTGAGTCTTTGTTCACAGAATCTACACCCAATACATTTAATAAGGATGACGTAACACCCATAACTGAGATATCAGAAATTTTACTACCCATGCAAACAAATAACGTGAGGTGACAGGACTATAGAAGTTGATTGTTGAAAGCGGTGTGATTACATTGATGATATGATTGTGAAGAATGATAATTTATGCTAGAGACGTAATCAAGTAAATCAAATTTGAGATGAATGGGGATTTTTTTAAAATTTAGAAGTAGTATTCATCATGGGGAGGCATTGAAAATCCGGGAGCACTGGACACCTGTTTTGTCCTAGTCGAGCTATGTCGTGAATTAACAGATGTTGGAAATTGTAAACCACTGGAAACCGACCCAGTGGCTGAATGGTTAACGTGTTCGCCGTGAAACCTGAACGTCCCGAGTCCTATCCCTAGAGGGTCATGGGTGCATGTTGCTGAGGAGTCCCACACTAGGACGAAACAGCTATCCAGTGCCCCCAGACTTTCAATGGTTCCTCAACTGATGTCAGTTCATGATGTTTATTAGTCTTTGATTCAAAAGCTAATAATCGTCCTTAGGAAAAACCTTCTGACTCTTAATTGATAAGGTATCTAGTGAAACCTCTTAAAAGTAGAATATTTTTACTAACGGGCTTTATAAAGTATATAGAAGTGGCAAAATCAAGCAGTGGTATTACCATGATGAGACAAACAGCTTGAGTCAAATCAATTTTATGCGTAATGAGTATACTAGTGGTGTACGATGAATCGTAAACCTCATCAATCAGCTAGATATTATTGACATCTGTAATGCTAACGACAATACTTCGGGAGAAACAAAATATTCAGTTACATCGATTGTGAAGTAAAGCGTATGGTTGGAGGAGTAGGTGACAGCGTTATGTGGATTTTAGGATAAAAGTGTTCTTCAAGATTATAAAGAATGTAATGTAAGATCAACCATGTTTTCGAAAGATGATTTGTTCTTTTTTATCAGCTGTTAAAGTTTATGTCCATATAACTGATTTACTGGGCGAATTTCTTCTGATGGCTGTCTAGATTGTCAACAATTGGCTATTATTCATCGAGTATAGTAAAGACGGTTCAGCGTGAGTCTTCTTCTCCGAATAAACCAGTAGAGCTACCAACCCTACCCCGATAAACCAATCCAACCGCTACAGAAACTTCAATGCACAAACAAAATATAAAAACAATATTATTCCTCCCTGAAAATCGGAGAGATGAAATGACACCAGTTAGTGAAAGCCTTTGCAAAGCCAATTGGCCGATGTGTCTTCTCTTCTCTCGATGAAAGCGAAAGTAAATGTGGGGACATGGAATGTCCGCACAATGTTTGAACCAAACAAGGCAGCCCAGACTGCAAATGAGATGAGAAGGTATCACTCTGAAGTGTTAGGAATCTGAGAAAGAGGATGGAATGGAAGTGAAGTCTGACAACTGTCAACTGGCGAGTCAATAATCTACTCCGATATTGTCACCCAGACGACAACCACAAGCACAGCACACTGAGTTTTCGAGTGGCTATCATGATGTCCCCTTGAAGAGCATCGAAAGCTCTCTCAATCTTTCTCATCCAGTCACAATCAGTCTCCTCCTACAGGATCAGGATCATGACAGCACTGTTCAACTCAAAAGGAAGGAAGGTGACAATGGTACAATGCTACGCTACGCCCCAACAAATAATGCAGATGAAGAGAAGAAGGAGGAATTCTACAGACAACTGCAATCAGCACTGGACAAGACCCTAACCCAGTTGGCGACATCAAAATTCTAATGGGTGTGGTGACATGAATGCCAAACTGAGAGCGGACAACACAGGAAGAGAACTAACCATGCGTGGAGAAGCACTCGGTGAGGTGATGAACGAGCATGGAGAACTGTTTACAGAATTCTGTGCATTCAACGATTTGGTGATTGGAGTATGGCAGTGTGTTCAAGCACAAGGATATCCACAAAGCGACATGGATTTGACCAGACACCAGGACACACTAGAAGTCAGACAGACTTCATCTCAATGTGAATAAAGTGGAGATGCAGCATAGTTGACATAAGTTCAAAAAGGGGAGCAGGTGTTGGTTCAGATCACTCACTATCTAGTGCCAGGAACCTTCCAAATCAAGTTGAAAACCTTCAAGGAAGTTGGTGATAGACCACAGTTCAAGTACAACACTCGGAACAGAAAGAGAAGGATGAAACTACAAAGGAAATCTTCACGGTAGACATCAAGACAAAATGGGAGAAATCGAGGAACATCCGTGAATAAACCTGTGCGGATGGACACTGGAAGTCTTTGAAAGAGACATGGAGTGAAACCTGCATAACCGTATTAGGAAGGAAGAAGAAGCAAGACAGGACAGGACAAGGAATGGATGTCGACAGATTTCCACATGGAAGCTGATAGAGGAGGGAGAGGAGGATGGCGAAGCAGAAGATGAACGAGTCCAGGGCAAGGATGCACAACGACAAGAGGAACTGAGTACAACCTATAAAACACTATGCTGGACAAGAGAGTGAAGCAGGTAAGAGAGACCTGACAACATTGTATCAAATAACCAGGTTACTCACTGGTGGGGAAGAGATCAACACATCACAGATGAAACCAATAAAAGATGATGAATGCAATCAAATTACCAAAGAAGAGGAACAAAGGAAACGATGTAGTGACCACTTGAAAAAGCTCTTGAATCGGCCACCACCTGCACTTCGTCCAGAAATACCACCTGCAGCTGAGCCACAGACCTATCAGTGAACACAAGACCTCCGACGATAGTCAATGTCCTGAACGCCATAAAGCTGCTGAAATGTGGGAATCCAGCAGGACCACATGGAATCCCACCAGAAGCACTGAGATCAGACACAGGGACAACAACAGAGGACATGCTACCAGTACTGCAGAAGGTCTGGAAGGAAGGAAGGAAGGAAAAGTACCTGTCGAATGATTGGAAGAAGGGCTACCTTGTCAAACTGCCGAAGAAGGACGATCTAAGTGTTTGCAAGAACTGGTGAGTAATCACTCTCTTGTCCACCCTGAGCAAAATATTAAGCCGCATCATCCTGGAGAGACTGAAGGATGCGCTCGACTCAAAACTACGACTGGAACAGGCTGGCTGGCTGGCTGTCTACTATCACCGGTGATATTCCTGATTGCAGTGGACTGGACTGGATCATGCAGCAAACAGTGAGGAGCGAGAAGAGGGTGGGGGGGGATACAATGGCTGGACCGTGGAAAGGAACTAGAAGACTTGTATTTCGCCAGTGATGACTGGTGTCTGATGTCGCACAAACTTGAAGATCTACAGGAGAAAACTAGCGAGCTGTCAGAAGAGGCAGCGAATGAAGAGGGGACTTCAAGTGAATGTAGAGAGGACAGAGGTGATGCTTATACCCAACCAACGCCACTACCACCACCACCACCACCAACAACAACAACAAACTCTAATCCTCATCAATGGGAGAAAGTTAAAGAAAGTAGCTTCCTTCACCTATCTGGGCAGCACTGTTTCAACTACAGGCGGTGGTGGCACAGACGAGGATGTCAAGGCCAGTCAGAATCGGAAAAGCAAGACAGGCGTTCATTAGCCTGAAACCAATGTGGAGATCTACTGCACTCACACCAAGAAGAAACATAACTCAAAAGTAGCTTTCGTCACTGACTGACATCAATTAGAGAAGTACTTAAAACCTGGGAACACTAAACAGCCGTCTAGCTTTTGCTTAGCATCCTTTAGCAGTATCCAGACATGACCCTATAAAGAATCGAGTCTAGGACATTTAGGTCTCATAGTGAACTTGTTAATATTTAGTTAGTGAATTGGAATCCAATTCTACCTTATTTGTCTTTGTGTTACCTCAAAGTGTAAGTAAAGAGGAAATAAACAGTACGATATAGATAGAAAATGATGCTTTTTTCCTCTACTTTTATTGTCATTATTAGAAATTACTCTAGAGGCAGTTCAAATCAAATGAATTATGGATGATTCTTCACAGTATTGTAGATGGGTGCCTAAAAACTTGTTATTTGCGTTAAGTTGGAACAGTTACCAGAATTTTATTATTCGGGTTCCATGACTCACAGAAACAATGTTTATTCAGTGTTACATAATCACATCACGTAATCTTCTTCATCATCACTGCTGATAGCTGATGAAATAGAGCCTCTTCCTTAAGGGTGAAAGGCCTACATTTCCGGGCTTTCTTCAACAGCATTGTTAGTAGTTCAACTCTCTATGTTTCATCAAAGATTTGATATTTCTCATAGTTTACCTTCGATTAAAAGGAATTTACAGATCTCAGTGCATGAATCTAAGAACTTGATCACTAATCACTGATGTTTTCACTTCATTCAAAGGAGTAGAGACACAATTTCGATTATTCGTCTTAGTCTGTCTTTCTTAATACGTTTTCATCTTCACTACCGTTCTACGCTCTAATATGACATATATCTGAAGATAAACCTCTGGAATATTAAACACATTTCTATCACTGAGATCTTCATTATTCTGTGAACTTTTCAACTGTTACTTTCCCACCCATTTTACCTCCATCTAAATGAATAAAACTATGATTTCACTTAGCTCATAAGTATTTTATTAGAAAGTATTCAATGTTGGTTGGTAGATCTTATTACTTGGATGGACTTGTGTGTCATTTTAATACAGTTCCAGTCTGTAAGGCATTTCAGATCTTCTACAGCAGGACTTCTGCTTGAAATATGAGACGATATACTTCTGTGAATAATAAATATCGACAGAAATGGTATTTATTCTTAAAAGTTGTCTTCATATTGTTTACTATGTAAGAATTTTTGTGACTGTCTAAACGTTTTCTTTGGTTACCGTGTTATAGGGATGGAGTTATTATGTTACGCAACTCCTGTCTACACTATTAGTTTAGAGTTTCTAATGCTGACACACTAACGCTTTCTTTGAATTTTCTCCTAGCATGAAGTGCATGGGATCACAAACAAAGACGTTCAAATGCGGTGATATCTTCGAAGGGAATTAAGCGATAGGTCAGTGAATGGATATCAGGAAGCTTACACGAAAAGGAAAAAATTGATAAGAAAATGGATAAAAATCATTCTTTCTACTATAATGTTTGATTCATACCTTTGTGGAGGTGGTTGGACACTGGTGAGATGAAATGCATTTAAGCCATGAGTACTTATAGAAAGGTAAACAATGCTCAGGCTTACCTATTTGCACTCAGCATGAAGGGTGAACAATGTTGAGATTTTCAACACTAATTCACTCAACTCACTGTCTCTATGTCATTGTTGACAGAGGTTGGAGCGTTACCGAAAGCATTTCCTCACAACAAACTACAGACATACATCATGAACATCTGCCACCTACGCCTACACTTACACTCACTCGATACTGACACTGAAGATGATCAGATGGTCAAAATAATAAGAATGAGCAAGAAGGAAGTCACTCCAATTGACAACGAATCAACCAACCGACCAACAACCTATCGCCGAACGTGTATGCAGAAGAGGAGAGTGGTGATGGATTGATTGTATTGGATTGGATTGGATTGTACATAGACTGAGAAGACTGTTTGGTATGGGGGACATCACATACCAGACCAGGTGAGGGCAGGTGAGGCCAGGCCGTCGAGTGGAATGGGAATGTGAAATGACAAGTTGGGTATCTGAGTTCGGTGACATGGAGGAGATGGTGTGAGGAAGAGATGAGAGGTGGGTGGTGGTGCATCGAGGTTGAGAAGACTGTAGAGAAGAGAGTGAAATAGCTATGTGCTAGTAAATCTCTATGTTCCGCTAAGAACCTAAGGGACAAATAATGATGATAAATAATTTCAATAAAAGTAGTGAATCTGCTACAACTTCCACTCATTTCACTAACCTATTCAATTTCATTACCAGTGTTAAATGGATCTCCAACGGAAGTATAACTTTGTATTCAATTTTCAAACGAGCAAGTATGCATAAGACAGATAGATTTGGAAGCAGTTTACGAATATCTATACTGCATAGTTATCATCCTACTGACTCACTACTGTTTCGAACCGAAAACTTTCCAACATCTATGAATTGCATACTAAGGAGTAAATGCTTGTCTGGAAAATCTCACAATGCTCAAGACTGTTAATGACATGTACTCTGTCTACCTATTAATATGGAGAAGTGAATTTTATTGTCTTTGATTGTCTGTTTCATTATATTTCTGCCTTCCAACTCTATCTGAAACATATTCAGGGAATGACTTTCCAATTTGTATATTTGTTCAAGAAAACTAGCTGAAAAAAACATGAGTGAATATCTTGAGCAGCACTAAAATATTATCAGATAATGAGTCATACAAGGAAACTCTAATTGCTACAGGAATGATAGATTAAATTGTATCTATCAATGACTCAGTCGAAACAAAACCAGTAACAGAAATGAAGCGAATTCAGATATAAACTTCGGAAGGAAGCAATTAAAACTTGTCAAATAAGCATATAGAAAGTCAATTTTGTCTTGGAAACAAAGATAAAAAGGTTAAAACATTGAGAACATGTTAAAAAATATTCTATATAAAATTATAACAGTTGAATCAGTGACAAAATCTTCAGTGTACTGATCCACAGAAAACTACGCGGCACAAACACAATCATAGAAAGTGGATTCCACCAGAATTATATTGATCAACTAGTCAGAAATAAAGAGATCAACTGACAACCCTGAATAGCAGCTACTTCTCTAAGTATTGTTGATGAGTACACCAGCTACACTTCTCTGTGATTACATACTGCAGATAATCCTTAGACTGAAGTTAAAACTGCTGTGTATGCAGATTCGGGATATCTGATCATACGTCTTAATAATGGCTTTTCCGTTTCTCATGATTGAAACAAAGTAGGACAAATTTTTTTCTACTTATTGGTTTTCAAGAGCTTACTTGTAACGTAAGAGGAAACAGGGAAATATGACATAATAATAATAATACATTAATATTACCATAGCGGACATGCTCACACCACACCACTATTGCAGAAGGTGTGGAAGGAAGAGAAGGTACCTGGCGATTGGAAGAAGGGTTACCTTGTCAAACTGCCGAAGAAAGGAGACCTCGGTGTTTGCAAGAACTGGCGAGGAATCACTCTCCTGTCCACCCCAAGTAAAATATTAAGCCGCATCATCCTGGAGAGGCTTAAAGACGCGCTGGATTCAAACTACGACCGGAACAGGCAGGCTGGCTGGATTCAGGAAGTACAAATCATGTGCAGACCAAATTGCAACGCTACACTACGTATCATCATAGAACAGAGCACAGAATGGCAATCAGCTATCTACCTCAACTTCATCGACTTTGAGAAGGCCTTTGACAGCGTCGACCGAGAAGTAATTTGGAAGCTGCTTCACTACTACGGAGTACCGCAAACCTTTATCCGCCTCATTCAACAACTATATGAAGATGCCACATGCCAGCCAAGTAATTCACAATGGGAAGCTCAGTGATGCTTTTGAAGTTAAGTGAAGACAGGAGTGAAACAAGGTTGCCTACTATCCCCCATGATATTCCTTATTGTGGTGGACTGGATCATGCAGCAAACAGTAGGCAGCAAGAAGAGGGGGATACACTGGGCTGCGGAAAAGAACCTAGAAGACTTGGATTTCGCCGATGACTTGTGCCTGATGTCACATAAACTTGAAGATCTGCAGGCAAAAACTAACAAGTTGATAGAAGAGGCAGGGCAGCTAAGACGGGACTTCAGGTGAATATAGAGAAGACAGAGGTGATGAAGATACCGCACCAACAACTCCAACAACAACAACAAACTCCAATCACCATCACCATCAACGGGAGAAACTTAAAGGAAGTAACCTCCTTCACTTATCTAGGAAGCACTGTTTCAACTACAGGCGGCGGTGGCACAGACGAGGACGTCAAAGTCAGAATCGGAAAAGCAAGACAGGCGTTCATTAGCCTGAAACCAGTGTGGAGATCTTCTGCACTCCACTCAGCATGTGGAACAAGATACGGATTTTCAACACCAACGTCAAGTCAGTGCTCTTGTATGGTTGAGAGACTTGGCGCGCCACGAAAGGTATTTCCAATAAACTACAGACATTCATCAACAACTGCTTACGCTCGCTACTGAAGATCAGATGGCCAGACTAACAGGAATAAGCAACAAGGAACTCTGGGAACGAACCAACCAAGAACCTATCATGCAACAAATATGCAGGAAGGAGTGGAGATGGATTGGGCATGCACTGAGAAGGCCGACTGAGGACATGACGCGTCAGGCCCTCGAGTGGAACCCAGGTGGGAAGCGACGAGTTGGACGTCCGAAGTGAAGGTGACATGGAGGAGGTCGTGCGAGGAGGAAAGGAGAGCTTGTGGTCTGTCGTGGGACCAGGTTCAAAAGATCTCAGAGAACAGAGTGGAATGGAGACGTGCTACTGAAGCCCTATGTTCCACTAGGAACCCAAGGGACTAATAATAATAATAAATTACCATATTTCGTCCTTTTCAAATTCGTGAAGATAGCAAGAAGTAGAACGTCTGTGTACATAATATCTAACTGGTTGAAGTCTCCATCTTTTCAGGGGATTGTCATTCACTCATTCACTCACTCACTCATATTCCTTTCTTATATGAAAATTTGCACTGTAGGTGAAGAGTATAATTCCTGTAGACGTCTTACTAGGCATAATATTTGGAGGGGAAGTGAACTTATTTTTCTTCATACTGTATGCATATGGAATAAACTGCTGAGTTAAAATTACTGCTTGACAATGATTACTACATATTCATAGCCTAGTGCTAGTGCTTATGTCTTAAAGGTTTTGTATGAGTATCGATTATTTTACAAAGTTCTGATGTATTGTTCACGCAACAAATTGCCAACAAATGAACCTCTGGTAGATGTCAGGCTGTGATCAATCGGCCATACATCTGTTATTATTATTATTAGTCCTTTGGGTTCCTAATGTAACATAGGATTTCAGTAGCACGTCTCCACTCCACTCTCTTCTCTGAAATCTTTTCAACCTGGCTCCACGACAGCCTAAAAGCTCTCATTTCCTCCTCGCACGATCTCCTCCATGTCACCCTCGCCTCACGCCCAACTCATCGCTTCCTATCTGGTGTCCACTCGAGGGCTTCACCTGACGCGTGATGTCCCCAGTCGGCCTTCTCAGTGTATGCACAATCCAATCCATCTCCACTTCCTTACAGTGCATATTTGTTCAGCGATAGCTTCTTGCTTGGTTCGTTACCAACCAGACTTCCTTGTTGCTCACTTTTATCATTCTCGCCATCTGATATTCAGTAAGGAGCCAGCGTAGGCAGTTGTTGATGAATGTCTGTAGTTTGTTGGAAATACCTTTCGTAACGTGGCAACTCTCTCAACCATACAGAAGTACTGACTTGACGTTGGTGTTTAAAATGTGGATGTTGTTCCACATGCTGAGTGCAGTAGATCTCCACATTGGTTTCAGGCTAACGAACGCCTGTAGCCATACAACTAGTTTATACTAATGAACCGGTCTGTGAAGTGATTAGTTCAATGCTTGTTTTCTGACATTCAATTTGTGAAGACGACAAGACACTGTTCATAGCATAATAAAACATCATCTGATCTCCTGTAGAACTAAACCATATGCGCTAATATCTCCAACAAATATGATGAGCGAAATTGGTCTGGATCTGAGATACAATCCATCCTGCATGTGCAATACGGCAATGAAGTCATTTGTACAGGATAAGGACTGAAGAGGAAATGAAAATCTCTCACTAATAATATCAGGTCATCAATGCTTGGATATTCCAGATGACATCATCCATATGGCACTCCCTTTCTCCAATCCAGGTGAATTTACAGTTTATCAAGAAACCCTGGACAAACAGCTACGTTGATTAGAATGAACAGACAGTTCAGTGTCAAACATCCACATGATAGTCAGGACTAAACCTCGGTGGTTGAAGTACAGCATCAGATATGTAGTAATTAAGTGCTGTGATAATTAAGGCATACATTTCATTTTCAATCCTTATCCCATATCAATAATACCAGCTGTTAAATCACGTTTATTGCAGATAATCTCATTGAAGTCATTAATGAGCTAAGAAGTAAGTAATCTTTTGTGTAACTTACACTTTGAACAGCATCTGTTCTCTTATTCCAATTATCTGTCATTAAACTATCCATACTTCTGGTCCCTTTTATTGGTGGACACTTTATTGCTTTGTGATGGTATTGTTCCTGTTTCTGCATGGCAATCTCCATTGACTGTACACCACTTTCACCACGATTATTATTGTTATTAAAAGACTGTAATCTGAAATCTGTATCACATAATGAAATCTCACAATTATCATTTGAATTCAATGTTTTCATATGATGTTTCTTATGCATACTACGATAATGCATAAGACGATGTTTTCGTTTCATTGCTAGTGAATACCAACTTGAACTGGAACTGGGTAATTTTTCACTTTGAATTCTTGAATGCTTACTCCAATAATGGTTAGAAATATTTTCATCTATCTTATCGTGTAGTGAAAAAGTTTTTAAAGAATGTCGTTTCACTTTTTCATCGATTTTTTTAACCTCCTGTTCATTCAGTAGAATGCTTTGATTCAAAGCATTGATATCATCTGAGGATACAATAGGTGGTGCTGTTAACGGTAATTGTACTGTTGACAGGGGAGTAGACGATGAGCGCGCTTTTGTAATTGATAATGGCTTTAACATGCTTCAATAGTGAAAGTGTATGTGTGTGTGTGTGTTGATCAGCGTTCAAACCTTGAAAATATCCACCACGATTAGCTGTTGGAGAAGATATTAACCGATAACTCCAGGTATAATGTCATTTTCAACATTGTTCTGATTTTTGTAATCAAGCATCCAGTAAAAATTGTACCCTTTTGTTTTATTCAATACGTATCTTATTCATACATGCTTTAAAATTTAAGAGAACGATTCAATAACTAGGATTTGTTAGCGTTAGAATATGCTCAGTTTGATGTTTTTATAGCGATGATATATGTTTCGAAGGTGTTAATGACACTGACTCCATGTAATAATAAACGATGAGAGAAAAATTAATCTCATGAATAAATAGTTTGAGCATGCTGTCTATTCTGTAAGAATCATACTTATTGGGTGATCATTATTACTATTTGCAATAAGTATTATCACAATAGATGGATGACATGTCATATGATCAACTGTGCACAAATAAATGTGCCTAGAAATGAATTGTTCTTTTTTATACAGTGATTCAATAGGTCCAATGCTGATTTCATTTAACCTAGTCACTGAGTGAACATACTGTACTATTGGATCGTAATTATACCTTTCCATGGTATGTATAAAATCAAGGTGACAGTTATACATACAAGATAATCATAATTATTGAAGTGGTTTGTTTATGGAGAATCGATTCTTGGTTGTATTGTGTTCTCTGAACTGGGTTGTTTAGTCGTGAAACTTTCATCGTCTTCCTAAACAACATCATCACCAATAACCTCATTATGAAGTGACCTGTTTATATCTCTCTGTGAGTGATTTAGTAGCTTTCCCTAACCAACTCGTTTTTGATTGGTTATTTCCCCTTGATCACTGTGTCACTCACTGTATACATTTTGCGATTGACTGTTCCTCTGCTTCACCTCCATTCTCTCTGTCATATATTCTTTATGTATCGTAGGATGATGCGTTTATTGGATTTTGTTGATGGCTTTGTAGTTGATGATGTACGGGGTAGACATTTTCTGATAGAGTTTCGTGGGTAGCCGTTCTTCTTTTGCATAGACATCAAGTAGCAACAACCCAGTAACGCACAAAATTGGTTGTGTGAAGACTCTATTCAAATGAGTGAGAACACACTGCAGTACAACAATGTCATGGAGAAACGAAGAAAATTACTTGATGCCCATCCTAAAGAAGAATGGCTACCAAAGAAACTCTATCAGAAAATGAATATCCCCTACATCATCAACTACAAAGTCATCAACAGAAATCAATAAACACATCACCCCACCATACATAATGAATTTATCAGAAATCACAACAAAATCACTGACACCACTTGCAATTGGTGTGCATCATAAACCAACAAATTACCTACAAACACTGTTATCCAAACCAAAGTAACCAACAACCAAACAACACAAACAAAACATCTTTTACAACATCAACACAAACAACTCTAGTCAATACTACATTAGACGACAAAGTGATCACCCTCTTCACCTTCGTCACTTACATGAACACCAATCGACTATTAAACATCACAACATTTCATCAGTCATCTCAATCCACATAACACATAACACAAGTATGTATGGAGATGAATTGAATTTGGAGAATGTAGAAATTTTGGATGGAGTGATGAGAAGTGAGTAATATGAGAGAATTGTTGGGAGCTTGATATCCAGGTGAGTCAGTCAGTCAGCCAGCCAGCCAGCCATTGAGGCAGTCAGCAATGAAGAGATGTATAGACATAGACCGAATGTATCAACCAATGAGGAGAATGATAAATGACTGAGAGGTTGGAGATGAAGCAGAGGAACAGTCAACAGGAAAATCTATACACTCAACAACACAACACTTGTGTTATATTGCGAATAGACCAAATTAAGGACTTGTGGACTATTAAATTCCAACACATTGGTTGATTGGGAGTTTGCCTGTTGTGATACCACATTTCATTGATCTAATTCTCCCACAAAGTCACATGTGAACGCCGTTGATGGTTCCAAAACATGTATGAAATAACTGTTCCGTGCTCCCGATTACTAAATATTTCTCTAACCCATACCAACCAGAGATGAAGATACTTTTGGAGTCAACGAATTCCTGAAAATCACAAGTTGGTGAAATATGTTAGTCTACAAAAACACTTGCAAAACAACGCTGTACAGCAACTATAAGCGTTAATAATCCCTCAAAGTATAGATGTTTGAGATCCATTTCCTCACTTCTCCTGAATCTCAATATAAAGGTAGTTTCTTAGTCAAATCATGACCTGAATGTTTTGTTGATAAAGTCTCTGAATTAAGCACTGAGTGTAAGATGGTAAAGTTACCGAAGGATCATCAATTTCTTGATAGTTGTAGACACTTCTTACTCACAAGCACCCACGAAACATAGGCCAACCAAGACCTCCTGCCTGATTACTTCGCAATCATGGAGGGAGACAATTTATCTCTGACGAGAACAAGAAAATAAAGATAATTCAACAAGAACAAGACGAATGAATCTTGGTGCCGAATAATAGAAATCGGTTAACGTAGACCCCTTTCTGACCTAAATCTCCTGCTAGTCAACACCTATAAGGAAGATATATCAGCAACCTCGAGATAACTCATGACTGTCCGATGATTTGAACTGGTTTCACTGGGTGGTGACATGAAAGACATTACGACTAGTTGATAGCATGACGACTGACCTACTTTAGGATTGAAGTGTACGTAAAAACTGGTCACCAAAGGGTATCTGAAGTAGGCAGTATATTCATGGTCTTCATCAAAGTCTGTAGACCATGGAACTGAGAATATCAAGTCATTGCATTCTAAAGTAATTAGGAGTCTTTCAGTTGGGGTAACCAAAAGCGTCAAACCAGATGAGACCAACTTTTGTGATTCCTACCTCTGGATGAGCATGTGTTGCAGACATCTGAATCGATCCTAGGCATAACGGGTCACTCTATTAGCTAGCCAGAATCAGGGTACTTTGAGGTGTTTGACTGTTTCAGTTAACCTTTTTTAGGGTACATTACTGACAAACTCGATTTCAAACAAGTAGAATGGCTGTCTGGTATTTAGGTCGCAGCTTGACGAGCAGGTACCATTAATCGGCCTGCATCGTATACAACTATTCACACGAGTTGATAGTATATTTACCATAATTTAACATAAAGCGTTTTAGGTGTTGTTGTATTCTACTGCAAACAAACACATAGTCTTCAAAATTGCTGACTAATATCAAAGTGATGTAAGCGAAGAAAGAATACAAAAACACTTATCCATGGGAACAGTATGTGAGCAACTGAGATGGTGAGGAGGAATGGCTGATACGAAGAAAGCTGGTTAGCTAAACAAAACACTCTATGACTTTAACTGTCTACCATACTTAACGAAATCAATCTCATCCATTTCGAGACTATAAACTTAGTTGTCATTAATAGGTTTTAATAAACTCATTGGAAAGAAACTGAATGACTGAGAATATTCACGAAGCAGGCTATTTTGTCCTCCGCTTTCATTACTTGCCACAACTTATGTATTCATATAACAGATATATACCTTCCTCACCGATCAATAATGAGCTGCGGAATAATGCTGAAGTTACCGGTTTCTACTCGGTGAATAACCATTTTTTTCGGTATTTTTTCATGCTCACTATTTGTCTACTGATTTAGAAATAAGTAGTAAGAAAACATAAAAGGGTGAGCGAATTTATGCGAACTATGTCAATAAGTGTTCGCTTTCTAATTCAGTAAATAAGTGGCTGTGCGTGGATCTTCAGCATTTTTTCTCAAGAATAATCTACATCACACGATTTTAAGCTTTCCTGTCAAAGTGAAAGTTCATGATATTCTATTAACCAAAAATGCATAGGATTGAATGCATTTCATTTAACCTGCCGTTGGTTTTTCTTGCATTAGGTTCTACTGATTTCGATCACAGAAAAATTACTATATAGTACTTAAATATCAGAATAGTGTGACCAACTGAAAATATGATGGCACAGTTAAACTGATATAATATGAATAAATAAGTCAAAATCTGTCACCATGATGGATACAGATACGCAACACATGCCTCAGTCATCTAAGTCGACGAAGGTTTACAACCTCGTTAACTGACTACTTTTACATAAACTCTAAAAGTGCCTCGTATATTACTGACGCGATAGCAATACAACACAGCCTGTAGTATACAGGTAATGGTGATGGAACACTCGAAGCCTTCTAATATTTTCTGTCTTTGAAGCCCAAGTTGACAGCAATGTGGTGGGAGAGAACGAACTGCAGCGCAGTACACTCCGCCCTTAACAGATAATTATTTATCACAAGGACGTCATAAATGGGTGGTCAAAGACATATCTCAAACAATCTCAAATCTCTAACTCAAGGTTTTCAGAAGACTCTACATTTTGACAGCATCTTTGTGTAACAGGACTATGTCATTTTTACATTTTAAGTCGACTAAGTAGTCTCCCAAGACAAAGTCATCCCCATAAAGTCAGATGCGCAGAGGTCGACCGTCATAAGCATATCTGTAGAGAAGTTGGCAGCCAAATACACTGATATGATTAAGGGTACGATGATTTTGGTTATTCTCTCAAAGTTTTTGCTTTTGGCCCGCGTAAATGGCTTCTGTTAGGGATGTTGTATTTACTGCCTTGACAGGGCAGGGGGTGTTTCCACAAATTTGAGAGGCTGAAAGCCAACATTCTGCGTTAAAAGTGGATTAAGGTACAGATAAACCTGTTTTGGTCATCGGGAACCATGGGAATGCAGCACGTTGCTCAGCTGCTTTGTGGCTCAGACGTCCATTCAAACGCATGGGGAGTGGCTCCCTTTAGGACATCTGACTACTTCATTCTGTGAGTTTGGGCATTATTGCAGCCCACAATGAAGGACAGGAAACGCTCACTGAAGCTTTGTGAAATAAAGAAATTATTTTCTTAGCAAAATCCCACTTGGTCAGTCAAAGTTTCGTCTTTATATCGTCATTACGACTTTATGTGAACTATGCTGTCATTTGGTCAACTTATTCAAATTTACCCCCCCATATATATATTTGAACTAAACTCCTCTTGTATGACTGGAATTCTAGTCTACATACAACATATTCAGTAGCTAATCAGTTGGTTCCACAACGCTGTCATTCTGTCCGATATCTGATATAGCTATTCTAACATCTAACAACAATATTGAGAGTAGAGGGAACTTTAAATTTTGAACTCTCGCATCCAGACTCAGTTCTTTTTGTTCATTAAACCTTTTCGGTGACTAAAGAAGTCTTCTAAGTTTGCCTGATTACAGCTTTTTAGTTGTTGATTGTGTATCTAAAGGTGTTCCGCTGTAGACTGCAGATTGGTTTGTTTGGATGAGCGATGGAGCCACTGAAAGGATCAGTGAAAAATTTGAAATTCCTGCCTGCATAAATACCTGCGAGTAAGTACCGAAGCGCCATTCTAAAAGGAGTATGAAAGACTGCTTGGGTAGCGAAGAGCATAAAAATTATTAATGGAGAATAACATTGTTACCTGTAATAATTTGATTCGGTTGAGTTCACAGTGTACGTACTAGGGTTAGGCGAAAAAGGATAGTAAAGGAGCAAGAAAAAGGGCATACGCTGGATGGACCGATGAAACCACCCTAAGAGATTTCGATGTCACCAACGATGATGATTTATGCCTGATGTCTTGTCGCACAACCCCGAAGATATACAAGGGAAAAACAACAAGTTCGGAGAAGGGGTGAAGCAATGAGAGTCAGCAAAAGAAGACGGGACCTCCTTCAGTTGAACGTAGAGAAGACAAAGGTAGGTGATGAAGATACCCAACCTACAACAACAAACACCAATCACCATCAACGGGAGAAATCTAAAGCAAGTTGTTCCTTTCACCTACCCACCCACCCACCTACCTACCTATGCAGCATACTCTCAACTACAGGTGATGGCGGCGGTACAGATGAGGATATCAAAGTCAGCATAAAAAAGACAACAAGACAAGCCTTCATCACTCTCAAATAATCAGTGTGCAAATCTACTGCATTGTATCCCACTGCACTGCATTGTACTCAGTATGAAGCGTGAACATCTGCATTCTCAACACTAATTCAGTCAAATCAATGCTTCTATGTGATGGTTGAGAGATTTGGAGCGTTACGAGAAGCATTTCCTTTCAACAAACTGCAGACATACATTATCAGCAGCTGCCACCTACGCCTACACATACACCTACATCTACACCTACACATACACTCACTCGATACTCACACTGAAGATGATCAGATGGTCAGAATAATAAGAGTAAGCAAGGAGGAAGTCACTCTGACTGGCAGCCAAACAACAAACAAACAACCTATTGCCGAACATGTATGCAGAAGAAGAGAGTGATGATGGGTTGGATTGTATTGTATTGTATTGGATTGTGCATAGACTGGGTGGGTGATGGTGGATCGAGGTTGAGAAGACTGTAGAGAAGAGAGTGAAATGGCTATGTGCTAGTGAATCCCTATGTTCCACTAAGAACCTAAGGGACAAATAATAATAATAACAATGGTGATAATAATAGTAGTAATAGATATACGTTCAAATGCTACCGGCATATGTTGGTGGTATACAGTATTAGCTCAAGTATTTATCCAGAATTCGCTTGAAACAGTTTACTGAAGGGGCTTTGGGTGATTCTTTCGGTGGAGAGTGCCGTAACGCACATATTCTGTGAGAGAAGAAGTCAAACCTAAGTCTTGTACATGAATAGGGTTCCTACGATTTGATAATATTGTACATTTCGGTTGGTTCACTTGAAAGTGATCTTGTGGAGTGTTATTAGATCACCTCTTTTCTTTTGAGAGCCTAAAATAAACAGGTGTTGCCTAAGGCATCGTGTGTTTGTCTTACCTGCCTTTCCAACAACTGACTTAATCTATCTTTTCTGCACCGTCTCGAGTGTTTGTGTTGAACATAATTAAGAGTGTTCTAATGTAGGTTTTGAAGACCATAAAGAATAATTTGGAGGTAAGGGTTTCGACTTGGATGCTTAGAAAGTGTATGACAGTGTTACTATTTTTGATGCCATTCTTTTAGATTCGGAACTGGAATAGGGTATTTTGGAGAAGTTTCGTCTTATGTCCGTCTCCGTAGACACCGTTATAGTACATTTGCCGAGGACATATCTAGTTTTCATCGCTTTAAGTGTTCGAAGGTACAGCACACTGTACTTCAGCGGGTTGGAATTCAAACCATTTTTAGCTCTCTAGGACTGCAACTAGAGTGAATCGTCTTGGAGTATCTTATAGTTCTCATCCTTACCTATTTTACTTCATATTTTAAGTCATCTAAAAATAGAAAGAAAGGCGAACAGACTTACATGGGGAGGTTGTCTGTTAATAGTTAAAGCAGGAGTGGCTCATGGATCGTTTGCTCAGATAACTATGTCACTGAGCTCCTAAAGGATAGCCGACTTCTGTTTACTTTCATACAAAACGTTTTCCCTTCTAGGCATCGTCTAAACCAAGCTATGAGCGGTTTGGCGATTCCCACTTTTATGAGTTTAGACAGCAGGATGTTATAGAAAGCTTTGACTGGGTTCAGAAAAATTATTTGAATTGCTTGCTTATTGTCACATCTAAAGGTGCAGTCATCCCAAGTGGACATCAAGCTTATGGCACATGACCACCGGGTTTTAGGACTGTGTTAAGTGGAATGGACAATGTTCATTATATGTAGGCAGTTCCAAACAACATCTGCAACCAAGCTTAGCAGTACCTTGGACAGTATGGGCAGTAACGCTGATGATATGCAGATGCTTTTCGGTCTCCTTCGTTAAAAATTGATGTAAGGAGAGCACGCTTCTGTTCCTTAGTGAATTGATTTGCATCCAGAAAGAGTAAATAGATTGTATATACGCGCGTTTTGAACTTAGGTCCAATTTAGAAGGAACACCGGTCTTATATCGTTAGCCTAGAAATTTCCCTGGTCTGAGTGTGGATAGATGGTTTTCAAACACTTGCTTTGGCAAAATCTTAATGTCTTTCAGCTTCGCATAACAATCCTGAAACCTTGTTACTTTACTGGAAGTTGGTGGCGGACAGAATATTGTGTTGAGCCGCTTGTTGAACACTCGCTATTACCGTGCTACTTGAGACCTAAGCCTACGGTCCTATGATAAGGTTTCTATCTTTATTCGCCGGTTCTTACATGGAAATAAAATGATATAGGCTTTTTCGGTTGCAACTTAGTTGCTTAGCCAAGTTACTCTGGAATTTGAACCTATCGTTTGAAATCCTTGTCACGTAGACTGAGTAACGTCTTGTAGCTAAAAAAGTGCTATTCCCTTCCAGATGTATGTCATATGTATCACGCTGCTTTCTATCTTGTATCCGTCTTTTTGTCGTGCGAAACACCCAAGAATGGTTTAAAAGTGGTCGTATGTTTACTTCCCGTACAGGCTTTTTGATAGTACTCCAGATAATTTCTTTTATATGTGTGCAATATTCTTCTGCTGAAAGATACTACCATTCTCGTGACCGTATGATTTTAGAAATCCGTTCTTCATGATCTTTTATTTTTTATATTATTATTTGTCTCTTGGGTTTCTAGTGCAACAGACGGCTTCAGTAGCACGTCTCCATTCCACTCTCTTCTCTGCAATCTTTTCAACCTGGCTCCACCACGGCCCACAAGCTCTTGTAGCGTCAGACACTTCCCCAAAATAAATAGCTTAATGTTTGACGGCTTTCGACATTGATGCTGACCTTGATAGTTTAACTGGACCTACTAAGCTAAAGGCCCCGGTCAAGCACCTCGCCATTTGGCAAGCTGTCGTGTTACGTTCCACTGCTCGTATTCGACTCTTTGGCAGTTAGTTGGAACGCATCGGTATCTTGACACAACCATCCATATATTATATTCCATCCGAATACTCTATCCTGTTCTTCCTTGGTCTCGTACTCGTGGGTATAAAACAAGTCCGAATAATCAGTGATCGGTCTTTGCGTCTCTCAAGTTCGCACCAGGGCAAATACTAAACACACATTTCTTCCTCACTAGATCTCACCCTCAACTGGGATGCTCAACTCGTCGTTTCCCACCGGGGTTCCACTCGAGGGCCTCACTTGACGTGTGATGTCCCCAGTCGGCCTTCTCAGTCTATGCACAATCCAATCCATCTCCACTTCCTTACAATGCATATTTGTTCAGCGATAGCTTCTTGCTTGGTTCGTCACCAACCAGACTTCCTTGTTGCTCACTTTTATCATTCTTGCCATCTGATATTCAGTAAGGAGCCAGCGTAACCAGTTGTTGATGAATGTCTGTAGTTTACTGAAAATACCTTTCATAACGCGCAGACTCTCTCAACCATACAGAAGTACTGACTTGACGTTGGTGTTGAAAATGCGGATGTTGTTCCACATGCTGAGTGCAGTAGATCTCCACATTGGTTTCAGGCTAATGAACGCCTGTCTTGCTTTTCCGATTCTGACTGGCCTTGACATCCTCGTCTGTGCCACCAACACCTGTAGTTGAAACAGTTCTGCCAAGATATGTGAAGGAGGCTACTTACTTCACGTTTCTCCCGTTCATGGTGATTGGAGCTTGTTGTTGCTGTTGTTGTTGGTTGGCTATAAGCATCACCTATGTCTTCTCTACATTCAATTGAAGTTTCGTCTTCGCTGCCCTGCCTCACCTCGCCTCACCTCTTCTGTCAACTTGTTGGTTTTCGCCTGTAGATCTTCAAGTTTGTGCGACATCAGACATTAGTCATCGGCGAAATACAAGTCTTCTAGGTTCCTTTCCGTGGTCCAGCCATTGTATCCCCCCCCACCCTCTTCTCGCTCCTCACTGTTTGCTGCATGATCCAGTCTAGTCCACTGCAATCAGGAATATCACCGGTGATAGTAGACAGCCAGCCAGCCAGCCAGCCTTGTTTCACTCCTGTCTTCACTTCAAAAGCATCACTGAGCTTCGCATCGTGAATTACTTGGCTGGCATCTGGTGTCTTCATGTACTTGTTGAATGAGGTTGATAAAGGTTTGTGGTCTTCCGTCGTAGTGTTGAGGAGGCTGCTTGCCAAATTACTTGTCGGTCGACGCTGTCGAAGGTCTTTTCAAAGTCGATGAAGTTGAGGTAGAGTTGAGTTGAGTTGAGTTGAGTTGAGTTGAGTTGAGTTGAGTTGAGTTGACTGCCATTCTATGCTCTGTTCTATGATAATGCGTAGCGTAACGTTGCGTAACGTCGGTCTATACATGATTTGTACTTCCTGAATCCAGCCAGCCAGCCAGCCAGCCAGCCAGCCAGCCAGCCAGCCAGCCAGCCAGCCAGCCAGCCAGCCAGCCAGCCAGCCAGCCAGCCAGCCAGCCAGCCAGCCAGCCAGCCAGCCAGCCAGCCAGCCAGCCAGCCAGCCAGCCAGCCAGCCAGCCAGCCAGCCAGCCAGCCAGCCAGCCAGCCAGCCAGCCAGCCAGCCAGCCAGCCAGCCAGCCAGCCAGCCAGCCAGCCAGCCAGCCAGCCAGCCAGCCAGCCAGCAGCCAGCCAGCCAGCCAGCCAGCCAGCCAGCCAGCCAGCCAGTCAGCCAGCCAGCCAGCCAGCCAGCCAGCCAGCCAGCCAGCCAGCCAGCCAGCCAGCCAGCCAGCCAGCCAGCCAGCCAGCCAGCCAGCCAGTCAGCCAGCCAGCCAGCCAGCCAGCCAGCCAGTCAGCCAGCCAGCCAGTCAGCCTGTTCCAGTCGTAGTTTTGAGTCGAGCGCATCCTTCAGTCTCTCCAGGTTGATGTGGCTTAATATTTTGCTCAGGGTGGACAGGAGAGTGATTACTCACCAGTTCTTGCAAACACTTAGATCGTCCTTCTTCGGCAGTTTGACAAGGTAGCCCTTCTTCCAATCATTCGACAGGTACTTTTCCTTCCTTCCTTCCTTCCAGACCTTCTGCAATAGTGTTGTGAGCATGTCCTCTGTTGTTGTCCCTGCGTCTGATCTCAGTGCTTCTGGCGGGATCCCATCTGCTCATGCTACTTTCCCGCATTTCAGTAGATTTATGGCCTTCAGGACTTTGACTATCATCGGAGGTCTTGTGTTCACTGATAGTTCTGTGGCTGAGCTGCAGGTGGTATTTCTGGATGAAGTGCAGGTGGTGGCGGTGATCGATTCAACAGCTTTTTCAAGTGGTCACTACATCGTTTCCTTTGTTCCTCTTCTTTGGTAATTTGATTGCATTCATCATCTTTTATTGGTTTCATCTGTGATGTGTTGATCTCTTCCCTACCAGTGAGTAACCTGGTTATTTGATACAATGTTGTCAGGTCTCTCTTACCTGCTTCACTCTCTTGTCCAGCATAGTGTTTTATAGGTTGTACTCAGTTCCTCTTGTCGTTGTGCATCCTTGCACTGCTTCATCTTTCTTCTGCTTCACCATCCTCCTCTCCCTGCTCTATCAGCTTCCATGTGGAAATCTGTCGACATCCATTCCTTGTCCTGTCCTGTCTTGCTTCTTCTTCCTTCCTAATACGGTTATGCAGGTTTCACTCCATGTCTCTTTCAAAGACTTCCAGTGTTCATCCACACAGGTTTATTCACGGATGTTCCTCGACTTCTCCCATTTCGTCTTGATGTCTGCCGTGAAGATTTCCTTTGTAGTTTCATCCTTCTCTTTCTGTTCCGAGTCTTGTACTTGAACTCTGGTCTATCACCAACTTCCTTGAAGGTTTTCAACTTGATTTGGAAGGTTCCTGGCACAAGGTGGTGAGTGGTCTGAACCAACACCTGCTCCCCTTTTTGAACTTGTGTCAAGTGGGCTGCGTCTCCACTTTATTCACATTGAGATGAAGTCGATCTGATTTTCAGTGTAGTGTATCCTGGTGTCTGGTCAAATCCATGTCGCTTTGTGGATATCTTTGTGCTTGAACACACTGCCATACTCCAATCACCAAATCGTTGAATGCACAGAATTCTGTAAACAGTTCTCCATTCTCATTCCTCATTTCAACGAGTGCTTCTCCACCAATGATGACTTCTGTTCTTCTGTTGTCCGCTCCCAATTTGGCATTCATGTCACCACACCCATTAGAATTTCGATGTCGCCAACTGGGTTGGGGTCTTGTCCAGTGCTGATTGCAGTTGTCTGTAGAATTCCTCCTTCTTCTCTTCATCTGCATTATTTGTTGGGGTGTAGCGTAGCATTGTACCATTGTCACCTTCCTTCCTTCCTTCCTTCCTTCCTTTTCAGTTGAACAGTGCTGTCATGATCCTGATCCTGTAGGAGGAGACTGGTTGTGACTGGATGAGGGAGAGAGAGAGAGAGAGCTTTCGATGCTCTTCAAGGGGACATCATGATAGCCACTCCATAACTCAGTGTGCTGTGCTTGTGGTTGTCGTCTGGGTGACAATATCGGAGTAGATTATTGACTCTCCAGTTGACAGTTGTCAGAGTTCACTTCCATTCCATCCTCTTTCTCAGATTCCTAACATTTCAATGTGATACCTTCTCATCTCATTTGCAGTCTGGGCTGCCTTGTTTGGTTCAAACATTGTGCGGACATTCCATGTCCCCACGTTTACTTTCGCTTTCATTGAGAGAGGTGAATACACGTCGGCCAGGCCAATTGGCTTCCGAAGGCTTTCACTAACCGGTGTCATTTCATCTCTCCGATTTTCAGGGAGGAATAATATTGTTTTTATATTTTGTTTGTGCATTGAAGTTTCTGTAGCGGTTGGATTGGTTTATCGGGGTAGTGTTGCTAGCCCTACGGCCAACCTTACCTCTTTACCCGGGCTTAGGACCGTAGGGTAACTGGTGAACTAGTTAACCAGGCGAGGTCTTCATAATTTGGTAGTCCGCTTTTTGGGCAGCCACGGAAATCTTCAGGTTCTGCTGCTAGCAGTTTTCCTGGGTTATAAGGGAATATCTTACTAGTGTGTAGTCGCTTTTGCTTAAGGCTTTTTGGGCACTGCTATCATCGTAATCAATCCATTATCTTTTTCCATCTGGTCTCTCACTGGGTGTTCTCTCCGACCTTTTCTTCTAGGCCTGCTATCAAATGTGTTTCCAAGCCTGTGATTGATAGGTTTGTGGTTGCTTCTTTCTTCCAACCCTGGGTCAACGACTGGTTTATTGGTCACCAGCTATGACTACGTATAGTCGTAGGCTAGCGAGTTATATGCCAACATCATGTCCGATATCTCTTCTTTGTGCTTTGTTGGACTCATAGAAGACTTGCATATAGCATGTAAAAGAAAATTTTTGTGTTATTAGTGGTGAACTAGCAAATAAGGAGTCTGGTAATCGGGTGAGTACATCTTCTGTTATCTCTTTAGCTCTTATGTACATGTTTATGTAGATGGTCACAACTTCTCCATCTTTGAAGTCTGTGTCTATGCGGAATAAGATGAGGTTACTTACAGGCATTTAACTATCTGAAATGGCACATTCCTGTGACTGAAACTATTTCTGCATACGAATGGGAGTATATAATTCTCAGCTGTATTTACTTTCTTCTAAAGACTCTTTGATTAGTCTAAAAGCATGCCAAGGCATTATGTTATCGACTTAGTGACATGCAGTGACCTTTGGTTAGGTCGTCAAGCTCCTTTGGATGATAGACTTTTCTGGTGTCCTACTACTGGTGTACCGGAAATATTGTTTATTGCGATTTATACATAGATAGGTTCACTAGATGGTCCTCTTGAGATCAGCATGGTATAGAGTGCTCTTTAAAGCTGTTTTCTACCAACCCGCCTGATGGAACTCGACTTACTTTCTAAGCATCGTATGGTACCTGCTGTTCGGTCTTTCACACAATACCATCATACTGACTATTTGCTGTAAGGGCCTATATGAGTGATGTCGCAGAGTCAAGGCAAACAGCCAGCAACCTGGGTGTAAAAATGCCCTGTAAGTCTTTATGATATTAGTGGTGAAGTAGTTGAGTACGTTGAACACTTCACTTATCTGGGAAAACAGATAAACCCTGTTGGCTTGATGGTCGACGAAATCTCTGCATGCATGCGAAATGGCTGTACCGACCTTCAGCTACTTACGCCACCTGTGGTGCTGCACAATATCCAATTTTCTATGATGGGCAGAGTGTAGCGTTTTACAGTTGGCTCTTTACCAATGTGTGGATGTGAAACAGGCAATTAAAGGTAGAAGACATAAGAAGGCTTTAGGTATTTTGACCATCAGTGCCTTTGTAGCATAGGCTGTGTTTTGTAGGTCACCACGTCAGTAAGGCAAAAGTCAGGGTGGAGTTTTAGGGAAGAGAGGTAAGACAGTTGATGTCGTTGTGAGCCTTCATCGATTCAGATGGTTGGGATATGTGTTACGTATGCCTAGCACCATCGGGCTCGTCATACAATACTATCCGAAGTAGGTTCAGGCTGCGAAGAGGCTCAGGAAGACCAGACTAAAACATGGCATCAATTCATAAAATCCTTGACTGGTGATTTGTGTCATGTAGAGCGATGCAGACTAGTTGGTTGGGGTCTGTCGGACAAAAGAAATCAGTGGTTGGAGACTCTAGGTGATATGGCTCAGAACCCATGTCAGTGGCGCAGAAGTATACACACATTATCCTCATCTTAAGCGCTATAATTGAGCTAATCATTTTCTCAGCCCTCCTTGCTCTCGTTTACTCCTTTCTACTCCTTTTGACAAATTTTCCTTTTCCTTCTTCGTCTTTCATTCTATTGCCTTGTGAAAAGTTTGTGCTGATATGAGATATTGCAACTTGGACCGTTAAGCAGTATGCCTGGTCCTATGTTGATCTTGGTGATGATGTAATCTACATTAGCTACTAGTTGGTAAACTTTCTAGTCATGCCTCTGATGCTAGTCATCTCAGCTGCTTGAAATCGTAAAGGTAAAGCTCACCGTTTGGAAATCCTACTGTTGTTTCAAGCATTCTGTATATCATCATGGTTAAAGCTTCGTGGAGATCACTAAGAATGAACTCTCTTTCCGCCTCTCTGATGGCCTATAGTTTAAATGGTTTCGCTCTTGTGTCGTAGGAACTTGCAATATTTCGTCTGCGTGATAGCACAATTATATCATCTACTTGTTTTACTAACGTTAGTAACAACGTAAGGGGTGGTGGCTTAACTCAACGATCTAAACTTCTTCAAGAGAGCCTGCATAACCATACTGAAACGGCTTCTATTTCTAATGTTTGGCAATAGCTAACAAACTTCTCCTGGCCAGACTGCCGTCACTCTTCCAGGAGCTATAATCATCAATATCAATAAAAGATCAGGTATAAGCTCACAACAGCCCAAGTTACCATACCTCATATCACCGCATCAAACAACGAAGCAGTAGGATGAAAAAATAAAGAAGAATCAGTCAAATACAGTAGAAAATAGCAAAAGAGAGGACGGAGGAATGAGAAAATACTGGACTCAGCATGATAATTAAGATAAAGATAATGCGAAGATATATCTGTCCCAGTGGCGGAAACTCTAAGCTATGTCAGGTAGTCTCCAACCGCTGGTATCTGTTGCCACATGGACCCCAGCCAGATATTCTGCATCGCCCTACATGGTTCAGATCAACAGTGAAAGACTTCATGCAGTGATGCTATGTCTTAGTCTGGCAGACCCTAACGTTTTTCCAGACTAAACCTACTTCAGCTAGTATTATCTCACGAGGCAGACGGTGACTAGACATGCATAACACATTTCTGAGCCATCTGAGTCGATGAAGGTTCACAATTGCATCAACTGTCTTATCTCTCCTTCCTAAAACTTTACGTCTGACTTTTATATTACTGAAATGATGATGCCATGACATACTACTGCAGTAGGCTACGAAAGCAACTGTAGTTAAACACCTGAAACTTTCGTATATCCTCCACCTTTAATTCCCATGTTTCACATCCATATAGTAGAACAAAGAGTGCTGTAGATCAGTACAGTCGGCTTTTATTAGATAGTTAGATATCATGGCAGCGCCACAGATGGTGTGAGTTGGTGGAAGCCGGTCGAGCCTTTTTTATGTGTGCAGAAATTTCGTCGGCTACTTGTCAATTAGGGCTGATCCGACTTCCTAGGTATATGCTGTGGTCAGGGCGCTTAGTCGTTTCACTCCCTATTATTAGACATGGCACCACTAAAGATCTACCCTGAAGCAAAGATTTGCATTTCGAGGGCGAGGAATGCATCCAAAACATCCTCGAATTGGTACTCATGGTGTTTCGAAAACTGCATCTTGTCAGCCTCTACACCAAATAGGAATATGTCATCTGCGTAGTTTAGATCTACCAAGGATTCTCCCATAGTAAGTCCATTCCATGTAAATGTTAGATGAGGAGAGGGATACCTTCATAAGTACGTCTATGAAATAGAATGTAAAGAGTAGACATCTTTGACATATACTTCGTGATATACACAGCTCACCTGATAACTCACCGTAGGCTCCAATGAGGCCTCGATTGTTCCAGTACATAACCTTCAACAGAGTTGTGTGCTTACTCTGTGTTTCAGTGAGAGACACCACCATCAGCTGTCGATCAGTGGAGTCCAATGTCACCTTCAGGTCGAGAAATAAAGCTAGTTTTCGGTGTGTACCCGGGTTCCAGAAAGTGGTGGGGTGTGAATATGTGATCCATACACCCATGGTCAAATCTGGAGCTTGGATGGTTTTTTCGAACCTAGTGTTCTCAAGCTCCACTTAGTCGTCCTTTAACTACTGAACCTAGAATCGTAGACAATATGTTCTTCAGACTGATCCCCTGTTGATTGTTACAGGTGATCTTTGCACCTTTATTCAAAACTGCATCAATCAATAGTTGAGACCAGTCAGAGGGGATTATATCTGATTTCCCCTACACCAGCTAACACCCCAGGTAACTTGATCAATAATCCTCAATCACTATCCTTAAGTAGCTCTGATACTTATCCGACCTGCCTTCTGCTTTTCCGCATCTCAGGTTACCTACAACATTTACAATTTCTGTAAATGTTAGGGGTTCTATCCCTGTTCCATCCAGGATCCGACTTCATAATGATCAACGGAATTGTAGCTGGAGGCTAAGTGAACTGTTCCTCAAAGTGTTTCATCCATTGTTTAAGTCGTCTCTTCAACGAATGAATCAGAAACCCTTCCCTCTCCGGGTTACTGTTACTAATCACTGACATTTTCTCCCATGTTTCTTTGGTAAGTCTAAAAATCTGTTATTTATCGCTGCTGCCTTTCCAATCTCTTCAACCTTCGCTGCTCACCAATGTTCGTGATAATTGCGTAGACTTCTGTGTCAGTCTATATCCCATTTACGTTGAATCCTGCTTGTGCTCAAGGCCGCAAATAAGCGTTCGTGTGCATAAGAAGAAGCTGTTGAGATCAACTGGCCCCGTTTAACCATCTTTTGGGGATCTGGTGTGGTCTTCATAGCTGCTTTTACTGTAGATTGGAGATGGCGTCAAGCTTGTAGATGAACGATATTATTCTGTACTGATAACTGTCTAAACGGTTACCAGCTGAAAACAGTCTTATTATTCTTATCCCCAAACAGCATTTGTAATGGCCTTGCTGGTGCACTTTCTTACACACATTCAGGTGCACACATATACTTGCTAGAATCGAAACGTGAATGCTGTCCAAAAATGTCCTCCAGAAGTAGCGGCAATCTTTTTCACCCACCCTCTGCAGCGATAGCTGACATCAGTATGACCTGTCTGTGTCCAGTGTTCAGTTGAGGTCGGCAGATACTGTCAGGTAGTGTCTATCTTAATATCTGAATTTCCTATTGACTAGATGGTTGTCTGAGACCGGTTGCTGCAGGCGATCGCCGTTACTTTTTGGTCTGGCTGGGATTCTGAAAGTGCCATCTGAGTGCCTTTCTACCTGACTAAACCTACACACATATGGATTAGAATCACCTACAACAACAACTATATCTGGGCCCTGGGCTTTCAGCAGGAGGCTAGACACTTTCGGTAGAACTCGTCCATCATTTCTTTCCAACCACAGTCAATGAGTAAGAGTGAGTCTGTTGATACAAGGGCAGTGAATAAGATGATGAAGTTTGATCTCTTTCCCCGTGTGTACTGATCATTGGACTTGCTTGCCCATGTTCTTGTTCAGCACCTTCCCTTCTCTAGTTTGGTCTAGTCATCCTAGAGGCAAACTATTTCTGGAAGTAGCTCTGTTTCTTCAGTTTGCGTTTTTTGCTTCGATATGTTAGAGATTTGCATCATAGGTCTCTCGCATGGAGTGAAAGCCATTTGTCTCTTATGGTAAGCGATTAAAGTCTTCCTTACTTCTGAGCGTTCATGATGCTTGACTCGCCTCTGTGGATAAGCTTTGTGAGCTCTCAACTAGTGCCGTAGCAAGGATCTGAGGTTGCCAGTGGGAAAAACGGAGGAGAGAAAACAAATTGGAGACAGCTGACCGTCAGACACTTGTTACTGGATCTTTCTTGCTTGGTCAGCAACTCTAAGTGTAAACCAGAAACGATATTTCTCAGTGAATGATCCCCGCAGAAAATCAAAGATTATTGCAGTTGGACAGTCAAGATGAATGAGAAACACCAGCAGGTAGTACTTTTGAGTTGTAAAATTGATTATTACATTGAAGGAGATATCCAATTGATTGAATATCCCTTGTTCACGTTCTTGATATGGTTGGAAAGTGTTACTCGGTGGTGTGTACTGTAGTATTAACCTGTTCATTGGAGATCAGCAATGCCCATTTTCGTTCCTAACCCACACACACCTCTTAAACTGGCTACCTTGAAAGTTCGCACCTGATGCAGATCGGAAGAAATTCAGGTTTGACTGGAACTCTGGAAAGTCTTGCTATTGGCGTATGCTATATCTTTGAGACACATATAGAGGATCCCAGTGAAGTGCTTGGAATAAATACCCTATCTGTGTGCCTATCATGAGATACGGTGGCGTCAATAACGGGCTTTGCTGGTTTTAGTATCGCTTTAAGTGCCAGAGACAAAGCTGCGCTGGTCGACTGGATCCCTATCAACAATAAACTTTCTACTGTCAGACTACAAAATTTGCAGAGAAAAGTAACAAGTAAAACAAACAATTTCTTTTCGTCATCTCTGCCTATGCCCTAACTGACTGCTACCCGGAAACAGTTGAGGATAAGTTCTCTCATGAAATAAGTCACCTTCTTGACCAGGTTAGCTGGGAACTTTAATGCACACGCTGGGCGTAGTTGCTAAGACTATTCATTTAAGTGGTCAGTGGGAATTAATCAGCTGCAGGTTAGATAATGGGTAAAATATTTTTCAGCTATGCTCAGATAAGAAATTATTTCTGGCCAGTACCGACCATCGGTATAACCAATGCCGTTATGCACCATGAAACCCTCCCTTTACCGCTCACGCTTGGACTCAAATAGATCAGATCTCATTGCGCTATAGATTGAGCATGTATTCAGGGGGCCGGTTTTTATAGAGGAGATGACTAGAGCTCTGATAACGTTTTAGCGTGTACTAAGTTTGCTTCACTTCTTGGTGGTCATCAAAATGTGTCGACTTAGGTACATCAGTTTCACTGAATATTGCAACTAAATACCATCCGACCTAACTTTCGAGTATCCAGGATGAATATATGCGTAGTGGCTTCACTAACAAGACTCCATAAAAACAGCAAATAAACCTGCATGTGGCTCTGAAGAACGTCTCCCTAGTAAACAATCAGTTTTCGTGACATCTTTGAAACTGGATGTCCATCGGTGTATTCCAGCGGGTAGCGAGTACAACGGTGTGCATAAGTCGCCTACGCGACAGACAGTATTTGCGTAAGAACTGTGAAGTCCGGTGGTCAGAACGCACCAGTTAGATGGTAGCAGCAGCTGCATCTGGCAACAGTCAGAAGCTGTTCCAGCTCATCCAAGCCCTCGGTAGCAAGAAGCGCGATGTCAGTGAGACGACTGGTGAAGTATGTGGCATGTCGATAACCAACTTTCAAAGACTCCTAGAACCCTAGTCAGAGCACTAAGAAAATTAGTTCAGATGGACTACTGATCCAGCAACATTAACCTCAACGCGTTTTGTGCTCCATGTCCAGTTAGAACTGATCCAGGTATCATTGTAGAGGTCTGTAAGAAACTCTAAGAACCACAGAGCCAGAAGCTACATGGCAGTCCCCTCTTTTTAGGATGGAGGTGAGACTGAAGTCAGAGGCAGACTGACACTGTCCCCCACGCAGTTGTCCCCGGATTTAATACGCCTGTGCAATATATGTAATAATCATCAAGATATCAATCTGCTACTGGTACAGTCTAATGTGTTGGTAGCTATCATTCTCTGAAGGCTCTTCGGAATGCTTGAGAATGTGATCGGCGAGAAGCAGGCTGGGTTTCGTCCAGGTTGTGGATGAATCGGTCACTTGTTCGTCCTTCACCAAATGCTTGGACACTGTCATATGCATTACAGACCAACAATCGTTGTATTCCTCAGTACTAGGACTACCTTCTGTTCGTTGGACAGTGTTGCACTCCGGAATCACGTGTCAGAGGAAGGTCTTCCTGAAAAGTTTGTTAACATCTTGAAATCCCTATACTTCGACACCTAAGGTAGAATGAATGCATACAGTCACCTATCTCCGTTGTTATAAACCAATAATTAGATAAGGCAGGGAAGCCCAATTTTTCTATTCCTCTTTGACTTTGCCATGAATGACATTCTAGAGACAGCCCAAAAGTGCAAGACAAAGATATATACCTGCTACCATGTGAAACATTTTTCAACCTACAGTATGAAGACATAGATAAACATACCACTTCGATTAGGCAGACTATATCGCTTTACTATGTGACAACATTTAGGCTACTCAAACCTCGCTCAATTAGTGTCCGTAGGCAAGGTATGCGCTTTGCACCATCAAATTTCCAATTACTTCTGTATGATTCTTACAAGTCTGTACTTGCACTCCCCCTTGGTGGTCAACCATTTGATGGAGCTGTGGCTCATTGATTTAGGGAGATGACTTTCAACCGACGGTCAACAAGCTTGAACTGCGTTCCACCTATCGAGGTTTGGGCAGCCAGTTAGTATCACTAGCCTTCATACAACAAGTGCAGCTCATCGCCTACTACATGATTTGGTCAACCGGTCGAAGTCTGATAAATTCTGGTGAAGGCGTGAATGACAAGATTTTCAATCATAAATAGCAAGACAGTGGCATGCATCAATGTGAGCCACCTTTGGCGTTGTCTTGATTTCAAACTTCCTGTAATAGGCCAAATATAAGACCGGTCGGTGCCGTTAATTCTGCACTATGCCTGTGAAACCCAGCCTTTGCTAGATGAGGATATCTGATGACTGCGTTTTCGACCACTATTGTTTACACAGGATCACCCGTATCCAGTGGAAACACAATATACATAACTCTGATGTGAGGCGGCGTGTTTGAGCATGATGGTGATCTTCGCTTATTAAAAGTGGTAGTCTTGAAACGCCAGCTGCGATGGTTGTCATATGTATTACGCACGGCATCTCTGAGACTCCTACACCACTCGCTTGCCTTGAATCTGGTTGGAGGCAGTGGAGAGGTGAAAAGTGTATGAAGTGGTGCCGTCAGATGGATGATAGCTGTGCTGGGTTAGCATCTGTAGGTGCCTCACAACCCCCTGGATTGGGTTCAAGAGAGCATGGAGCTCAGTGGGTTGAGTTGATGGTAAGCACAGCTCAGAAATGAAACCAGAGTCGACAATGTAGCAGTTTTCTTGTCTCCTCTATTGCTGAAAACTAAAACTAAACCTTTGAATGGTTCTTCGGATTATTTTCAAGACTACTTCCGAAATATCTCAGTATTCTTTGTTTTCATTCTCTGTTTCATGTCTTCATAATTTTGCCTTATTGTTTTGCATGGTGGATCTTTTGGTGACATACTGTACCAAGTCTGCATAATAATAATAATAATAATAATAATAATAATAATAATAATAATAATAATATAACAAATTTAAAAAGGATCGAAATGGTGAACATCCGTGATGGATACTACTCACCAGCTAGTGTCCTTCCCCTGTGTACTAAAACCTGGAGTTGAGTGAACATCTCATCGATACATGCACGACCATGCTTGAAGTCTACCTGCTTTTCCCCAGTTTCACTTAGCCCTCTAATGATTATAGAACCTAGGATCTCAGATACTGTTCAGCAGACTGATTACCCAGCGGTATATCACAAGACAATTCCTCTCTTTTACTGAAGACTGGAACAATCAGTGACAGATAAGCAAGAAGGTATCATATGTACATCACATACGCTAACACTTTAGTTAACCTAATCAATAACTTCAGACTCTCATCCTTAAATACCTCTGGCACTAACTAGACAATATAATGCTAGATTTTAGCCTGGATATTTTCAGCTTTATCCCAACCGATTGCAGCTAAAATACGACACTGTGATAAACCACAGCTCTGAATGTGTGGAAGTTAACTATCTCAATGGTTAACTTGCCCCTTTTACTTAAGACCCTATGCATAAATCTCTACATCACTCCGTATTGGGTTGCAAAGCAGGAGTGCGAAGGTAAAAAGGCGACGACAGTTAAGTATCAGAACGTTTTACATTCTCCACCTCCAGTGACTATGCTTTATAGTCACATTAAAAGGTGGACTTACTTACAAGCATACCTTTATCTGCACTACATTACGACAATAGAGCTTTGTAACTCGTGTTCACTGCCGGTATTCACCATGTTGTTATGTAAGCTTCACGAGGCTTGACTGACGTTACTAGTCATTATTCCGTTCAGTGTGTGCATTATATTAACAGTACTATACTGGACAACGTGGTTTATCAGGCACTGTACTCAGTGATCGCAGCTGTCTCTAAGTGGTTTAGGGATATGACTATCAACCACTGAGTCACGGGTCCGGACCCTGTTTCATCTACTGTGCTTTAGGAAGCCAGGTAATATCGCTAGCCCTCACAAAAAAAAATAGGTATGGCGCATTGCCTATTGCACGAATGTGCACAAGCTGAGTGCATTTAGTTTCGTTATTCGATGGTTTTAATTGTCAAATTAGTGCAGTATATCAAACAATGTGAGATGAATTTTCTAAACGCACCGACCGAAAGCTGCTACCTTGACGTCGTGCTAAACCTTGCATATCAAAATGACCCAACAAGCTATGCTGGTGGAACACTTCTTCCCTCAACGTCCTACCATACCACAAAGGTCTCTTGGAAATTGGTTACACGAAAAGCAGTTACCGTTGTCGTGTAAATTACTACACTATAATGGGGGTCTGAAGGCGAAGTTGTACTGCTGTTAGCTGCATGGGATCTGACAGCAGTAAGGTGTCTCCCTTGGATGACCAGCAGTGCCATGCTGATGCTGCCTTCTCATTGGAAAAGGGGTGGGTTAGAAAGTGTCGGCCACAAAAATAACACACTCCACCACGCCCCAAGTTCTGCCAGGGTCAGCGGTGTTGGTTCATTTGTCGTTTCTTTTCGACCATCCCGCCACAAAACAACAAAACTTCAAAATAATCATACACAAAAGGCAGCGCGTGACAACTCTCAAGCAGATGTCCAATGGACTCTTCAGTCACACAAATCTCTTTCAGGTACCTTAAGAAGAAATACCCTTCCACGGTGTGGGCAGTTGGGAAGTGTCAACCACCCTCACAACTCAATCAGCACTCAAGTTTCCTCAGAATGCTATCCACCTCCCTCATCATTAACTTCTAATCTTACTTCACGTCTCCCACTTAACAATCCTACATCATCTTCAATTTATTCTAGCTCCCAACCTTCGACAACCATCTGAGTCCACAGAACAGCATCCTTGATCTCCGTAAACCAAGCACCTGGTTACACATCGAGGTCTTCGATGTCCACACCATCCGTCAAATTGGTCAACAGGCTTCATTCATCAAGACTCTAGCAACTCGAACAACGGATGTGTGCTGTGTTTGTGAGACAAGCATACAGGACAAAAGTGCACTTATTCACCCAACCTCTCCCGACCAGTCTGGTCAATCAGCAAAATTCATCCTTCCACTTTCTGGAGATTCCATAGCTAACTCTCGTCGTCTTGCAGGTGTAGGCACAGCATTATAGATTGGGGCAGAAAACTCACTACTAGACTGGATCCCAGTTGATAGTCGCCTCTGCGCTGTCCAACTGAACGGCTCAGTCAGAACTAAAGGAGTGGTGAAACCCGCCGTTGTCTCTTCATTGTAATCTCTGCTTAGGCACCCACTGATTGCAGTTCGGATGAAGTGAAGGATGAGTTCTACCGAAAACTGCCTAGCCTCCTCTCGAAACCCAAACGTTCAGACGTAGTGGTTGTTGCAGGTGATTTCAATGCACAGGTGAGTAGACCGAGTGAGGCAGAAAGGCACTTGGGTGGCACTTTCGGAATCCCAACTGAACATACAGATAACGGTGACCACATACTACATACAATTGTGCTCAGATAACCACCTGTTCTTAGCTAGCACAAACTTCACACACAAAGAAAGACACTATCTCATTTGGCGTCCACCGAGCTCAACTCAGCGATGGACACAGATAGACTGCATTGCTATCAGTCATCGCTGGAGAGGATCCGTGGAAGACTGCCGCTCATTCTGGAACACGTGTTTCGATAGCGACCACGCCTTGGTCCGAGCACGTAGTTGTCTGAGTCTCAATAGACATAGGAAGACCTTAGCAACATGACAATTACGAATGCAACTCGACAATGAAAACACCGAAGCCGTGTTCAGTGAGAAGTTGGCTAGGCAGTTATCGGGACAGAAGACTATCACTCATCCAGAATAAGCTTGGTGCCATCTTCAGTTTGCTGTAAAAGCAGCACTGAAGACCGTAGCCAAATCCAAAATAGTGGCTAAAAACGGTCAGTGGATATCAGCAGCTTCTTCCGAACTAAAGGACACACGTGAAAGCATTACTGTCTGCAGGCTCTGAATACAATGAAGAGCGAGTGCAACATAAGACTAGGTTGACGAAAACTCTACACAAAAACCGCGAAGTGGTGGGCAGCGGAACCTAAAGAGAGAGAAAAAGATATAATCATTAGTAGCAGAAGACAATTATAAGGACTTCAAAAGGAGACCGGCTTCACATAACGACAAGAAGAAGAACAGATGTTGGTTCAGACCACTCACTACCTTGTACCAGGAACCTTCCAAATCAAGTTGAAAACCTTCAAGGAAGTTGGTGATAGACCAGAGTCCAAGTACAGCACTCGGAACAGAAAGAGAAGGACGAAACTACGAAGGAAATCTTCACAGCAGCCATCAAGACGAAGTGGGAGAAGTCGAGGAACATCCGTGAATAAACCTGTGTGGATGAACACTGGAAGTCTTTGAAAGAGACATGGAGTGAAACCTGCATAACCGTATTAGGAAGGAAGAAGAAGCAAGACAGGACAGGACAAGGAATGGATGTCGACAGATTTCCACATGGAAGCTGATAGAGCAGGGAGAGGAGGATGGTGAAGCAGAAGAAAGATGAAGCAGTGCAAGGATGCACAACAACAAGAGGAACTGAGTACAACCTATAAAACACTATGCTGGACAAGAGAGTGAATCGGGTAAGAGAGACCTGACAACATTGTATCAAATAACCAGGTTACTCACTGGTAGGGAAGAGATCAACACATCACAGATGAAACCAATAAAAGATGATGAATGCAATCAAATTACCAAAGAAGAGGAACAAAGGAAACGATGTAGTGACCACTTGAAAAAGCTGTTGAATCGATCACCGCCACCACCTGCACTTCATCCAGAAATACCACCTGCAGCTCAGCCACAGAACTATCAGTGAACACAAGACCTCCGACAATAGTCAAACTCCTGAACGCCATAAAGCTACTGAAATGCGGGAATCCAGCAGGACCACATGGGATCCCACCAGAAGCACTGAGAACAGACGCAGGGACAACAACAGAGGACATGCTCACAACCTATTGCAGAAGGTCTGGAAGGAAGGAAGGAAGGAAAGTACCTGTCGAATGATTGGAAGAAGGGCTACCTTGTCAAAACTCCCGAAGAAGGGCGATCTAAGTGTTTGCAGGAACTGGTGAGTAATCACTCTCCTGTCCACCCTGAGCAAAATATTAAGCCTTATTATTATTATTTATTATTTGTCCTTTGGGTTCCTAATGTAACATAGGATTTCAGTAGCACGTCTCCAATGCACTCTCTTCTCTGAAATCTTTTCAACCTGGCTCCACGACAGCCCACAACCCCTCATTTCCTCCTCGCACGATCTCCTCCATGTCACCCTCGCCTCACGCCCAACTCATCGCTTCCTATCTGGGTTCCATTCGAGGGCCTCACTTATCGTGTGATGTCCCCAGTCGGCCTTCTCAGTCTATGCACAATCCAATCCATCTCCACTTCCTTACATAACATATTTGTTCAGCGATAGCTTCTTGGTTGATTCGTCACCAACCAGACTTCCTTGTTGCTCACTTTTATCATTCTCGCCATCTGATATTCAGTAAGGAGCCAGCCTAGGCAGTTGTTGATGAATGTCTGTGGTTTGTTGGAAATACCTTTCGTAAAGTGCCAACTCTCTCAACCATACAGAAGTACTGACTTGACGTTGGTGTTGAAAATGCGGATGTTGTTCCACATGCTGAGTGCAGTAGATCTCCACATTGGTTTCAGGCTAATGAACGCCTGTCTTGCATTTCCGATTCTGACTGGCCTTGACATCCTCGTCTGTGCCACCGCCGCCTGTAGTTGAAACAGTGCTGCTTGAATAGTTGAAGGAGGCTACTTACTTCACGTTTCTCCCGTTCATGGTAACTGGAGCTTGTTGTTGCTGTTGTTGTTGTTTGGGTATAAGCATCACCTCTGTCCTCTCTATATTCACTTGAAGTCCCGTCTTCGCTGCCCTGCCTCGCCTCGCCTCTTCTGTCAACTTGTTGGTTTTCGCCTGTAGATCTCCAAGTTTGTGCGACATCAGAAACTAGTCATCACTGGCGAAATCCAAGTCTTCTAGGTTCCTTTCCGTGGTCCAGCCATTATATCCCCCCCACCCTCTTCTCGCTCCTCACTGTTTGCTGCATGATCCAGTCCAGTCCACTGCAATCAGGAATATCACCAGTGATAGTAGACAGCCAGCCAGCCTTGTTTCACTCCTGTCTTCACTTCAAAAGCATCACTGAGCTTCGCATCGTGAATTAATTGGTTGGCATCTGGCGTCTTCATGTACTTGTTGAATGAGGTTGATAAAGGTTTGTGTTCTTCCGTCGTAGTGTTGAGGAGGCTACTTGCCAAATTACTAGTCGGTCGACTCTGTCGAAGACCTTTTCAAAGTCGATGAAGTTGAGGTAGAGTTGAGTTGACTACCATTCTATGCTCTGTTCTATGATAATGCATAGTGTAGCGTTGCAATTCGGTCCACATATGATTTGTACTTTCTGAAGCCTGCATTCTCAGGTGGTAGTTTTGAGTCGAGCGCATCCTTTAGTCTCTCCAGGATGATGTGGCTTAATATTTTGCTCAGGGTGGACAAGAGAGTGATTACTCACCAGTTCCTGCAAACACTTAGATCGCCCTTCTTCGGGAGTTTGACAAGGTAGCCCTTCTTCCAATCATTCGACAGGTACTTTTCCTTCCTTCCTTCCTTCCAGACCTTCTGCAATAGTGTTGTGAGCATGTCTTCTGTTGTTATCCCTGCGTCTGATCTCAGTGCTTCTGGCGGGATTCCATGTGGTCCTGCTGGATTCCCGCATTTCAGTAGCTTTATGACGTTCAGGAGTTTGACTATTGTCGGAGGGCTTGTGTTCACTGCTAGTTCTGTGGCTGTAGCTGGTGGTCGATTCACGGGCTTCATCATCTTTTATTGGTTTCATCTGTGCTGTGTTGATCTCTTCCCAGTTAGTAACCTAACCGTTTTTATAGTTTGCAGAAAATAATATCTTTCGTCAGGTATCATTCTGTAAATGGTTTTACAGGGTTTTTTTATTATTGAATAGTTTGCATGCAAAAATGACAACAAAGGTAGAATCAAATTTATTTATTACATTTCTTTAAATAAGCATAAATCAGAAGATAAAATACTGGAAGTAGGAAGGGAAAAAAAAAAGCAGTTAAATATGTTTCTACTTTTCAATTCAACAATGAAACAATACGATAAAATCATTGAGAACACAGAGTAACATAAACTAATTGGGAATGGAGTAAAATTATGCCAATCACAAGGAAACAAGGATGTAAATAAATAAGTTTCTAGAAAAGAAAATGAGGAACAGACAGTGAGGAAATAAAACCGGGAATGAAAAATAATTCATACCCTTCTATCTGTTATTCCAGTTGTTTGGCATTCGTATATATGTATAATAATATACTGCAACTATCGACTGATAAGTATTTACAAAAATGTGGATTAAGCCACATACTCATTATTAAAATATGATCAAAGTATGAGAGATTTTGTATACAGATTAGATTGAAGAACAAAAAAAATCCTCTAGATTACTGAAAAGCAACAACATATACACAATTAAACGGGTATATCTGTGAAATAAGTCTCTTCAGAACACCATATAATGGGAGACAATTGCACGTGAATAGAAAGAAAATATACTCAATTGGTTAATTAATATGAAAGTAAATCAATAGGAAGCTTGATTAACAGAGACATCATCATTCGAAACTGGTGGTAGTACAGCGGCTAGATATCGTCCAATATTGATTGGATCTTCACATTGATTTGAATTACCTCCATTTTGTTGAATATCTATCACTGTACTTTGACGCTGAATATTACCTGATGGACAGGCACCAGCTGCTGTGACAACAAATTTATGCCTTAAAAGATTTTCTAATGATGGACGATCACTAGCTGGTCGTCGAAGACATGAATCAACTAGGTCAATAAGTCATCAGAGAAACAAAATTGTGGCAGATGAGGTGGTGGCTGGTCGACAATATAGGATAAAAGTTCAAATATTGCCATTGGACCAGAACTCGGACTATTGACAGCTGTAAAGAGAGAAATAGAGGGGTATAGACATCTAATTATGAAAACAGGCAGTTATTACAGAGATAAAGAAGGTTTTAAAAGTCAAAGAGGATATCACATTAAAAATATGGTTCGAATACATTCAATAAATCATTGAAAAGAGCAATTATTTTCTCAATGTAATCGCCAGAGAGTAGCAGAAAAATAATTTATACTGGATGATGATTGAGGGTTTTGCCCTACGCGTTACTACCGGTTGATTATATTCACACTGGGTGCCTAGTCACAACTTCTCATCCAAATCCAAATCTAACTGAATCAGAGAGGGGAGCATCATATTGATTATCATTTAGCTATATGAGATAGCCGTAGTTTGGCAGACTAGAATGTATACTGTCTGATAATTGAAGGTTAAATGAAGATTTTGAGAGCATCGTACCGGAAACGCAGTGGTCGCTGGTTCGAATCCTGGCACCGTCCAATTTTTCATTTTACCTTCGATCACCACCCAGTAAGAAAAAATCTAGTCTGCCAAACCATGACTATCTCAGACAGTCAAAAAGATATTTTTTTAAAAAATAATTATCAGAGAAATAAATAGTATAACAACATAGAATGGTGTTCTCTTCGTTTGAGACACAACACTTGAAAACAAGAAGAAATGATCGGTGTATTTGAAGATGATGATAACACACAGAAAACCAACTTGTCGCCTCATTTCGTAATTGTTCTGTCAGTAATAATTTCATTGCACAACTAACACAACAGACTGATAACAATTCCACCATTCCATTTAATCTCCATTCACCCCATAACACTGGCTGTCTCAATATAATAAAAGTGTACATCATGCCCTATTTTGGCTATTGTATTTCAATTATTCTCTAGATTTATAGCTGTAGAGCCTGAAGAAGAAGTTATCGAAAACAATTATTCGCTGAAGTCATTCTTTTTCGGAATTACACAAGCCTATATATCTTAGACTAAGTTTCAAGGGTGATATTGGTGCCGATATCTTAACACATCGATTAGGTAGATCAGTTGAAAGGACATTCAATGCAGTGAAACTTTTTGTCAGCTTCTCAACCAAACCATTATTGACACAGCGAACCAAGGATAGATTACCTATGATGGAAACTTCAAAGTGCATTTATGAGTTCAACTGCTCCTGTGGAGCTAGTTACATAGGCCGTAATCAAAGTGCTTTATCCATGAGCGCTCGTGAACACGTGCCATCGTGGTTAGGGAAAGGAATGACAAAAAGCATTCACAGTGCAATCCTCTCACATCTGGTAAATACCGGACATCAGATTAAGGTAAACCACGTCTTTTCTGTGATATACCGTGTCCCTTGCAATCTCCCTAAACGTGCACGACTTCGCATCTTATTCATAGCCGAAGCCATAGGAATCAACGCAAGATAACGTACAAAGAAATACGTACATCCACTTTGGCACAACTCAGCGCCGACACGTTCTTTATGAAATTTCCTAACACATATTGCACATTTTAACCTACCATTCCTTTCTTCTATATTGTTATTACTTTGATGAACATTCATTTTCTTATGTTATTAGTTTTACGCCCTTCTTTGTTCATATCATAACTTGTAGTCATTTTCAACCATGACGACATCATAACCCATCAACATGGGACCAGACATTAGTGCGTAACGGTCCGAGGTGCCACACCTCATATCAATCAGTACATCAAGTAAAAAGGTAGTGAGGTGCAAGATGAAGATAAGAAATTCAGTCAAAAGAAATATAAAGTACTAAAAGAGAGGAAGAAAGAATGAGAAAGTGGTGAGATTAGGTATAGCCTCATTAAGATGAGGATAATGTGTGTATACATTTTCACCACTGACTTTGACTGTAAGCCACATCAGCTAGAGTCTCCAACCACTGGTTTCTCTTGTCCCGCGGACTCCAACTGACTAGTCTGTATTGCCCCACATGGTTGAAACCAACAGTCAAAGACTTCATACGTTGATGCCTGTCTTAGTCTGACCACCTCGAGCCTTTTTGCAGGCTGGACCTACTTCGGCCAACATTGTGTGATGTGACGAGGCAGACGGCGACTAGGCCTACGTAACACGTGTCCCAGCCAGCTATCTCAGTCGATGAAGGTTGACAACCGTGTCAACCGACTTACCTCAACTCCTGAGTTCTGCGTTACTCACTCGCGTGGTGACATTACAGAGTACGGCGTATACTTCGAAGGCAAAGGTGGTCAAACACTTGAAGCACTCTCATGTCCTCCACCTTCAATGCCATCCACCTTCCTCATCATTAACTTCTAATCTTACTTCACGTCTCCCACTTAACAATCCTACATCATCTTCAATTTATTCTAGCTCCCCACCTTCGACAACCATCTGAGTCCACAGAACAGCATCCTTGGTCTCCGTAAACCAAGCACCAGGTTACACATCGAGGTCTTCGATGTCCACACCATCCGTCAAATTGGTCAACAGGCTTCATTCATCAAGACTCTAGCAACTCGAACAACGGATGTGTGCTGTGTTTGTGAGACAAGCATACAGGACAAAGTGCACTTATTCACCTAACCTCTCCCGACCAGTCTGGTCAATCCGCAAAATTCATCCTTCCACTTTCTGGAGATTCCATAGCTAACTTTCGTCGTCTTGCAGGTGTGGACACAGCATTAAATATTAGGGCAGAAAACTCACTACTAGACTGGATCCCAGTTGATAGTCGCCTCTGCGCTGTCCAACTGAACGGTTCAGTCAGAACTAAAGGAGTGGTGAAACTCGCCGTTGTCTCTTCATTGTAATCTCTGCTTAGGCACCCACTGATTGCAGTTCGGATGAAGTGAAGGATGAGTTCTACCGAAAACTGTCTAGCCTCCTTTCGAAAGCCAACTCTTCACATTTGTTATTCTCTATTTCGTTATAGTATTCACATGATTTTCATCCCACCTGAATATAACTCATCACTACATAATTATTAGTTGACCCTTAGCAAACACACATAAACACATTCATGCCACAATAATGTAGCTAAATGAGTCATCATCTGTAGATTTTGTCTCCTCATTTTGGTAATTGTTCTGTCAATGTTGATTTCACTGGAGAACTAACGCAGTAAAGTAATGACAGTTCCACCATTCGATTCTATTTGATCTCCATTGATTCACAACACTGACTGTTTCGAAACTGTCCATCATGCCTTGTTTTGGCTATTGTATTTCAATTATTCTTATGGTTAGTGGGGACTTATTTGTTGATTTTAGGCTGGTATTCAGCAAGGAATGACATCAGGTGGAGAAACATTGGAAATTCCGGAGCTGTTTCGGTTGTTTCATCATAGCATGGGACTCCTCGGCGGTGCACACCCATGACCTTACCAGGGATCAAACGCAGGACCTTCAGGTTTCGCGGTCAGGACGTTACCATTGAGCTACTAAGTAGGAACCCAAGGATCCATATTTCCTATCTCTGTCAGTTAGCGATATAGCGCAACCTCCATTCAATCTCGTCGTTGAGTATCTGTCCTTATATCCGACTTGGCTGGCTCCTCCGGTCAAAACTTCTTGTTGGGACTTCGGGAATCACCTCTTGAAGTGAGTCACCAAAAAGCACTAGATTAATCCAATTTGAAAGTTTGATTCAGGGAAAAATTGTACTTTTAACTTTGGTATCTACTTCTGAACATGCTTCACTTTGAGATATGGTTTGCCTTAGGCAGGCGAACGCATCCTCATTCAAAAAGTCCTCAATGATGACTTGGTATTGTTGCTAACACTCTGGCTTGTACATCTTCATCGTTGATTAGACCAAACTGACCGACACTATTAGGATATAAGCCCCTGTGCGGATCCTCAATATTACTGGTATTTTCAATTGGATACAATTATTGGACAGTGGCTAGTGAGAGACAGATACATCCGGCTGAGTCTAAAATAAAACAAAACGCATGTCCTGGATTCTACTGCTAACCAATAACAACTAGGCATCTAATCCACCCTAGACAACCAATTAGTGCTAACTGCAATTTCCTAGGGTCAAAGTCCACAGTAACTGGTAAAAGAGTCATCAATTTCATTTTGCTCTCGGTATTTACGGGCTTCACAACAACCCAACCAACAACAACAAGCACCAATCACCATCAATGGGAGAAATCTAAAGCAAGTTGTCTCTTTCACATATCTACCCAGACAGCGTAGTTTCAACTACTGGTGGCGGTACAGATGACGATGTGAAAGGAAGTATTAGAAAGACAGCAAGACACGCTTTCGTTAATCTGAAATAATCAGTGTGGAGATCAACTGCACTCAGCATAAAGCATGAACAAGATCCGAATTTTCAACACTAATTCAGTCAAATCAGTCAGTGCTTCCATGTGATGGTTGAGAGAGTTAGCGCGTCACGAAAAGCATTTCAATAAACTACAGACATTCATTAACAGCTGCCTACACTCGATACCGAAGATCAGATGGCTAGATTAATACGAATAAGCACCAAGGAACTCGCTCTGACTGGTAACGAACCAACCAACCAACAACCCATCGTCCAACGAATATGCAGAAGAAAGTGGAGATGGATTGTATTGGATTGAACATATACTGAGAAGACCATTTGGTGACATCATGCATCAGGTCAGGTGAGGCCCTCGATTGGAAGCGAAATGGGAAACGACAAGTTAGGCGACCGAGGGTGGTGACATGGAGAAGACCGTGTGAGGAAGAAATGAAAGCTTGTGGGCAGTGGTGGAGCCAGGTTGAAAAGACTGCAGAGAAGAGAATGAAATGGCGATATGCTACTGAAGCCTTATGTTCCAGTAGGAACCCAAAGGGACAGATAGATAATAATAAATAATTTACAAACAAATGGGCAGGAAATTAATACTGAAAAAGATGATGATAGTGATCATGTCAATGATTCAGTGTTCTTCAAAATGTCCATATTTTATCGTTATCACTTTATAACCAGGATTGGATAACTTCACCAGCACTTGCTTTGTAAGGAAGTCGGGTAGAAATATCAGGGTTATGGTGACAAACGCGAAATAGCCTTAGATACTACTGTGTAATTCAACTATCGATATAATAAAAATTAATTTTTGAAAAAAGTAGTATAACTTCATCGTTTGATTTCCTCACCTGGGAGTGGTTTTCCTTCTTTAGCTGCTTCTAAATGTTGATCCAAATTGACATCTCTGTGTGGACTGAATGCACTTAAATAAACCTTTTCATCTTCGATAGCTGGAATCGGATAACGACCAGTTGCCAATTCAACCAATGATAAACCTAAACTCCATACATCACTCAAAGTATTATACTGTTCTCCAGTTAATCGTTCTGGTGCCATATAACTTCGTGTACCAACAAATGAATTGGCAAGTGAATCAATCAATTGTCCACTAACACCAAAATCACATAATTTAACATCACCTGTTCGATTTACAAGGATATTAGACGGTTTGACATCTCTAAACAGAACATTCAAGTAATGCAGTAAAATAATGTAATTCAGATTCATAGTAATTGGTGATTTAAAGTATTACGGTTGAGTAACAACTCACGTGATGTCGTAAATGGTGATACGTTTTTATCAGGAAGCGTAAACATATACTAAATGGTAAACATCTATAAATATTAGGAATATAAACTGACTTATTTGTCCACAGTCAAGCTTATTGAAGCATACGAGATGGATAACCACTATCACCCACCATTCTTGCTCAACTCTGTTATAGACATAATAACAGATAAAACCAGAAGATCAACTTGCAAGCAATTAACTTACTTCCACGATAACACCTAAGTGACTCACAGTGGACAAACGACGCTGATTCCGAAAGCCTTCAGCGGAATTCTGAGTATTTTCTGTTCGCAAGCATTTTTTTTTTACTTGTGATAATAAATTGCACCAATTCTTAGTTTAAGAACAGAACACAACGTGAAGTGGTGGAATGCATCAACCTCAACAGGTTGGTTGTTGACGAAATTTCAGTTTGAATATAAACCGTCCGTTTGACACTTACCAACTTGGGTCATCTTTGGTGTCGACTACATGTAGACGAGAGGTACATTAGATTTCAATCCGTTCTGTTCTATTACACAGCTGTGGAACATGACCCCCGACCGATAGCTGCTACCTTGACGTGGTGGTCGGGCTTGCATATCACAATGACCCAACGAGCTATGCTGGTGGAACGCTTGTTCCCTCGAGGTCCTACCATACCAGAAAGGTCTGTTGGATAGTGGTTAGACGAAAAGCAGTTACCGTTATAGTGTAAATTGCTACACTATGATGGGGGTCTGAGGGCGAAGTCGTACTGCTGCTAGCTGGATGGGGTGTGACAGCAGTAAGGTGTTTCCCTTGGATGACCAGCAGTGCCATGCTGATGCTGCCTTCTCAGTGGAAGGGGGGGTTAGAAAAGGTCGGCCCCAAAAATAACACACTCCACCACGCCCCACGGTCTGCCGGGCCGGCGGTGTTGGTTCACTTGTCGTTTCCTTTCGACCATCCGGCCCCAAAAATACAAAAGTTCAAAATAATCATACTCAAAAGGCTGGGTGTGACAGGCCTCAAGCAGATGTCCGATGGGCTCTGCGGTCACACAAATCTCTTTCAGGTACCTTAAGAAGAAATAGCCTTCCACGGTGTGGGCAGCCGGGAAGTGTCAACCGCCCTCACAACTCTGTCAGCACCCAAGTTTCTTCTGACTGCTATCCTCCTCCTCCATCATTACCTTCTAATCTTCCTTCACGTCTCTTAATTAATGATGCTGCATCATCTTCAATTTCTCCTACCTCTGCAGCCTTCGACAACGATCTGAGTCCACAGAACAGCATCCCTGGTCTCCTTAAACCACGCTCCAAATTACATATTGGAGCCTTCAATGTCCGCACCCTCCGTCAAATTGGCCAACAGGCTTCGTTGGCAAAGACTCTAGCAACTCGGGCATGGATGTGTGCTGTGTTTGTGAGACACGCATACAGGACCCAAGTGTGGTTATTCACCTGACCTCTCCTGACCAATCTGGTGAATCTGCAAAATTCACCCTTCGAGTTTCTGGAGATTCGATAGCTAGCTCTCGTGGTCTTGCAGGTGTAGGTATAGCATTAAGCACCAGGGCAGAAAACTCACTACTAGACTGGATCCCAGTTGATAGTCGCCTCTGCGCTATGAGGCTGAACGGCACAGTGAGAACTAAAAGGAATAGTGAGACTCGCCGTTGTCTCTTTGTAATCTCTGCTTACGCACCCACTGACTGTAGTTCGGATGAAGTGAAGGACGAGTTCTACCATAAACTGTCTAACCTCCTCTCGAAAGCCAAACGTTCGGACGTAGTGGTTGTTGCAGGTGACCTCAACGCACAGGTGGGTAGACTGAGTGAGGCAGAAAGGCACTTAGGTGGCACTTTCGGAATCCCAGCTGAACGTACAGATAACGGTGATCGCCTATTACAACTATGCTCAGATAACCGCCTATTTTTAGCCAGCACAAATTTCAGACATAAAGAAAGGCACTGTCTGACCTGGCGTCCACCGAGCTCGACTCAGCGATGGACACAGATAGACCACATTGCTATTAGTCATCGCTGGAGAGGATCGGTGGAAGACTGCCGCTCCTTCTGGAGTACGTGTTTGGACAGCGATCATGCGTTGGTCCGAGCACGTATATGCCTGCGTCTCAATGGACGTAGAAAAAATTTGGCAACAAAACCACTACGAGTTCTGCTGGACAACGAAAACACCAAAGCCGTGTTCAGTGAGAAGTTGGCTAGGCAGTTATCGGAACAAAAGACTGTCACTCATCCAGAAGAAGCTTGGTGCCATCTTCAGTCTACTGTAAAAGCAGCACTGGAGACTGTAGCCGACTCCAAGATAATGGCTAAAAAGAGCCAGTGGATATCAGCAGCTTCTTCCAAACTAATGGATGCACGTGAATGCATCCCTGCAGGCTCTGAGTACAATGAAGAGCGAGCGCAACTTAAAAATAAACTGACGAAAAGTCTGCGCAACGATCGTGAACAGTGGTGGGCAGCAAAGGCTAAAGAGATGGAAAAGGCAGCGGCGATCGGTAACAGTAGACAGTTATTTAGACTTATTAAGGAGACTGGGGGGAAATGGTCAACAACAGTTAGTGAGGTTATAGCGGAGAAGGACGGATCGGCGATTCACTCGCAGGGAAGGCGACTGGGACGATGGGCAGAACACTTTGAGGAACAGTTTAACTGGCCTCCAGCCACCATTGCGCTGCCCGCTATCCAGTCGGACCCTGAATGGGACATAGAGACAGGTCCCCCAACACTAGAAGAAGTTGAGAAAGCGGTAGGTAGCCTGAAACGGGGAAGGGCAGCAGGACCAGACGGACTACCTGCTGAGGTATACAAGAATGGTGGTAGAGTTCTCTTAGTCAGGCTAACGGAAGTGTTAGCCAGTATATGGGAATCAAATACGATCCCCTCCGACTGGTCTAAGTCACTCATCATCCCAGTCTTCAAGAAAGGCGAGAAGTCCTCTTGTGATAACCACAGAGGAATCAGCCTGACAAACATAGTGTCTAAGATCCTAAGTTCTATAATTCTCCGACGCCTGAGTGGAGCTCGGGAACAGCAAGCCCGAGAAAACCAGGCAGGCTTTAGACCTGGCCGTGGATGTATCGACCAAATATTCACACTGCGCCAGGTCCTGGAACATAGGCATGCTTACAGACGCCCGACAATAGCTGTATTTCTCGACCTGAAGGCGGCATTTGACTCCGTTGATCGAGAAGTCTTATGGCAGTGTCTGTCACTGAAAGGCGTGCCTAGTAAGTACATCACCTTATTGAAAGCTCTCTACTCGAACACTTGTGGGCATGTTAGAGCCTATGGTGAGTTGTCCAGGGAGCTATACTCATCAAGTGGTGTCCGTCAAGGATGCCCACTATCCCCATTCTTATTTAATTTTATCATAGATATTCTTATGGAGGTTTCCCTCTCGTCACCTAATTACAAAGACGTTGACCGATCACAGGTGAATTTTCCTTAGATCTAGAATATGCAGATGACATAGTCCTGTTAGGTGAAGACGCTGACAAGATGCAGAGTCTTCTGAACACTTTGAGTGGGAATTTGAGAATGTTTGGGATGCGATTTTCACCACCCAAATGCAAATTTTTGCTCCAGGACTGGTCTTCAGCGGTACCGCGGTTAACAATAGAGAGTGAAGTGGTTGAGTGTGTTGACCACTTCACTTACCTGGGAAGTAGGATCAACCCGGTGGGTTAGTTGCCGATGAGATTTCTGCACGGATACAAAAGGCTCGATTGGCTTTTGCCAATTTGCGCCACCTATGGCGCCGCCGTGATATTCGTTTGTCTATTAAGGGTCGCGTGTACTGCACAGCAGTCCGCTCTGTTCTACTGTATGGCTGTGAAACATGGCCATTGAAAGTGGAAGACACAAAAAGGTTCAGGTGTTTGACCACCGTTGCCTTCGTAGTATAGGACGTATTCCGTGGTGTCACCATGTGAGTAATGCAGAAGTTAGGTGTAGAGTTTTGGGGAGAAGAGGTAAGTCAGTCGACGAGGTTGTGAACCTTCATCGACTGAGATGGTTGGGACACGTACTACGTATGCCTAGTCACCGATTGCCTCGTCACACAATGTTGGCTGAGGTGGGTTCAGGCTGGAAAAAGGCCCGAGGTGGCCAGACTAAAACATGGCACCAATGTATGAAGTCTCTGACTGTTGGTTTAAGCCATGTAGGACGATGCAGACTAGGTGGTTGGGGTCCACGGGACAAGAGGAACCAGTGGTTGGAGACCCTAGGTGATATGGCTCAGAACCGAAGTCAGTGGCGCAGATGTATACACACATTATCCTCATCTTAACAACGCTATACCGAATCTCACTATTTTGTCACTCCTCTTTCCTTTCTTCTCGTACTTTATATTTCTTTTGACTGCATTCACTTATCTTCATCCTTCACCTCACTACCTTTTTACTTGATGTGCTGATATGAGGTGTGGCAACTCGGACCGTTACGCAGTAATGCCTGGTCCTATGTTGATAATGATGATGATGATGATGAACCTAAATGGATTGTTGGCTGAAAAAACTTGATTTCGGATACAAAAGACCGGTTTGTTATTTGGCAGCTGGGTGAAGACACTGACAAAATGCAGGATCTTCTGAATGATTTGAGCAGAAATCTAAGTATCCCTTTTATGCGTTTCCGATCTGACGAATGAATGATAGATAAAGTAAAAGGACTGGTTTGCAACTACTCCCGTCTTAGGCATAGTGTGAATTGGTAGCAAGCGTTGACTATTTCACTTGAGCAGTCGAATCAACCCGAACAGGCCGGCTGCTGACGAAATTTCAGCTACGAAACACAAAGCAGATTTGACGTTCGCAAACTAGCATCATCTCTGGTGCCGAATGCCGAGATCTCCGAATATCTACTAAAGGATAAGCGTACTGCACTGGAGTATGTTTCATCGTACTACACTGCTGCGAAAAATGACCATTGACATTAGATGGCAAGAGACCCGACAGATAGCTGGTACCTTAACTTAGCAGTCAGGCTTGCATATCACAATGACCCAACGAGCTATGCTGCTGGAATACTTGTTAACTTGAGGTCCAGCCGTGCTACAAAGGTATGTAGACTAGTGGTCAGACAATAAGCAGCTACCATTGAAGTGTATTTTGCTACGATATAATAGCAGTCTGAGAGAGATTCGTACTGCTGTTAGCTGGATGGGGTGTGACAGCAGTAAGGTGTTTCTCTTAGATGACCAGCAGTGCCATGCTGGCGCTACCTTCCCAACAGGAAGAGGGTGTAGAAAATGTCGGCCTCAGAAAAACCACACTCCGCCTTACCCCACGGTCTCCTATTGCCGGTGGTACGGGTTCTGTCTATCCTGTGTTAGAACAATCAAAACTAAAAACAATATCCTACAAAAAAGTTGTATGTAACACACCATAAAAGGATGTCTCCTGGACTCTTCGGTCACATAAATCCTATTTCTTTTAGGTACCTTAAGATGAAATAGCCTTCTACAGTGCGGGTAGTTAAGAAGTGTCAACCGCCCACACGCTTACGATATTAAGCCAAACACAATCAAACATAAACTATCCTACAAAAATTTGTCTCCTCCCTTGTCTTTACCTTTTCATACTAATATTAAGCCCCTTGCATCTTTCAAAACCTCTCATTCTACGACTACTGCCAGAGATCAAATTCATCAAAACCTCATTCCTAGTCTCTTAAGACACCACATCGATTTCATGTAGGAGCTTTCAACGTTCAAACTCTACGCCAAATCGGACAAAAATGATCGCTTACCAAAACTCTAGAATCTCTAGCCATAGATTCCACACTGTCTCTGAGACACACCTATACAGACAGGATCCGAGTGTAGTTATGAAAATTGACCTCATCTGACCAGTGTAGTGAATCTTAAGAATCCACCTTACGAGTATCCGGAGACCCAATAACTAGCTGTCGTGGTCTCACTGGTGAAGGCATAGCACTGAGTCGTAGGGATCGATACCAGTCAATAGTCACCTGTGTGCTGTGCGACTGAATGGATGTGTAAGGACTCAGAAGGATCATGAGACCGACCTATAACTACTCGTAATCTCCACCTACACACCCACCGATTGCAGTTCAGATGATGCAGAGAATGGATCCCATGCAAAGTTGTCAACCTTGCTACACGAAGGGAAATGTTCAGATATAGTCATAATGTCAGGTGACTTTAATGGTCAAGTAGGAAAGCTGAGCTGAGCCAATCGGTAAGGCATCTTGTGAATATTTACAGAATCCTATGCCAACAAACTGACAACGGTGATGGACTGTTGCAATTTTACAGTGATAATCACACTTGTTTCTGGTTAGCACTAACTTTAGGCATAAAGAGAGACACTGTCTCATGGCGTCCGCCGACATCAAACCAACGATGGACACAGATTGATAATATTGCTGTAATCCATCGTTGGAGAGGATCAGTGGAGGATTGTCACTCTTTCAGGAACACCTATTTGGACTCCGTTGACACGTTAGTAAAGGCTTGTGTGTGTCTGCGACTTACTAGTCGCAGGAAACAGGAGATAGTGAAGTTTTTCTATGGATGATAGGAAGATGAGGACATCTAGTGAGTATTTAGATAGGTGTTGAAGCATTTGTCTGAACGTGACTGCAGTATTCATCCTGAGGAAACCTAGCGTCATATTAGGTTGGATGTAGAAACAGAAACAAGGATAGTTGGTAACCTATATCCAAAAGTTAGCAAACACCTTTGGATTTCCTCAACATTATCCGAACCGACTGATACGAGTATACTGATTCCAGTTGGGTGCGACCATGATGAGGAGCTAAAGCAACTAAAACGTCAGTTGACCAAGAATCTTCAGCGGCCATCGCGAGCAGTGGTTAGTGGTGAAAGCTAGACAGATGGTGAAAGCATCAGTATTATGAAACACCCAGAAAACTAATGAGCCTCATCAAAGACATCGGCAACAAGAAGACGATGGTTAGTAAAGCCATCACCGAGAAAAAATGAAACCCTAATAACCTACCAGAACAGGTGGCTAGAACGTCGTGCGGAACACATTGCAACACAGTTCAACTGGCCCACAACAACGCTTCACTTGCCCAAAGTCACGGCCTGGATCTAAATGTCAAATAGATATCAGTACTCCAACTCTCTTTGAATTTGAGAAAACTATGTCGAACAAAGTTCAGGAAAGGTAAAGCATACACCATCCAACAAGCCAAATACAACTGACTAGTATTCACACTTTGAAAAGCCATTTATTCAAATAGTTGAGGTGATCGATTACCTTTGAAAGGTTGAAGCAGGTCAGAAACAGAAACAGAAACGGTAACTGTAGGTATCCCTGGCGAATACCACTAGCTGACGTCAACTCATCTGACAGCTCTCCACAAGCAATTACACACTTGTGTGAGTTAGAGTAGAGAGCTTTGATCAGCGTTATTTACTTGCTCGACACTCCTTTAACTTAACGCTAGCAAGAGTACCAGAGTTTCGTAGCCCGCAGAAGGGTGACGATTTGGCCAACGCACCCTCGACCAGGTCTGAAACCTGACTGGTTTTTTTCGAGTTTGATGTACTCCAGTTCTAGTAAGGCGTCGGATAGCTACGAACCCTAGGATCTTGGATACAATACTAGTCAAGATGATTTCTCTATAGTTGTCACAAGAAGACTTCTCCCCCTTTCTCATAGAGTGAGATGATCAGTGTAGTAGACCAGTCTGATAGCACTATCTGTGATTTACATACACTAACTAGTATCTGAGTCACTCTAAACAGCAATTTCTTAGCTTCACCCACAAAAACTTCGAGTGGCAAATCATCAGGTTTTGCTGCCTTGTTTCGTTTCACGTTCGACACATCTTTCTCAAATTCAAAGACAGTTGGAGGACTGACATCTGTTTGGCATTTAGGTTCAGGCTGTGAATATTGGGCAAATGAAGCGTTGCTGAGAGCCAGTTGAACCATGTTGTAATGTGTTCCGCACGACGTTCTACCCACCTGTTCTAGCAGGTTGTTAGCGTTCCATTTTTTTCGGTGACGGTTTTACTAACTATCGTCTTCTTGTTGTCGATGTCTTCGCCACCCACCATTGTTCAGGATCGCTGCGAAGACTCTTAGTTAACTTACGCTACCAGAAATTCATATCTATTTATCACATGCTTAATTTGTATAGAAAATAGCTTACATCAGCAGCGTATTTTATCAATGTTCTTCCCGTTTAAGAGTCATATACATTTTTGGCTATCCCTGTTCTTTTTCCATCACTTGATGCCCTAGTGATATCGTTAGCAATAGATTACATTGCCTCTAGCTGAGGCCATAATGCAAACACCACATAGGTTGTTAGACAGTTGAAACTTCACCTGATAATATTTATTTCATATGGTTTGGATCATTATCATACTATACCCTCCATGCTGCATCGAAATCACAGTTACCCTCTCCTTTGTTAATCCACTTTTTAGATAGCAGAAACAACCACTGAATCAGTTATGATGTATAGTTTTCAAATGAAGAGTTTTACATGCACAGACACAGAAAGCGTAGATGATTATAACAAACTAACCTATGAATAATATGTAGAGCTTCACGCAGATAAACCAGACCACGTATTACTGAATAAAGTATTTTAGCGACAATCGGCTCAGGTATACGACCAGCATGCAATAGGACAATATCTAAACTTCCACCATCCATATACTCCATGCATAGGCTAATATCACCATCAGCGAAAAATGCACCATAATAACCAACAATATATGGTGAATTACAATCATGCAGTACCTGAAATTAGCGAACGACAGTATAGAAAGAAGATGAAAACAGAGTTGAACGACTAAATAAGTGGAAACAAGCATTCTCTTTATCGAGAAAAAAAAACATTAGGTTTAAAAAGAATCTGCTGGTTTTAAGCCTTTCTCTTCCAGTATTTTCAACTCAGTGTTCAAGTGCTTGTGTTTAAACTGGTAAGCACACACATACATGAATAATAACTGTGATTATGGTATCCTTTAATTGTTTTCGTTAAAGCAGTCATATCTCACTAAAATGTTCTAGGTTGAAGTAGTGTACCTCAGTCATGTCCCAGTCAGGTCGAGGATAACTCCTGTTATTTGGCCATCAATTAAGAACAGAAACCTGGTACACCGATAGCTGCTACCTAGACGTCGTGCTAAACCTTGCATATCAAGTTGACCCAACAAGCTATGCTGGCGGAACACTTCTTCCCTCAACGTCCTACCATACCACAAAGGTCTCTTGGAAAGTGGTTACACGAAAAGCAGTTACCGTTGTCGTGTAAATTACTACACTATAATGGGGGTCTGAAGGTGAAGTCGTACGGCTGTTAGCTGCATGGGATCTGACAGCAGTAAGGTGTTTCCCTTGGATGACCAGCAGTGCCATGCTGATGCTGCCTTCTCATTGGAAGAGGGGTGGGTTAGAAAATGTCGGCCACAAAAATAACACACTCCACCACGCCCCAAGTTCTGCCAGGGTCAGCGGTGTTGGTTCATTTGTCGTTTCTTTTCGACCATCCCGCCCCAAAACAACAAAACTTCAAAATAATCATACACAAAAGGCAGCGAGTGACAGCTCTCAAGTAGATGTCCGATGGACTCTTCAGTCACACAAATCGCTTTCAGGTACCTTAAGAAGAAATACCCTTCCACGGTGTGGGCAGTTGGGAAGTGTCAACCACCCTCACAACTCGATCAACACTCAAGTTTCCTCAAAATGCTATCCACCTTCCTCATCATTAACTTCTAATCTTACTTCATGTCTCCCACTTAACAATCCTACATCATCTTCAATTTATCCTAGCTCCCCAACCTTCGACAACCATCTGAGTCCACAGAACAGCATCCTTGATCTCCGTAAACCAAGCACCAGGTTACTCATCGAGGTCTTCGACGTCCACACCATCCATCAAATTGGTCAACAGGCTTCATTCATCAAGACTCTAGCAACTCGAACAACGGATGTGTGCTGTGTTTGTGAGACAAGCATACAGGACCCAAGTGTGGTTATTCACCTGACTTCTCCTCACCAATCTGGTCAATCCGCAAAATTCACCCTTTGACTTTCTGGAGATTCCATAGCTAGCTCTCGTGGTCTTGCAGGTGTAGGTATAGCATTAAGCACCAGGGCGGAAAACTCACTACTAGACTGGATCCCAGTTGATAGTCGCCTCTGCGCTATGAGGCTGAACGGCATAGTGAGAACTAAAAGGAATAGTGAGACTCGCCGTTGTCTCTTCATTGTAATCTCTGCTTACGCACCCACTGACTGCAGCTCGGATGAAGTAAAGGACGAGTTCTACCGAAAACTGTCTAACCTCCTCTCGAAAGCCAAACGTTCGGACGTAGTGGTTGTTGCAGGTGATTTCAATGCACAGGTGAGGAGACCGAGTGAGGCAGAAAGGCACTTGGGTGGCACTTTCGGAATCCCAACTGAACATACAGATAACCGTGATCACATACTACATACAATTGTGCTCAGCACAAACTTCACACACAAAGAAAGACACTGTCTCATTTGGCGTCCACCGAGCTCAACTCAGCGATGGACACAGATAGACTGCATTGCTATCAGTCATCGCTGGGAAGGATCCGTGGAAAACTGCCGCTCATTTTGGAACACGTGTTTCGATAGCCACCACGCCTTGGTCCGAGCGTGTACTTATCTGAGTCTCAATGGACATAGGAAGACCTTAGCAACATGACAATTACGAGTGCAACTCGACAATGAAAACACCGAAGCCGTGTTCAGTGACAAGTTGGCTAGGCAGTTATCGGAACAGAAGACTATCACTCATCCAGAATAAGCTTGGTACCATCTTCAGTCTGCTGTAAAAGCAGCGCTGGAGACCGTAGCCAAATCCAAAATAGTGGCTAAAAAACGGTCGGCGGATATCAGCAGCTTCTTCCAAACTAAAGGACACACGTGAACGCATCCCTGTCTGCAGGCTGTGAGTAAAATGAAGAGCGGGCGCAACTTAAGAGTAGGTTGATGAAAAGTCTATACAGCGACCGCAAACAGTGGTGGGCAGCGAAGGCTAAACGGATGGAAAAGGTGGCGGCGATTGGTAACAGTAGACAGTTATTTAGATTTATTGAGGAAACTGGGGGGAAAAGGTCAACTGTAGTTAATGAGGCTATAGCGGAGTAGGACGGATCTGCGTGTCGTTTGCAAAAGAGAAAACTGGAACGATGGGCAGAACACTCTGAAGAACAGCTTAACTGGCCTCCAGACATCATTCCGTTGCCCGATATCCAGTCAGACCCTGAATGGAACATTGAGATAGGCCCCCGACACTTACCGAAACCGAGAAAGCTGTAGTTCACTTGAAAAGAAGATGGGTGGCAGGACCATACAGACTAACCCCTGAGGTATACAAGGATGGTGACACAGTGCTCTTAGTCAGGTTAACGGAAGTGGTAACTAGTATATGGAAATCAAATACGATCCCCTATGACTGATCTAAATCGCCGATTATCCCAGTCTTCAAGAAAGGCGAGAAGTCCTCTTGTGATAACCACAGAAAAATCAGCCCCATGAATATAGCGTCCAAGATCCTAGGTATCATAATTCTTCGACGCCTGAGTGGAGCTCGAGTACAACAAGCCCCAGAAAACCAAGCAGGCTTCAGACCCAGTTGCGGATGTATCGACCAAATATTCATCTTGAGCCAGGTTTTGCAACACAGACACGTTTACCGGCGCCCGATACTAGCTGCATTTCTCGACCTGAAGGTGATGGTTTTACTAACCATCGTCTTCTTGTTGCCGATGTCTTTGATGAGGCTCATTAGTTTTCTGGGTGTTTCATAATACTGATGCTTTCACCATCTGTCTAGCTTTCACCACTAACCACTGCTCGCGATGGCCGCTGAAGATTCTTGGTCAACTGACGTTTTAGTTGCTTTAGCTCCTCATCATGGTCGCACCCAACTGGAATCAGTATACTCGTATCAGTCGGTTCGGATAATGTTGAGGAAATCCAAAGGTGTTTGCTAACCTTTGGATATAGGTTACCAACTATCCTTGTTTCTGTTTCTACATCCAACCTAATATGACGCTAGGTTTCCTCAGGATGAATACTGCAGTCACGTTCAGACAAATGCTTCAACACCTATCTAAATACTCACTAGATGTCCTCATCTTCTTATCATCCATAGAAAAACTTCACTATCTCCTGTTTCCTGCGACTAGTAAGTCGCAGACACACACAAGCCTTTACTAACGTGTCAACGGAGTCCAAATAGGTGTTCCTGAAAGAGTGACAATCCTCCACTGATCCTCTCCAACGATGGATTACAGCAATATTATCAATCTGTGTCCATCGTTGGTTTGATGTCGGCGGACGCCATGAGACAGTGTCTCTCTTTATGCCTAAAGTTAGTGCTAACCAGAAACAAGTGTGATTATCACTGTAAAATTGCAACAGTCCATCACCGTTGTCAGTTTGTTGGCATAGGATTCTGTAAATATTCACAAGATGCCTTACCGATTGGCTCAGCTCAGCTTTCCTACTTGACCATTAAAGTCACCTGACATTATGACTATATCTGAACATTTCCCTTCGTGTAGCAAGGTTGACAACTTTGCATGGGATCCATTCTCTGCATCATCTGAACTGCAATCGGTGGGTGTGTAGGTGGAGATTACGAGTAGTTATAGGTCGGTCTCATGATCCTTCTGAGTCCTTACACATCCATTCAGTCGCACAGCACACAGGTGACTATTGACTGGTATCGATCCCTACGACTCAGTGCTATGCCTTCACCAGTGAGACCACGACAGCTAGTTATTGGGTCTCCGGATACTCGTAAGGTGGATTCTTAAGATTCACTACACTGGTCAGATGAGGTCAATTTTCATAACTACACTCGGATCCTGTCTGTATAGGTGTGTCTCAGAGACAGTGTGGAATCTATGGCTAGAGATTCTAGAGTTTTGGTAAGCGATCATTTTTGTCCGATTTGGCGTAGAGTTTGAACGTTGAAAGCTCCTACAGGAATGAGGTTTTGATGAATTTGATCTCTGGCAGTAGTCGTAGAATGAGAGGTTTTGAAAGATGCAAGGGGCTTAATATTAGTATGAAAAGGTAAAGACAAGGGAGGAGACAAATTTTTGTAGGATAGTTTATGTTTGATTGTGTTTGGCTTAATATCGTAAGCGTGTGGGCGGTTGACACTTCTTAACTACCCGCACTGTAGAAGGCTATTTCATCTTAAGGTACCTAAAAGAAATAGGATTTATGTGACCGAAGAGTCCAGGAGACATCCTTTTATGGTGTGTTACATACAACTTTTTTGTAGGATATTGTTTTTAGTTTTGATTGTTCTAACACAGGATAGACAGAACCCGTACCACCGGCAATAGGAGACCGTGGGGTAAGGCGGAGTGTGGTTTTTCTGAGGCCGACATTTTCTACACCCTCTTCCTGTTGGGAAGGTAGCGCCAGCATGGCACTGCTGGTCATCTAAGAGAAACACCTTACTGCTGTCACACCCCATCCAGCTAACAGCAGTACGAATCTCTCTCAGACTGCTATTATATCGTAGCAAAATACACTTCAATGGTAGCTGCTTATTGTCTGACCACTAGTCTACATACCTTTGTAGCACGGCTGGACCTCAAGTTAACAAGTATTCCAGCAGCATAGCTCGTTGGGTCATTGTGATATGCAAGCCTGACTGCTAAGTTAAGGTACCAGCTATCTGTCGGGTCTCTTGCCATCTAATGTCAATGGTCATCGGTGTGGGGCCTTAGGAAACTAGGAATAAGGTTTAGATGAATTTGAGCTCTGGCGATCGTCGAAGAGTGAGAAGGCTAGGAAGAGGTTTAATATTAGCATCAGGTGAAGAAAAAGGAGATAGAAGTAGAAAGCGCAGGTTATATTTGATTTCAGCTTGTACGCTAGTGGAAGCGCGCTGGCGATTGACATTTTTCAGCTACCCAAACCGTAGTAGGTTATTTCCTCCAATGGTATCTGAAAGAAAAACGATTTGTGTGACTGCAGAGCCCATCGAACATCTTGTTGAGACCCTTCAAGCATTGCCTTTTCGGGATTATTACAGTGAGATATAAAAGATGTTACGCTGGGGAGAGAAAATGCCGTACCATCGGATAGGAAGATTTTGGGCAAGTCTTTTTTAATCACCTTTCTATAAGGAAGACAGAATCAGCGTGGCATTGCTGTTCATTCAAGAAAAGCATCCTACTGCTGTCAAACCCCTATCCAATCAGCAGGTCGACTTCGCCCTCGGACCCCATTTACAGTGTAGAGATTCACAATGTTTCACCACCACCCAAAATACTTTTCTGGGATGGTAGGACGTGGAGGGTACAAGCGTTTCAGCAAGTGTAGCCTTTCGGACCATAGTGATATACAAACCCGATCACAAAGTCAGGGTAGCAGCTATCGACCTGGACACCGATTAATGTCACGTAATGAATTAAAGTCTCTGCATAGGTTAATGACTTTTAGTAACCCTTGTCAAAAAGAAATAGCTCCGAATCATGTATACTGATCATCATATAGTATAGGTACTACTCACCAAACAATAAGGTAGTGAACAATATTTCTGGAATCATATATTCATTTATTGTTTGATTTACTGATTGACACTGGTTTAGGTGAAAAGAGTTAATAGTTTTCTGTTATCAGCAATAAAATCATCTGATATGCACTATATGCTATAGCAGATTGATCGATAAACGCTTGAAGTAATCATAAAGTAATTTCTTTTTTCTTTTATGCATGCATTACAAAAACAATTGTGGTAATGATTTCAACACTCTTGATTGTTATTATGATTATTATTAACTTTGTTGGCAAGTGTTTTATCATTATGATATGTGCATAAAATGTGATAATGTACTTCATACACAAGTTTGGTCATCTATTTTGAACTTAGTGAATAACAGTGTTCCAATTCTAAAAGTGTCGTATATCCCTGAATAGCCTTTTTCATGAAATGTAATAATGCCATTGGTATAAAGAAACTTTAGAATGATCACACATCAAGATGTGGCATCCATGCAGAAATTATCTGATTGTAAAGAATTCTAAGCTGTCCTATTGGCGATCTTAAAACCGATGAGATCACCGATTCCTAATCTCGCGTCACACAGAAGATGCAGACATGTGAGGAAAAGAAACTTGAGTGCTGACGGAGAGAGTGTAATGCCTGAGTGTTTTGACCTATGGCACCGCCGTGACATCCAATTGTATACTAAGAGTCGCGTGTACTGCACAGCACTTCGCTCTGTTATACTCCATGACTGTGAAACATGGCCATTCAAGGTGGAACACATGAGAAGGCTGACTTCAGGTGTTTGACCACAGTTAACTTCGAAGTATACGCAGTATTCCGTGGTGTCACCACACCAGTGAGTAACGCAGGACTCAGGAGTAGAGGTAAGTCGGTTGACACGGTTTCAACCTTCATCGACTGAGATGGCTGGCTGGCTACCTGCCTGCCTGCCTGGCTGCCACACGTGTTACGTAGGCCTAGTCGCCGTCTGCCTCGTCACACAATGTTGGTCGAAGTAGGTCCAGCCTGCAAAAAGGCTCGAGGTGGTCAGACTAAGACATGCCATCAACGTATGAAGTCTTTGACTGTTGGTTTCAACCATGTGGGGCAATACAGACTAGTCAGTTGGAGTCCGCGGGACAAGAGAAACCAGTGGTTGGAGACTCCAGGTGATGTGGCTTAGAGTCAAAGTCAGTGGTGAAAATGCATACACACATTATCCTCATCTTAATGAGGCTATACCGAATCTCACCGCTCTCTCTCTTTCTTCCTTTCTCTTTTTCAGCACTTTATATTTCTTTTGACTGAATTTTCTTATCTTCATCTTGCAACTCACTACCTTTCTACTTGATGTCCTGGTTGATATGAGGTGTGGCACCTCGGACCGTTTTGCAGTAATGCCTGGTCCTATGTTGATTTGGATGGATGGATGGGCCTATGAAATCATCTTCCAGTTATTTTTATTGCTTTCACAACTTCTTTGAAAGACAAATGATAGCCCGATATGGTTGAAGATGATCCTTTTTTATATTCTTGAAACATAAAAACAGATAAAATAAAGGTAGAGCTTCAAACACAAATGCATCGGTTTAAGTTGCCACACTTCAAAGTAGTACACAAACAACAGGTGGATAGAATAAGAGTGAGAGAACAAACAATTCGAAGATAAAGGTCAGTGTGAATATTCAAGTCTCAGAAGACGTCAAGGATTCAACACATCTGCTCTATTGCGACCGATTTTCAGCCATGTCACCAACAGTCCTTAACTACTGATTCCTATCATCTTGAGGACCCCAACCGGGGAGTCTTCATCTCCCCACGAGGCTTAGACCAAACGTCAGGGACTTCATCGACTGGTGCTGTGTCTTCGTCTGACCACTCTTAACTCTCTTCCAGCCTAGTCCAACTTTTTGTAACATTGGACGTCAACGTAGGTGGCTCGGTGAACGTTCACAACTTTATCAATCAGCTTGTCTGTCTTGTCTAGTACTCTTCGCCTGACCTTAACACTGATTGAAATGCGTCGGCTTAGCCACATTTCACTCCCACGTAATAAGTCACATGGTACTGCTCTTCGTGAGGTCAGATAGCATAATTAGCTGTCATCATGTAATCGATATGGCTCATGAGCCAGTACACGATACTGTAAGTGATTCCCAAGATGCAAATCTGTGATGTCAGTGGTAAACAAAAGAATTTTGATAAATGTTCCCAAATAATCGAAACAAAACGACTGAAATAGCTTTTGCGTTTATGCGTAGTCATATAAGACATTTGTAATGTTCAGGAAAACGACACGTTGTTGTCGGAGGCAAGAATCCATATGAGGATAAAACTATGAAAATATTAGTCAGTGGATAACTTTTTAAACCGTTTATTATCCCATAGTTGCATTCTCTTGATATAACTATGAAACCTAAATGAGGCAACGACTGAAAACTTTATTTTCAACAGAAGTAATGATTACAGCTGAATGTGTAACCTCGGTTTGAAATCAAACTCAAATATGATAATGCATTTGATTAATGAGACTATCAGCAGGCAATAACAATAAAGAATGTTTAAGTGAAAAAAAAACTCAACACTGAATTCAAAGTGATAAAAAAAATTATTGAAACACTGAAAATTTCTACACAATTTACTTGAAGTTCACGAATAATTTGTGTTTTAACAATTGGTTTTATTTCCAAGTGGATATTTTTCTTTGCCATAATTAAACCAGTAGCTGTATGACGTACACGACTGACGACACCACCATTACCTTTGCCTATTTCACTTAGCTTTTCAAAATCTTCTGGACGTAATTCACCAATTTTTTGTTTATCTGCTACAAATGCACTTAAACGACGTCGTTGATTATCGTCTAAATCTTGAATTTCTAATTGTTTCAAACTAGTTTTTCCAAAGGTATAAAATATAAATATACGTCAGAGAGATATATATGTAAGAGAGAATGATATGAACAAATATGTATTGGTAGTTTTTGAGTAGTTATACATTATCGCTATGATATAAATAATAAAGTTCATAAAAACGAAAATCTACCGAATACAATTAAGGTAATATAAATATACATGATTAACCAAGTCGATTGCGATAAAAATGCGTTTTTTTTGGTCATAAAGCTTGTTTAATGGGATGTTCACTAGCTAGTTGAATGCAGCACCTTATTCCACTTCAGTTTACAAGAAGAAGCCAGTTTATGCGATATCTGGAATCTCATCTAAATATATGATAATCAGCGAAAATACTTTTCGAAAAGGGAAATTCTGTTCCATTAAATTCTTTTCTGAATAGTCCACAATACCTAAAGTATGAGGGTTGCAACAAGCTTGGTAGAAACAGAGGATTTGGCACTTACTACTCATTACTTAAAAAGTCGGTTTTACCTGTGACACATTCACCTTGAAGCCGTAGATTTGAAAGCCTACAGGCTAGCTATGCGCCGAATTACTGAGCGAATTATTGATTAATTTTACTTTACAAGTGAAATGGACTATGTATTCTGGGTTGTAAGGAAATAATTCGACAAGATTATATAGGATAGACGTTTACGGTACAAGCGCCAGGTTACAGGTTCAAGACCAACTTCAATGAATTATCACAATGTCCAGTTACTGTCTCTTGTAACGCAGACAGATTGGAAAAAGAGTTAGGACAGTCAAACTGAAACATCGTGTCAGCCCATGGAGTCAGTGATTATTGGTGTAAGCTTTTCTTTCTTTGTCTTTCATTTTGCTACTTCATAACTTGATGTGCTGACATGAGGCATGGGAACACAGACTGTTAGGCAGCAATGTCAGGGTTGACGTTGATATTAACTGACTGGTCAATCGACAGATTTTGTTTAGCCTCTTCATGCAAAGAATGTGGTGGGAGTGAAACGCTGTTAAACTAGTAGTGTAAACACCGATAATTAAGTCATTATTTGGACTATACGCATGTTAATGCACTAGGCAATGAATCAAACCTATTGTGTAAGAAATAATGACATTACTTGACCATTCGAACCTCAGTAAGTGGAGTGTCGTGAAAAAAAATCACAAGTAAACTCCACGGATAAATAAGCCTTAGATATATGTTGCAGTCACAATTCCAAATTAAATAACAAATATGAATCATACATAGATGATCTTCTGTCCATTTATAGTGGATTTAGGCATAATAGACAATTGTCGGTCATTTATACACATTTAAGAATCAGTTTGTCTTTACTCAGCTGCTGATACTCAGTATATCTTCGAATTAATGCCAACTATCTCCCACCCACACACATGCATACATCGTGTAACAGGTTAAGTATGAACCTTTATTGCGTCAAATATAGGCAAGCAAGGATCCACTCGACTATCCAAAAACATATGTATCAGAATACATATGAAAAGCATTAAAGAAGTCAGAAGAAAAAAAATGTTCTCTCAATTATTCTTGATGCCATGAATGATAATGACTGAAAACTGTAACCACTCACACTGGACCCTAATTCCAAAGGTAACACAGCATTAGTAGTCAGGCAGCGGAAGCGAAGAAACGTGGTGTAAGCACGCAACAATACTTAATTACATAAATGCACCAGAAAATACTGACTTAGAAACTTCCCACATTATCTAAACATTAGGAAGAGAAAGATTAATGTTATGCTTTTATTACTCAAAGTCTACAGAGTTATGTCCATTGGTGCTTGTCATGTACATATGTGCAGTTAATTTCGATATGACTAACAGCCGTGAAATTTCTCACCAGGTGCAGTAACTGTGAGATCTTCGCTAAATAGTTCCCATGAAGCACTCGATGCTGAAGTAAAAACGGCACATATCAACCACAGAATAGCTATTCAAACTTTAGTTTTTGTTTAAGAAACATTTGTGTGAAGCTATGCACCAGCATCAGTACAAATGTGCGGAAATGCTATACACAAGCGTGTCAATTAACATAAGTTAGAACTCTTTCAAAGCACACCATTCCTGTTTCCATTTGGAAGATAATGTTGCCTGAAGTAAAAACAGAAATTTAGAAAGTGTTATCTGATTTAGCCATGTAATGTTGACCAGAATCGTGTAACGGAAGGTTATGCTTCATGATGCAGACTTACAAGTAATAATACAAAATTGGAGATTTCATGAGCCAGGCTAAAAACTGATTTAGTCAGTTGACTATTTGACGTGTTCTGAACATAACATAATATATAACGCACATCTACTTCTAAAAAGTGGTTCTACTGTTTTTAATTTAGTCTATTTGGTGTACATATATCTCACAGTAAATTTCAACACGGTGAAGTTGTGAGTAAACTGACAAAACGATTTGACTAATTAAGTCTTCATCACTTTGATAATGAATCCACTTTTAATTTAAGCTTATTAATTTGCACTTTCTATTGACTGATTGGTGTAAACAATGAATTCTGAAATAATTCAAACATTACGTAGTGCATTTAAGTATGTCACCTTATTGAAAGCTCTCTACTCAAACACTTGTGGGCATGTTAGAGCCTATAGTGAGTTGTCCACAAAGCTATGCTCATCGAGTAGTGTCCGTCAACAATGCCCACTCTCTCCATTCTTATTCATTTTACCACACATATTCTCATGGAGGTCACCCTCTAGTCACCTGACTACACAGACGTTGACCTAATCACAGGAAAATTTTAGTTAGATCTAGAACACTCAGACGACATAGTCCTGTTGGGTGAAGACGCTCACAAGATGCAGAGTCTTCTGAACACTTTCAGTGGCAATTTGAGAATGGTTGGGATGCGTTTCTCACCACCCAAATGCAAATTGTTGCTCCACGGTTGGTCTTCAACAATGTCCCGCAGCGGATAACAATAGAGAGGGTAGTGGTTGAATGTGTCAATCACTTCACTTACTTGGAACACATGAGAAGGCTGACTTCAGGTGTTTGACCACAGTTAACTTCGAAGTATACGCAGTATTCCGTGGTGTCACCACACCAGTGAGTAACGCAGAACTCAGGAGTAGAGGTAAGTCGGTTGACACGGTTTCAACCTTCATCGACTGAGATGGCTGGCTGGCTACCTGCCTGCCTGCCTGGCTGCCACACGTGTTACGTAGGCCTAGTCGCCGTCTGCCTCGTCACACAATGTTGGTCGAAGTAGGTCCAGCCTGCAAAAAGGCTCGAGGTGGTCAGACTAAGACATGCCATCAACGTATGAAGTCTTTGACTGTTGGTTTCAACCATGTGGGGCAATACAGACTAGTCAGTTGGAGTCCGCGGGACAAGAGAAACCAGTGGTTGGAGACTCCAGGTGATGTGGCTTAGAGTCAAAGTCAGTGGTGAAAATGCATACACACATTATCCTCATCTTAATGAGGCTATACCGAATCTCACCGCTCTCTCTCTTTCTTCCTTTCTCTTTTTCAGCACTTTATATTTCTTTTGACTGAATTTTCTTATCTTCATCTTGCACCTCACTGGCTTTTTACTTGATGTACAGAGTGATACGAGGTGTGGCACCTCGGACCGTTACGCAGTAATGCCTAGTCTTACATTGATATTGATGATGATGATGACGTAGTGCACTGAGCACAGGTTTGTTTAAGAGGCAAAGAAACTGTGAAGCTGTTAGACAAAAGCAATTGTGAAGCGTTAACTACTAATCACAAGGACAAAACCTTACACACATGACAACATTCAGAAGCAGAACGCATATTTATTTAATAGCTGAGTCCTACGTTTATAACACTAAACAGTTAATCAAACTACTGCGAGTGGAACTAGATTAAAACTCGTAATCCACTTCGAGTAGGAAGTGCCCAAACCAATGAATAGCAACTCAGAATAACATATGTTGTGTTTCAGATATACTTTGATTATTATCAGTTTGACTGTCTGAGAAAGTCGTGGTTTGACAGCCTAGTATTGCAAGTGAATTGAAAATTCGGACCACGGCGGTATTTGAACCAGAGACCACCAGGTTTCCGGCTCGGTGCTCTATCAACTGTCTGCTGATCATATTTTTATTTCACTTCAATCACCAAGGGTTTCGCCTGACTACAATGTGAATTTGTGACGCTTTACCACCGCCAGTCAAAATAATAATCAATATGATGCTCCCATCCCTCTACTTCAGTTAGATTTGAATTGGGATGAGAAGTCCTGACTAGGCAGCCAATGTCAGTAAGATCAAGCAGTAGTAACGCGTCACGAATTCTTATAGCAGTCAGGCAAAACTCTTGGTGATTGAAGTGAAATAAAAATGTGATCAGCAGACGGACCTCATAGCTCAGTTAGTAAAGCACCGAGCCGGAAACCCGGTGGTCGTTGGTTGAAATCCCGCCGCGGTCTAAAATTTCACTTCATCTAAAATCATCACCCAGTATCAATACTTTGAATATTTAAGTATGAAGTCAGTAAAGTATTTCACTATATTGAGACCAAGTAATTGACGTGAATGAAAATTGGAAAACAAGAAAATAAAATCACTTTATAAATTAGACTTACACCTCAGCAACATCAACAGGTCCAGTGCTAATTCTGTTTGAATAACGATTTTCATTGTTTCTATCCCCTTTTGGATTGAATAAGTTACCAGTGGACGGTGCATGAGTTTTCTTAGGAGACAAACGAAGGTCTGTTAAAGGTGGTGGGATTCTACGATGCGCAGAATGAGGATGGGAATGATGAGCAGTTGGTCGATAGATGCTAGTTTGTTGAGAAGTTTGGGGGGGCTCAGACGATTTCATTAATTACCATCATTTAATTTATTCAACGTCGGAGCGACCCTTGTAGAATTCTCATTTTTTTGCATTGATTCTTGTATATTCTCTGTGGATCGATGAATTTCACAATTTGATCCATGTTCTTCAGGATTTCTGCTTGATAGTGAACTGTTATCTTGTGGCTGGATAACAGAACTCGGAAGAGTGAGATTCAAACGATTACGTCTACTTCCACTTCCAGAAGATGTTGACATTTAAAGGACTGACTGATATCCTGTTGTTATACAATAATTATTCATGTTAGCGTTGGAAATAAAAAGTGCTAATGTTGTTGAAATTGTATTGCATAGTTAAGGTTTACAGATTTCATTACCATAACCTATTTCATTCCATCAGAAACCGAACATAAGTGGATACGTGTTCACACGTTTCACTAATATAAGCATAAGAACCACCTATTAAATATTCAAACTATAAGCTACCTACCTAGAGTACGAACACTACGTAAGAAGGTGAATTCATATTACTGAAAGAAACAAGAAGATAGGTACGAAGGAAGGAATGTTTATTGTCAACAAGTGGGAGAAAAAAAGCATACTGGCCCAGGTACGAGAGATGTTGTTGGGCTGTCCACATTATCACTTGATGAAAGGTGATCAGTATACACAACCGCTGTTTCAGCTAATTCCAGTAGCAGCAGTTGGTGCGGTCTGAGGACGCAACAGGACCATTTACCCATATACCTAGTGGAAACCAAAACCTGTTAGTGATGACGGAGCATGCTACACGATGGGTAGACGCTGCCACGATTCCTGATCAACATGAGAAGACGGTGACCGCAGCTGTGGTGTGGCATTTTGTCGCGAATCACGATGTGCAGAAGATGATATTGACCGACCAACGTCCTTGTTTTGAGCAGCTCGATGTCAAGAGAATAAGAACGACACCGTACCACCCGCAGATTAACGGCTTGACAGAACGGAATAACCGTACACTTAAGGAGTGGCTGGAGTCGAAAGGAGAGAATTGGGAGACGGAACTGCAGTTATATTATTGGGGCATAGTGGTTCTGTACAGGGAACAACCAAGAAGTAGTCGTTCCAATTCATGTATGGCAGGAAACCACGGCTCCTAATACATAGTAAGACCTGGCCCCGACAACAGACGTGGAACATGACAAGATTGAGAAAGAAGCGGAAACAGGCAATCAGAAATGTGGAACAAAAACAAAAACCTGAGGTTGAAAAATCCACGCAGGGAGGAGGAAGTAAATGGAAACCGTTTGAGTTCGGAGATCAAGTGAAATGTAGAGAACGAGGATATACGTCAGGAGGTGAATATGGTACAAGAAAACTGCTCCGGAAAGGGGAAGGACAGTAAGTGGTTACCGAGAGACGCAGTTCAGATTATTCCATCAAAAAGGGAGAACGAGTAAATGACAGCCTACTTCAAAAATGGCGACGATGGGAAAAATTAGAAACTTTCGTATGAACACCATGAGAAGGCAGCACCAAAACTATCAACACGGCTGGAAACCCGAAATTTTGACGGGGGGACAAGTGTACCGACGGCTACCGATCATAATGGATATAAGTAGTATATGTTGAGAGGGCGGCAGAAATCATAAACAATTACCAACAATGGGTAAGGATTCTGTCCAGAGAAAAGCAAGAGAATCTGGGCGTATTAAGAGCAAATCAAGATAGAAGCAGAAGAAGAAATGAGGCACACTGTGCAAATGACTGTCTTAGTGCAAGGTATACCATATTTGATGACTGTTGTGCGAGATGACAATAATAGACATTCCTTCCCGCGTCTCAGTTTTCTCGTCCACCACAGTAATGTCAGAGAATAAACAATCTGAATATAAAGGTTAGTGCATACATTCAAGCTTCAGAAGACATCAAACTGTAAATAAATCTACGCAACTGTGACCTATTCTCAGCCATATCACCAAGCGTTCTCAACCACTGATTTCTTTAGTCTCGGAAACACCTCAACCAGGCAGTCTGCATCTCCCCCCACACCATTCAAGTCAACAGGAACAGGCTTTATCGACTAGTGACGTATTTCACTCTAAACACTCTGAACCCTTATCCACCTTCCCCTACCATGGCCACGTCAACGTAAGGGCGGTGGCTCGGCAAGCGCAACGCATGTCCAAGACATCCCAATCAATCAACTAAGGTTCACAACAACATCAATCGACTCGACTATCTTACCGAGTATCTTTAACCTCACCTCGACATTCATTACATGGTGATCACACCAAACGCGAGTCATCGTACTAAGACACCTATAATCAAAACCTTGTAATCCCTTCATGCTCTCTATTTTCAACGGCCATGTCTTACAGACGTATAAGTGGAGTGTCAACGCATTCAACCACTTCACTTCCAACCATTAAACTGAGATTACTTTCAGCAGGCCAATCCTCGAGCATCACCTTACATTTCGTAGTTGCCAGTGAAACCCATGCCGAACATACTCAGGTTTCTGCTCAAAGCCTTCAGACCACTCTGCATAGCGTCAGCGTCGTCAACTAGCTGAACAATATCGTCTGCATACTCTAAGTCAACCAGATCACCTCCAAGTACGGGAGTATGTCAATACCTGCCTGTGAAGTCGGATATACCTGAGGTTATGTCCATTAGTATGTTTATGACAATGTGGAATAAGAACGGTGATAGCGGACATTGTAGCCGGATACCACTAGTTGTCGTCAAATCACATGACAACTCTCTATACATCAGTACATGATTGCGTGGCATTTACGACTTCTGCTTTTGTCAGAGGGCATGTGTTCACTGGTAATCCTGCCGTTGCTGCTCGTATTTCTGGACGAGTTGCAGTTGGTGGTGATGGTGGAGATCGATTCAAGAGCTTTTTCAACCAGTCAACCCATTGTTTTCTTGTTTCTCCTCTTTACCGGTAACTACCTTTCCTTCACTATCTTCATTCGTTTCATCTGCGTTGATCTCTTCCCTTCCAGATAGTAACCTGGTTATTTGATATAATGTTGTCAGGTCTCTGTCTCTCCTATCAGCAGCCTGTTCTGCTTCACTCGCCAAATGTGTCGTAGAAGGGTCTTCTGTCTGCACGCACATTTCAATGCCTGAACAACTAGGCATTTTTCTACGCCGATATACTGGCTCATAGCTTAGTATATAAATCTGTGGTGGGTTGCTGAGTTGCATTTCCTTGCTGGTTACTACCAAAAATTGGCATAGTTTTACATTATAGTCAGTCAATGATCCATGACTACTTGCATTTAGTTTGCCAGTATACTGAGAGCTACAGATAATGTAGAAACAAGAGGATGAATAGAAGACCAACCTCAGAATATTCAGACAATGAATAAAACTGTGTATTCTGTAGATACTGAATAGAGGACTTTACAGTTAACTGAATATTTTAAGAACAAAACCACTTGAATGATACGAAATTTTCAATCTTCAACAATAAATGTGTAGACTGAAAAATGTCTAATTCGCTTACGATACTCAGGATAGCCTTCTTCAAAATCACACGGTTCTTGTAGAGCATTAGGTGACACCAGGTGTGAAGGTTTTGAATCCAGTTGTTGTTGCTGCTGATGGTGATGATGATGATAGTCAACCTTCTCCTGTTGTTGTTGGCGTTGTCTCTCTTGTTGTTCGTGCACTGCGAACAACTCTTCAGATTCATTAACGTAGGAATGTGAGGTGCGATGTATCATCATCATCATTGTCACTGAATTGTTGTTATCATCATTACAATTATTGTGATTCAAAGGAATAGTCACAGTTTCTTCATTATCCCTAGGGAGAGTTGTATCATGATCAGTATTATCAATATTATCCTCGACATCCTCATCATCATTATCATCGTGGTCATCGCTATGTGTATTTGATTCAATATCTTCATTTGGAAGCGTCTGGTGGATAGCATGATCATCATCAACTCCGCCATCGTCTAGGTCACCGGAACTAGAAGCATTTGTTAAAAATCCTCCACCTTTGCCAAACATTTTTGCATGATTATTAGACTCAACATCACACTGATTCTAAGAACAATGTAAAAAAATAATAATTTCAGGACATATATACAGTTAGAACCATCTACAACTTAATACAATAATGAAATACTAGTAGTTATCATACTTTGTGTAAGTAGGCAAAGGAAACCAATCAAAGGAGAAAGGGATTAAAATCAACTATAAGAAAGATAAAACTGGGTCAACAGTTTATAAAATTAGGAAAAATGCTAACAAAATACACTCATTTAACTGCCCATCCCTGAAAAGAATAAAATTTTACACACCCGATTGAAAATTCCTGGTGAACCAACACTGGACTCCATTTCATCTTGTGTGCCTGATGAACAAGTGTTCGAAGATGACTGTTCTGGAAGCATATTTTCATTTTTTATCTGTACAGATGTTACTGTACGCCAGCACTGGCTATCAGGAGATGGTTGAAAGTTAGGTGAACGACTTTTAGATTGTACAATTGTCTCTCGTTTACCAGACCAATCAGACAGTTCACGCCATTCACGACTAGTTGACTGTACATGTGTTGACGAAGATGGTAAATTCTGAGAGGATGAAATGTAAGATTACAACAAAAATCTTTATTTATTTGAATAAGGAGAAAAGCATAAAACCAAAACTGTTTGATATACTGTCACCTACTTGAATCAGATTTTGAACGCTTAGCACCTTGTTACCAGTTAAATCCTCAATCAAGACATGAGAATACATTATCAAATTGCTTTTCAAATAAGTGTGGAACTACTGTTAGTCAGTGAAAGATAGATTCATGAAAAAGTCAAGTTTCTGTTCCTGTCAAGCAGTAGGTCATGAGTTTAAATACTGCTTCACTGGCTTACAGCATGCAAAGTCTCTAGTATTCCGTACAGCATTACATAGCAAGTATGGCTTATACTATAACACAAAAGGCATATTTACCCGACTGAACTGCATTATTATTAACATTCTCTGTTCCTTTCGGACAATTATATCACAGATTTGCGTGTTAAGGCATTTCATATGAAAACTGGAAGTCATATTTATCTTTCCCGCACTTCCAGTTTTCACATCACACTCTCAATGCTCACAAAAGTTCAATTTTACTGTCAGAATGAAACCTAAAATCATCAGTATTGAAAAATAAACAAAAGTGGATCAGATCAAGATGATACAACTTGTGACAACACAGTGAAGGTGGTGATAGACAATTTATTATGATATGGTTGTGCAATTTACCAGACATAAGTAGGGTAAAGAAATCCAATACTTATGAATACATCAAACTTATGCACTGATGAGCAAACAACCAGATATGTGCATGAACAGCTACGATTTAAAAAAAATGTAAGATGAAGTAGTTGTGTCCATATCTAGTTAGGTTTGAAAAGTTACATGAATGCATCTGTCGAAAGGTTAAGCTATAAAAAGCCTCAACAGCAGGTGAATAAAGCCTTTTATGTAAGTTTGAATGACAAGAAAGTATGGTAAAATGCAACACAATTTTCATATCACATAAATCCTGATTTTTTATAAAAAGAAGGTTCATTAAGAAAGTGATATAAACCGAGTTCTTAACTCGCAACTACTGTTATAGTGTCCTCTTGAATGCCCTTAAGATCTGAGTGTGTCGAAATATAGATGTTCGACATCCTCAACAATCTTGATCTCTCAATGTTTCAGTGATGCAGTTCATACTACTGGTAATACCGGGAAAGTGGTCATGAGTTTCAGTAGTAGGCAATTAGGTAGTTAGAAACCTTAATTTGTGGAATTAACTAAGAAAAGCATCCTTGATAATTCCGTAGACACTTTGCATTCCATAAGGAGCACATTTTAGTGACTTACACTGAAAAGAACAGGAAAGCAGTGAAGTAATTTTTTAAATCCCATTTAACACAAATCAATGGTTCAAGCTTTCCAAATCAAGTTAACAAAGGGAATTTTCATGCAATCTTTCTAAATCATTAGTATACAATGCCTTATTTATCAATTTTCCTAGCATTGTATAAAGCATTATTAGAGCAAATCAAAATGAAAAGACCAATCAGTAACTATATGCATATTAACCGTTAACCATACCTAATATGTGAATACTAAAGATACTATCTGACAGTGCAAACTTCCGTAGGTGAAGCAAGCTTTCAATCTTTGAAAGTCAGCTGCTGAGATCAAAAGCACCTAGTAGTGAATGTGACCACTTTATTTTAAGCTATAATCAAACACAGAATATGTTGTTTATGAAACATGCATATAACACCAAAGTTGATGATTACCCATGAGACATTCTCACTGTCCTTCTTCTGATATTTGTCAGAACTCGCCACATCTTGAGAAAGTATACGATCTTTTAATCCTACTTCCTGTCTATTCACTTCAGTTAAAAAGCCTTGAGCACTGGAAGAACTTGGGACTGGGCTCCGATCACCCTCTGATGACTCATAGCTCTGATTATTCCCTTTTCGTTGACTTGAGTTTGTGTTATTCGTTGAACTGACTACTGATGTAGCAAAACCAGGAGCTAGTAGACGTGACAATAATGGTGTACTTCTAGGATCTGTTTGACATAAACTATCAACTTTATATTTTGTAATCGCAATACTAACCGATAGCTTTTCATTACTACTACTAGCTGAAGGAGTAGTGGTAGTTGCTGTACTAGTATTAGTAGTAGTAGGCAATGTGAATGGTCGGGCAGGACGATCTACAACCGGGAATTGTTTATCAGAGCTCTCATTATTGCTAGATGATGAACTGATTTGAGGTTTTTTGAGGCTTTGGCATTCACTTGATCCATCTAACAAACAAACAAATAAATCACAACAATAAGAAGATCATAAGATGTGGCAGATAACTATGATCAGTAACTGTTTATTTGTTCATGTGTTCGGCTATGAATCGCAACTTTTGTATGAGCGCTAGAGATAAACCTTGGTTATTTGAATCTTGGTCCACCGAGTCAGGTTAGAATCTGTAGCCTGATGGATGGGAGTTTGAACTGTACACAAGTGAGGAAAAACGAATAAACTGACAGTACTTGGGAATGCAGTTCAACTATACAAACGGCGTGTGACACCTACTTTGATAAAATACAGGAACCTAGGTAGTTCTTCACCATCAAATAATTAGACTTCTGGCCCTGAGATATTTTCAGGTCAGTATTCATCATGAACTGACCATCAGTTGGAGAAACACCGGAAGTCTGGGAGCACTGGATAGCGGCTGTTTCGTCCCAGTACGGGACTCCTCAGCAGTGTGCACCCAGGAACCCGTCAGGGATTGGACTTAGGGCTTTCAGGTCCCGCTGCCAGCATGTTACTAATTAGCCAATGAGTTCGAACTCAGTAGTCCATATTTTTTATTTTTGCCAGTTTACAGAAGGTCCTGGGTTTGACCTGTGGCAGGGTCACGGGTGCACATTGCTGAGGAGCCTCATACTGGGACGAAACACATATCCAGTGCTTTCAGGCTTTCAATGGCTTTCCAACTGATGTCAGTCCACTTTGAAACCAATACATAAATCCCCACAAACGTCCAAATTGAACTAAACATATTTTTGCAAAATATGACTCAATGGGTAGACGTTTTTTAGCATGACCTTGGGTCGTTGATAGAAATATGTTCACAACTTAAACTGTAGATAATAAAAAACGCTGATGTTCGCTGAATGAAATATATCGTTTATACGTACGCTTTTATTAATGAATTTCTTGCGCGGCGACATTAGTCGGATACTGTCGTTAGTTTAGTAGAGGACTATAAAATGTTACAGATTAAAATCTATGGTAGGAAACTACTGGTAGCGATAGTATCTGTTAACCGGGTCTTGACGGCATAAGCACTCTATAGTTGACTTTTTCACCTTATGTATATTAGTATCGGTTTATTTCAGAGAATTAAAGTGTGCTAACATTTTGCTTGTTTATCAAGCGTTGATAAAGGTATCAGTTATTTCAGAACGGTCACATTGGTTGGGAATATGTTTTGCAGATATTATGCTTACAATTTCATAGTCATTACTGGTACCAAGCAATGCACCTTTTGTGACTATTTCAGTTTTCACAGTAGAATTTTAAAGTCATATTTCACTTACTTGTGCAATCAATCCTTACTTGCGAATGTGAATCTTGCAAACGCTACAATTAGTGAAGTACAAACCTCCTCAAGAACTAACTACAGAGAAAATGGTTTACGTAAAATTCAAGAAAATTTATACTCTGAATGACATTCAGCAAATTCAGCAGTGATGGTTAACTGAATAACAACTATCGGTTTCTTAAAACTTCAAGGAAGATATACCACCTGACGCATACAACAAACAAAAAGCAGCTTAGGAAAACGCTTGGAGCGAAAGGATCAAAACCAACTGGAAAACAACAAATAATGACGACAGCAACAGTAGCAATAACAAAAAAGATAATGAATAACAACGGGGAATGAAACAACAGTAGTTACAACAAGTGTAGCGGAAGGAAAGTGGAAAACAAAATGTTACACTGCGAAACAAGTATGAATCTAGACAAGTAAACTAGAACCTGGGGTTTACGAATCTTGATTCCCAACTAACAAATGTTGGGTCACAGGTTGATTTATATCCTACCCAATTCACTGAGGACTAGGTTTACAGATCCGTACACAGACTCGTATACGACTACTTACGAGCATTTGTTTACTGTGATCATAACTCCACAAAAAAGATGTTCACTAGGATCTTTAAATTTTCTACAGACAAAATATGCTTCTTCTAAGTGATAGTGATTTCTGGTAGCATGAAACGCCATATATCACTGGTAAGTTGATGTTGAGAAAAAAATAAACTGGTATGATAAAGTAAGTTACCAAGTGAACGTGAACCTCACACCAAAGGAGAGTTGATGTTTCTTTTTACACCAAACCATATCCGAAGGGTTTTATTAAACTTCAAAAACTTAAATAACCAGGTAATACAGATCTCCCGTATTGCTGTTTAGTGTTTGACTTGATGATTGCTAATTCCATTTCTGTTTTGATTATATCTCTTTGAAAATACAACCAAGTGCAAATGTATGTTCTAGGATATAAGCCAAAACTAATGCATAGGGGTCCATGATGCCATTCAGCTGTTTAGATCGAAAAGAGCTTAAGAGTCAACAGCTGAAGCCAATGGGCTACAGCTCCACAGTCAACACAAAACTTTCAAAAGGAAAATTCTAGTACGGCGAGATTCATGGGTACTTTGCATAGCGGTTACTATATGTTAATACACATGAATCAACAGAATGTCTCAAGAAATTGACCTAGGCTCTGAAAACTGGTCAGTAGAAAAGAAAATAACATGACTATTTTTCATAAAGGATTTCCTTTTAAAATAACACAGAATACAGGACAACAAAAAAGAGAAAACATTACAGCGTAAACAATAAGTCAACAACGAACAACTCACCTACCCAAACACTGTAATGACAATTATTTCAAAAAACTTAAACTTTAGTGCGATTATGAAAAATACATAAAATCAAGAATACATAAGATAGTTTATTTCATACGAACTACAGATATGAATAGTCATAACTACGACAGTACAGTAAATGATGTCGAAAGTAATCTCAAATATGATCAAATGTATGCCAATAGCCTTCAGGAAACCGATTTACTGCTCTGACAGATTATGAAGTGCGAATGTGAAACATTCATCGATTTCATTTCAGTTATCGAGTGTTATCAAAAAATATATTTGCGACTGCACGGTTTTCCTTCCAGCCTAGTGTCTAAACGATTATTCTCCCTATACGTCAATTAATATTTATGCTACTCCACTGTCAGTAATTATACTCGTCCTTTATTGCTGATAGTACTGGGAGGAATTCATCGAACAAGTAAATTGTTAGTAAACTAGTTTGAAATCGAAATTCACTCAGCAACCACTTACAATTGCATGTAAGAGGCGATAAGCTACACCTATAGTATAAGGGTTAGTGATACTACCCAGTTTTCTGGGGCTTGATAGGTGGAATGGAGCTCGGCCCCATGACCCAGTGGATGGAGATTGAGTGTTAAGATCAGTGGGCCACAGTTCCACACCTATCGACCACCTCTAACCATCTAACATAAAATGCACTGCAGTTAGATGTCACTTTATTTATCTTGGTGTGTACGCTATACAGTTTAACTACTAATAAGTCAGTAGTGATGATGATTACTATCCGGTTACTGATCAATATGTTTGGTATAGTTCGGCAGGAAATAGTTTGGGATCGGAACAGTTTATTTATAAATGATAAGGATTTGCGTCCTGAGTAGAAAATCAACCTCTTTGATGACGTGAAGTTTTTATTGGTATATGCCTAAAATTAAGTTACTAAGCTTCCTGCAGACTACATTTATTCATTCAATACTAAAGCAAATCATATGTATAGGGGAATGGACTTACATTTAACAGCTTGCACAACGCTCTCACGTCTCAGTGGAATTCCCCTAGGTCTTAAAGAAGAAGTTCTAGGTGGAGATTTCGGTGTTTGCTCGCTGGAGGCATCAGATATTATATATCCAGTTTGTGGTGAAAATCCATCACTCTTTAAAGGATATCGAGGTGGTGGTGGAGGGGGTGGCGGTAAGTTACTCGACTCAACAGAATCTGTATGTGTTTTTGAGTTCACATCATGCGAAGAATGTCTTAAAGATCCATGTCGAAGAAGCGAACGAGTATGACGAGATGATTTACTGCTTTCATTGGACTGCATTCCAGATGAATTAGTGTAAATATTCAAGTTGAAACGGTGCTATCCTTCTTATATTTACAAAAGGTAGATTCACGCGCTAAACATTTGACAGAAATCTGTAACAAACATGGTGAAAATAGAATAGAAGAGGGTAACACATGAGTATCTTAAGACAGGAGAGCAAAACTGAGAGGATTCAGATTTTAAAGAGAAAAAAGTGCACTTTGACTAAGCAGTCAATCCTCCAACGTTCAAAGTAATTAGGTGAAGGTTGAAGATAACGACCAGACCTTTCACCACAAAAGAAAGCCTTAAGATCACTCAGCTTAATCATTTAGTCAATCATTAGAATAGGACCTGAGAATGTCAAAGTCGCTAAGCTACGTCAATATAATAAGATTCAAGGCAGGGTTAGGGACAAATAAATGGAAGCAAAGTAATCAAGTCATACAAAGAGAAAAAACAGAAAGGTGAGCAGGTTAGGACAACGAAATGTTAAACAATGACCGAGATGAAAATACGATATTGACGTATCTGCACAACGGGAATTGTTTTTAAGTCAAGTGCAACCAAGTAATTAGGCAAAATGATTCTTAGTTATCACTACTTATTCAAATTAGTCACTGGCAAAGTTACTGGAACCTTGGATTTGATTCTTGAAAGAGATTTATCTCAAATGTGTCTAAGTAGCTACCGCTTGGACTGCATTGCTACATAGAAAAAATGGTAAAATTTTTCGCTCTTCTATTAAATCAAACTTTTGAGATAGGTCCTACTTGAAAATTTAGGAAATCAGTGTTTTGGGTTATTGGATATCACTGACTATCCGAATACGAACAATAAAATTGCTTTTTAAATATACCCTCACGTTTTTGCCTGAGACAAACTGCATGTGTCAAAGTGATTCCTAACAAATCTTGTACCAGAGATTTTGTTAACCCAGTTTGACAAAAATAAATGTGCCACACAACGAAGTCAAATGAATAGGCCAAAGTTCGCCAGATTATCAAATCATAGGAAGTGAGCTATAACAAAACTAAAGAACAATATAATTAGGTGGATTGATTACTGAGCATTCGTTCATCGAGTCAGCTCCTAACATATGTAAGAGGAATAATGCGAATTCCATCTCAGGTATATGAAGGATCCTGTCACGGTGGAAATAATAGTGATAAGCGAAAAAAATTATAAGAATCAGGTATCTGAAGTTGTTTTTACTTTGATCATGAGAAAAAAAATCGCTGTGGAATCAAAAGAACCAGCAGGTAAAATAATGTCAAAATAATAAGTTTATTCAGTTCTAATATTAGGTGGAGGGGTGAACACGTCTGCAAGGCTATGATCAGCACTCAGCCAATATCTGAAGGTCATAACTTAACAGACTATATCTAGCTATATGACATGCTGGGAAGCGGTGGGAGTAAGTATAAATGCCATGTTTTCTTCGGTTTCCCTGAGATTCCCACCACTATCTAGTGACCAATTAAGAAATGCAGTGAGCGAACGACTGAAGAGTTTCTTAATAACTGTAATTACAGAAGGCTTAGATGTTTATCCAGTGATGTCCAACTGACAACATGAGTAACTTTAACACTGCACGGTGGTTTTATCACAGGTCATTATTCTCTACAACTTGTTACCACTCCTGACAATATTTTCTTCGTCTTTTCTCTTTCTGACTACTACTTCAATATGCTACTGTAAAGTTCAACAACTCAACCTGTGCACAATAATGCATGATTTGATATTTATGTCTTTATGGTTCTTTGCCAGTGTTAGCAATCTAACTCCACCTATATTACTCTGCGTAATCGGGTAGTATAACAAATGGTTACTCATTAAGTAACATGTCTAGTGAAAAAACACGTACAAGAATTGAGTTCACGGCCAAAAGTTTTACTTTTCAACTTTTCATGATCATCTTTTAATTTGTATACAGGAACGAAGCATATTGTTGCAGTGTATTCGTCCTCCGAAAAGCACTTCTACGCTTCGCAACAACCAAATTGTAATTTAGCAAACATCCCACAACCACGTTGGGAACAGTAACTTATCATCAGTGACTATTTTGTTTGGAGACTTGACTTCTAAATTCTATTCCTTTAAGCTGAAAATTAACGTCCAATCACCTCCAAGATTCTAATAAATAGTTCCATTAATTGGAATTAAACCTCTTATCACAAGAATTCTAGTTTTACTTCTGTTCCCCCACCTTCCCTACAAATCTCCAAAGTCTGAACAACTTACGGTAACGATGGATAGCGACTAACAATGGAATTTGAGATATACGTATTATTTCTTTTAGAAATTAGCAGGCTCATGTATTTCTACGCAATTAAGTTCAGGCCAATCAACAATGTAGTAAGTGTAAACATGAACCACTTCGGCATTAACTCACCTACAATGAAGACAAGGATTTACTGGCTGAAAGTCAGTCTGCTTCAATCTAGTTATTTTGAGAGGGCTAAAGTCTCATGTTTCACCAAATTTCTCGTTTGTTTGATATATTGGTAAGATAAGCCATAGTATGAGATCTCAGGGAGATAAATGCGACTGAGCACGGATAGTCTTTCCGACTTCTTATAGATTTCTCTACACAGTGTTTTCTAAGGAATCAAAAACGACAAACAAGAGCCATTATGCAAAATCTTCGAACGCAACAAGTGCAGTGCCTCAATACTGATAAGTTTTTAACGTATTCAAGCTGTCTCTTCATCCGAAACCCAGAACAAAATGAGTGTTACAAGTAAAAACGCTTTAAAGTGCTGAGAACAATTCCTTTTTTCAAAATAGAGTGTGTTTTATTTTCCACTTTTGAAGGCTATGGTCAGATAGTCTCTCAAAGCGGTACTCCCTACCAGATATATCAACGGTTTTGGCAAATAATTATGCGGAAACGTCAGTCTTTTGTAGTGAGATTTAGATGGTCAACACACACAAGTGAAAGCACTGGTGCAAGCGCTGAACTAAGTAACACACTAGTTAAACTTGATATCTATATTTTAAAATATATAAACACAGGATACAGAATACGACAGAATGCATTGTTAGTTAAACCTGAGTGTCAATCCTACCATCCCGAACACTTTGAAATATCATATACTCATGGTTGGAAAAAGCCTGCATAACGACCACAAAAAGTTGTAGCGCCTAAGTTCAAACATCGCTGCTTTTAGGTGCAGCATAAACAACCTTTCAGAAAGAAGGATTACAGGTCTGGTGACGTATATTATCCCTTACGATATGAGAGACTACCCAAATCCAATCTTGGTTTGAAATTTTTAGTTGAAGGGGCATAAACAAGTATCCTGAGAAAAGAATCTATTGGTGCACAATCTGGTGCGAGATGATGATTTTCACACGCAGACTATCTGGCCCAGACTTTCAGGCCCTTCAGTTAAATCTTCTCCGCTTATCAGCTTCAAAATTTACGAATGAATTAGACATATCATGATCCAGATCATTAACCAGGACAAAGTCTGCTGGGATGAGGTCATTCCTAAACTTCTGTTTAGATGTCAGAAATTGGTCAGCCTGGTCTAATCCTTTCCCATGAGAGGCTGCTGACCAACGTTGTAACGGTCTGTCAAAAATATTTTAGGCGTGTTTACTCCACATTTAGAAAATTGGCCCTTTACGTGTTTCACGTATCCAAAAAGACGAGTGTTATGTCGGATATAATATCCGGATCCAATGCTTATCAATGCAATGGATGACCCTGAGAAAAGACCATAGAACTCAGAAATTTTGTGCGGCCAGTTACATGCCATTTTCCTAGATTTGAGGTTATGTCTTAAAATGACTCCCTCGTCCTCATTTTAAGGATCCTATGGCAATAGTATGGTATGTATTACCGTTTAAATCAAGCAAGTACCCGACGGCTGATCCAGTTCATACACTAAATTACTAATGCAGGAGTTGCCATTCCCATGACTGTTCATGGTCCTCCATATTTCTGCCTCACATGTAGGCACAAAGCAAGGTATCCTAATCACTGCGAAGATGAGAGGGAACACTCCCTCGAATTAGAAGGAGTGACTGAAGGGCAGTATCCCATTGCCCTCGACTGTCAGTTTTCTCCTGCCATGAAGGTCCTTAAAGTAGTCCATTCTTTTCTTGTCAACTCTGAAACTTTTTAGCCTAACCCGGACGTATGAATGGAATACTTTATCAATGGCCTTATTTAAGTCAACGAAACAGTACATCTGTAAGCACATTTGTCTAGTACAGTGCGTCGTACTTTTCCCCAGCAAGCGAAAGGTTTATCAAGCCAGACTAACCGGTCCTAAAACAACGTTGTTCGTCGGCTAGAATCTCATTAATCTCGAAATATTTGATAACTATTTCAAGGATGATTCTTTATAGGTGCCGGACAACTATGTCGCTTAGACTAAGTGCACATCACTTTTTGACCAAATGGTTGAACCTAGTTTTGTGGGTCAAACTTAAATGGCTTTCTTCAAGTCTCCCAGTGATTTCAACCGTTTTAGTGACACTCTAAGCAACATTGTCAGCAGTTCGTATCGATATTCGCTAATGCCGATAATATGCGAAGGTCTAGTCCTTCTGGACGACTAAAGCTACCAGAGTTGACCTTCTAGGGTGAATATAACACACTTTTTTTTCGCATTGAGCAATGGTTTCATCCTCATTTATGAAATCCACCAGGTATTCGAAACAGCCTTATGAGAATATTTGACCTCACTGTTGTGGTTCTTCGCAAGCCATTAGCGAATCATCTTTTGCCTTTCAACCGAACAGCCATTTATGTGTTGTTTTGACATGATACCACTTCTCTGGGTTCTTTCACTGATGCCAGGGGGAAATTCCTTAAGGTAGAAGAAGGGAACACTCGGGAAGCTTCTTTTTGAGTATTTGCATAGATTCTGTGGTCACGGCTCCTCAAGGATACCCACAGTCACGGAATTCGATTCGAAGCCTGTCTGAACTAGTAGACAGTAACAGATCCGGTGATCCCTTCATACATCTAAGTTTTCAAGCTGTCTGTCAGTTTGCAAGAGGCAACTTTCCAGATTAAGGAGTACCTCCCAAGAAACTGAGCGACATGTAACTGCTTCTAATGTTTCCTTAAACGTGAACCAATCACTAACAGTATGGAGGTCAGGGTTACTTTACCGGTTCGTGAATGTAGCATGTTTCCAAGAGGCAATAATCCTTTTACTCCGGATGTTCTGACGAAGATGGACCGGGAAATGGATCATACCATAGAACCTGCAAGTGAAGAATAGCAAAGTGTATGCACAAACAGCTAGAAGAAAGGGTATGACAAAATTACATACCGTCACATTCTCGTGTGAACACCAGGTGTCGACGCGTAAGACTTGGATAGAAGCACAGAAGTAACCCTACGGGCACGCGGTTTCAAGGCGTTCTCACTATTAGACTGGTAAATTGTGCTGGGTTAAACAACGTTGATAACCACTAGACACTCGTTGACACTGGTTCTGAAACTTGTCGCATCACTAGTTCCATTGGTGATAGCCATGAAATACCAAAAAATATCTGAAGGTAATTAATAACTTACAGTAAGGCGCCGTCTTATTCATGGTTGTGGAGCTTATCGGCGCCTAGACAATTAAATCTATAAAATTTAGGCCACAAATCCAGGTTGGGAAAAAGACGCATTTCCCCTCTGGCCACAGTAGCAGGGTTCAATTCACCTGCTGATGTCCCTCGTTCCTGTACTTATTTCCACTGTTACGGGAATAAGCACGGATAGTCCTTGAGCGCTTAAGGCAGCATCAAGTTACACAGATTATCATGTTAGAATAACAGGTCTTTGACACACTGTCAAACGTCTACTAACCGCGTTACTGACCGTGCTGCTGCATCGTGATTACATGGGTAATCAGCCCACGCTTCTCCGTGTATTTGCATGACACGATAGGCACAAGATTATCGCCCACACACCAAACCACTTTGTCCTTATCCCAGTTTTGTGGGTTCCCGATACAGTTGGGTAATTATTTCTCGTCTTCGTTTCCTATGGTCGCCCCCTAGTACTGTCAGCGTCAGGATTTTCGATTATGGCGTTTAACTTTCACCTTTTCAGTGTGCTCATGATATGTGTGCCCCAAGAAACTTTTGCTGGCTGCCGCTTCGGTGTTTGCCTTGGTTTTTTGAACATAACCCCTGACGAACCTTTTGTCTGCTCTCCGGATATCGAGCAGTATCTAAGCTTCATTGACTGGTTCGTATTTGCAGTTACAATTGATCCATGTGGCTATATCTCCAGCAATTTTAATTTCAAGTGGTAACGGACTGGATTATGTCATTGTTTCGTGACTTCTATGCGTGAGTAGTCACTTCACATCACGGGGAGCACTTCATACTTTAAACGCCACCTGCGAAAAAACATAAGCTAAGTTAACTTTGTTAGTAGGTAAGCATCATTCAGTTTAAAAAATCGGTCTTGGCATTGTGGTTTTGGAAACATGAATCTCCCATTGTGACCACCGGAAGATTACTTTCAATAATCCACATTGTATTCTCTTGTAAATAAGGGAGTCCGAATTCAGTCTCCAACTTCCCTGTCAAACTGGAAAGTATTTATTTGATCTTTAGTCCCCTGTTGAAAACTCTTGCCCAAAGCCTCGGTAAAGCAACAGTATGTCGTACTGATAAGCAAGTTGAAATCAAAAGTTGCTGCACGAAGTGAAATTCTTGAAGTATTCTTTTTGTAGCTGGAAAATGACTCATTTCGAAGTATTTTAACGATACTGCATGTGACTCTTGCAGTAATTTTGCGGCTAAACTGGACAGGCTAATTTGCTGGCAGACGGCCCGATGCTGGTCTTATTTCATGAATTAGGTGGGTGGTAGCATCCTGCTCACCGCTCATCGCCTTCTGTTGATTCGTTGACACATTCAGCAGCACCAGCAATCGTCGGCTGATGATGTTCTTTGGTGCGGACAATGTATGGGGATGCAGCCTATGATAACACTGCTGGGCTAACCATGACTGAAGTTTTGGAGTAGCTTCCGTATATGGTGCTTCTAAATGAAGATAGACATCTTCCTTGATTCCTACGCGAATAAAATCACTAGATGTGCCCCGAAGTCATCCAAGAATGCTACTAAATTACTCCTGAGATAACCCAGCCCTGTAAATGTTGCCTTCTTCGTGTCTTCTAGGCTGCCATGAGGAAGTGATGTGAGGAATCTGTCGCTACCGTGAACCCCCTTATTTGAGTGGTCAAAATTTAGCTCGCAGTGGCAAAAGAAGTCCCTGAAAGGTGAGTCATCTTCCATGTTTTATGACCAGACATTAGCGAGAGCTGATAGGATCGCACACTGTTTGGAATCGGTGTAGAGTAACAGAATCCATAGCCATTTCCTTGGTCCACAAAGCTTCTTAGCCCAAATGTCAATGTGTACAGGTAAGACTGACTTTCTGTGAAGGAGACAGAGAAGAAAGGAGTCGGCAACGACAACCTAAAGACTTCCTCAAAGTTAGACTCTCTTCCCGCTGGTGTGTCCGCAAGCTAAACTTTTACTGTAGGTTTGATGTGATTGAGGAACAGATGAGTCATACACACCTTTTCTTCAGAGAGTCACACAGTCAAAGATGATGACTCCATAGCGCCACTTATGCAAACAAATTTTTTGGCAGAATTGTAACTCATAGACCCTAAAACAATGAGTAACAGTTAATCAAAGTAAAAATTTATAGAAAAGTCACGCACACCTGAATTCCAAACAGAGAGTATATTTTTAGCGCGGCATTATCCCACAAAAATTATACCTAATCGTAAAATAACTTCACGCAATTGAGCCTTCAAACCTTGATTTTACAGCTCCTGCCACGATGGCGTGTGAAAATAAGACAAGATGCCCAGTACACTTTGCAAAAGAATAGAATATAATGAGATGAACTTATGAGTAATATATTTTATTATGTTACATTCCTCAGAAAACATCCGCAACACATCCGTCACCGACTCTTGTCAAACTCCTCATATCCAGAAATTTGCGCGCATCCTAGAACAAAAGTGTATGCAAATTTCTGGTGTTTCCAAGGTGATAGGAGGTCTTCACTCCATCAGGTCGTCTCTTCTAATTCAATCTTCTCCAATATGCACCCTTGTTTTCATTTTGTTCCTTTTGACGCCAACTTGACAGGGCCACCTTAATTCCCACCTCGAATCAAGGCATACGAAATTACGGAAAATAATACCTGGCTTATTATATTTAAAATTCGCGAAAAAGCCCTAGAACTGGTTTACCACGGGATTTCGTCGTTTCTTTGAACTTTTCACTGAGAATTCACCTGTCCATTAACGCTTTCTAGACGACTGCTTACAGATTTACTCTACCGTTAATACCACAAAGAACTCCCCACAAATCTAAGCAAATTACAAAACTTAACGAAGCCAAATTACCTAGGGACTACAACGACGGCTTATCTGCAACAGCGTTTCACCACTGCCCTTTAATTACTTTGCATTCTCTGTCTCCATCATATGGGAGGCAGCATGCACAGATTGTGCTTCTTAAATAATACTGCATATTCAGGAATAAAACGTGATTAGGGTCGATGCATCTTTCACCATATTTCAGATGGTTACTCTTTAAGTGTTTCTTCCCGCTCGTCACCAAACATAATTTGATGGAATAAGTCTATATAATCATGAAACGCAACAATTGAAGAGCAGGGACCACCTGCAGCTAGTCATTTGCACGAACAAACTAGCACTTCATAATGTGTTGAACTGGTAAGAAAATAATGCTGGATCACCTGAACCCCTAATGTGCTAGATGACATAAAGAACAGCACTGAACTTGAAAGACTGAGTGACCACAGGTTTCAAAGGCATATGCTTACCAGGGGTAGGTCTCTGTATTTTGGTGTGCCATTGAGCCAACAACAGATGTTTATAAGTCGGTCTAAAAGTACGTTGGAGACGAAACTTAACGGTAGGTGTTCGATGTTGGTGTATTTGCTGCATTTTCGCAAAGCATGCTTGATCACAGCGATAGAAGCACTTGTTCTTCCTGTTGCCTTGAGTATGATCAAGCAAGATGAAATCTTTAAGAAATGCCTAGGCATAGTTAAAAGAGGTCAAGAACACCTGACTCCGAAGACGTCAGTAGGTGTTCCCAAAAACTGGTTTTTGATTGATCAGGCCGATCAGCTGCATACAAGCGTTAGAACCAATACTCCCAGGTGAATGAACGCAGACTGTAGGAGAAATCGATTTGAATGGGTCTTCAAATGGACGCACCTGAGGCTCATTTAGTGACGCAAAGAAAGGCTAATTCATTTGTAGAGTTAACGTACTTCATGAAGCCATCACAAGGCGAGACATTGTAGGGATGCGTGTTGCGATTTCGTAACGTTTGATCAACCGTACTTAGTTTGATGTGCTTTAGTACCTGCTTAACCAGTACCTTACCTAACGTGTAAGTACTGATACTAAACCACAAATCAAATGAACTGGTTTCAGGAATATATTGGAAGAAGCAATGTATTCAATTAAAGTAAATGTAATAGTAATGGGTTGGGGGAAAAGTTTAATCAACTTATCTGGTTTGTAAGGCTGGGCTAGGGACTCTGAGGACGCTCTTGGCAGCCAGCTCTAAGGAAGTGCGAAATGACGTCCAAGCCTGCTCGGATGCATGCTCGTTAAACAAAACTTAAAACACTCTAAGCATCGAGGGCGAGCTAGAGGTTTATTTGACTAATTGAATCGATTTATTTTAGCAGTATTTGTATTTTGGTGCCAGGGAGGTGCACTATGGGTTATCCCGCTCCTAGGAGGTTGTTGGGATACCGGCAACCTTAGATCCTAAGAGGCGACTGCAAGGCAGACGCGTAACTATGCACACCTATGAGGTAAGAGGACTTTGCGTCTAGATACAATCCTTCTCGCAGTGGTGGAAAATGACCCAAAGCTTCCGTCTACTTTTCCCTATTGCTTCCTAGTATACTGGGGAGTGTACAAGGGGAAATTGGTACAAAGAGAACCGAGTAACGATCCCAGCAGCGTCATCAGCAGCCAGTTGTATCCAGTTTTCAACGCATGTCCTAGGTTAATAAGACATTAGAGTGCTAAGAAAGAAAAGCCAAACAAATGCGAGGTGAGGTCAGTACCGAAAAAGAGCATGACCGACCAGAAAAACGTTTTTGAACCTTCAATTGTATTTTGAGTTGTTTTTTTGCAAAAGAATCTTGTTTGTTTTTAAAGTAGTGAACAAAACTTGTGAAAACTTTAGATATGAAAACGTAGTATTGGTGGGTGCAAGGATAAAATAGTCGAGACTCCGAATTTACGAAGTGTGAAGTTGCGCTTGGGCTAATTAACGGGATCGGCGTATCGTTTGGGCCAATGTACACGCCTCCCAGCACGCGTAGAGGGCACTGGATCAGTGCTACTAGATGTGGCTCTTTTAGAAGACTCGAGGTACGCAACGACTAGACGAATCTCTTTGAGGGTCTGGCTGCAAGGGTTTTTCTAGTTGTGTCGGTGTAGAGGAAGGTGGGTCGTCCTCTATATAAGCTGCCTTCAAATGACCAACACTTATGGAATCCTGCCGTCCAGATCTGTCAACAACGAGGAACCTTTCTTTCTTACTGAGAACCTTAAAAGGTCCGTCGTATGGTGGCTCTAAGGGCTTACGTACACAGTCACAACGCACAAAGATGTGAGTACAATCTTGGAGTCTTATCCAAGTGCACCCGTCTACGCTGTATCCCTGTGGATGGGGTTGGAGGCGACGCACGTGGAGCTTAAGAGTTTGCGCATAGCCATGAATATCGGTAGGAGTTGTCACTACAATCTGAAGCTACCACTTCACCCGGTAAAGTAAGTTGCTGCTGTAAACTAACTCAGCAGCAGTGCATAGTATATCTTTCTAAAGTGTAAAACGAACGCTGAGAAGAACCAACGGCAGAGGCTCGGTCCATTTCACATTGTCAACTGCCACTAGTGCGCTCTCAAGATGTCGGTGGAATAGTTCCACCAAACCATCGGAAGCTGGATGATATGCAGTAGTGTGGATGCGTTTGCATCCCAACAGATTCATCAGCTTCTGGAAGGTAACGGATTCGAACTGTTGGCCTCTGTCGGTTGTCACGGTGGAAGGGCATCCAAACTGCGAAACCCATCCTCCGACGAAGACTCGACTTACTGTTCTGGCAGTAATGCTAGACAATAAGATGGCTTACGGCCAGCCAGTAAACATGTCAGTAGGTAGCAATATAAATCGGAGGGTGGAAGTGAGCCGACAGTGTCTAAATGGACATGGATGAATCGTGAATCTGGTTCGGTGAAAGTTCCAAGTGGTGGGATGTTATGACGATTCACCTTGGAACGTTGGCACTGAATACATGACCGTGTCCAGGTTCGAACACCACGGTTAACACCAGGCCATACAATCCTGGCAGATATCAGTTTGTAAGTGACATGGATTGCCAGGATGCGAAAGGCTGTGCAAAGCATCGAAAACGTGCTTACATAAGGGTAGAGGAACAACTGGTCTGGGTGTGCCTGTGGAGATGTCGCATAATTTTATCCCTTCACCGTTCAGGAGCGGTAAACGCTGCACCTTCAAAGAGGTTAAATGTCGAAGTTTTTCAATCTCCTCGTCTGAATCCTGAAGTTCAGCAATCTTCCGAAAGTCAACCGCACGAGGTAAGGTAGTGGTGCAAACGCGAGACAGTGTGACTGCGACAGGGTTATTCACACCAGAAATGTGACAGATGTCCGGGGAGAATGGCGAAATATGGTCTAGGTGATGTAATTCACGCCGTGAATATCTGTCAGTAGTGGTGTGTAAGGCGTAAGTCAAAGGTTAGTGGCCGGCAAAGATAATGAATTCACGACCTTTTACAAAGTGACGAAAATGCCTAACTGAGGCATATATGGCGAACAATTCCCTGCCAAAGGTCCTGTACAGCATTTCGTAGGCGGATCGCTTCCAGGAGAAGAAAGCAGGTGGGATCCAAGTGTGATCTCAAAGTTATTGCAACACGCTCCAACGGCCGTGTTAGAGACGTAAACCGCAATGCTAAGAGGTAGGTTCACGTCCTGATGTACCAATATCGTGGCGTTTGCCATTGCGGTTTGATCTTGCGAAATGCCTCAAGTGAATCCGGAGTCATGCTGAAAGTTTTACATTTGCTCTTCAACAGGCTGGTCAGTGCGGTCAAATTGTGAGCACACTGAGGGACAAAGGGATGATAATAGCTCACCACCCCAAAAACATGCGCAGAACTTTAGGGGCACTGAGAATGCAAAGTCTTGGATCGCCTGTACCTTTTCAGGTAGCGGGCGAGTACCTTGCTCATCTATAACGTGCCCCAAAAATTGCAGCGAATAAACGCCAATCTGGCATTTGGCCAGGTTGACTGTCATCGAATGCCCTGACAGTCTGGCAAAAACCTGCTTCAAGTGCTTAAAATGAGTGTCTTTGTCTGGGCTAGCAATTAGCATATCGTCTAAATTGGCATAGGCGAAGTCTATTGAACGTAGAACATCGTGAACAAAACATTGGTAAGTTTGTGCTGCGTTGCGAAGACCAAAGAGCATACGAAGGAACTCAAAAAGACCCAATGGTGTAATGATGGCTGTCTTGGGAACATCATCAGGATGAACTGGGATCTGATGATATGCACGCGTCAAGCCAAGCTTACTGAAGATAAGCGAGCCTTTTAAAGATGCAATCAAGTCGTGTATGTGAGAAACTGGATAACGATCTGGGATCGTCTTAGCGTTGAGCCTTCAGTAGTCACCACAAGGCCTTCAGTCCATATCATTGTTCTTTGGTACCACATGCAAGGGTGAAGACCATGGACTGTTGGATGGTCTGATTATTCCCACTTCAAGCATGTGCTCGAACTCGGCTTTTACAGCGCGCAGTTTCCCTGGTAATAATCGCCTTGGTTTCGCAAACACTGGCGGGCCAGTTGTCGTTATGTGATGAGAAACGTTCGAAGTCACACAAGGTACACAACGACTTGACTTAAAGACATCCGGAAAGGACTGAATAATGGCCTTTTAGGGACTAGAGGTGTCCATCATGGAGTGCAAGGGACTGAGGGGCGGCGCCTGTGTGACAATACCGGAGACAGGGAGTCTTGCGGTAGGATCTATCAATTATGCTTGCCAGCATCTACCAGCAGCTGATAGTGCTGTAAGAGAACCGTGCCAATAATGCCGGTGGTCACATCAGCCGCTATGAAAACCCAATGGAGGGGACGACGCAGTCCAAGGTTGAGGTCGAGGAATCTCCAACCATATGTTGTGATAGGCGGGCCGTTGACGGCGCGAAGTTGCGGAGACATTGGCCACAGACACTCTCCGTAGGTGGGATGACGCTAGCTTCTGCTCCAGTGTCAACTAGGAAGCGTATCCCAGAATGTCGATCAATGACGAAGAAGAGGCGACATGGAAGTGGCTCGCCGGCGACGTTAGTCGTCGTCACGTGCTGACTCATACGTTTCCCTCCTGGTTAGCCTCGAATGTGCATTGGCAACATGACGCTTATGGTACCAACAAAACCTGGGTTGGGATTGTCGCGATTTGAAACGCCTGCCACCGGTACATGAGGTAGATGCGTTGTGCGAGCGGGACGTGCGACCGTCGCAAGAATTTCTGGACGGCATTTCTTCTCTGATACCGCACAATGCATCATACAGTTTCGAGATGTGACCCATAACATCGAAACCTGTTAGCTCACCTCCTGGGGGAGGGTATTAGTTTTTGGACGGATCCGTGGCAGTGGAAAATGAAGCTGAGATAGTGATGTTTGGGCTTCGTAGCGTCCCTAGCTGTGTCAGCCGCTTCTGCTAGCTCTGTTATGGGACACTTATGAAAGAGTGCTGGGATCCCTTGCACCGACTGGGAAATGCTTCACCAGTGTTGAAGTCGGCAACCAGCTGCTTCATCCGACAAAGCAGTTGCATCAGCTTACGATCACCAAGATGCACCTCCCTGAAGGGCTCTTTCACTTTCTGCTGGTCAGTAAGTGCAACGCGTTTGGTGTTGGCGGTTTTGAGGTGATCGCACAGATTCGGTGCTTGGTCGTCTAGCACGTCTGAGACATCTTCGATCACATTTTCCGGTAAGCTGACGATAACTAAGTTGGACTTATTTTCTGTGATTGAATATGTCTCAAGGTAAACATGTCGAGCACTGAAATCTGACTCCAAATTTTATATACGTGTCCAGATACACTATCGCCTATTTATAATTCCCGACACTGCTGATCCACCTGCGTCAGACAGCGTAAATATCAGGAGTTAACGCGAAGTATATATCAGGATGTTGTATTAGTCAACGAGCGAGCAAAAAGTCTTTTTCAGTACAACTAAACAAAAAGTGTTCAATGAGTTGTTACATACATCAACACAATACAGTGAAATAAAATGCTACATAAGTCCCTCCCCAGAATACAGATATAAGAGGGAATATCTGTGTTCGATATAAAATATTATGAGAAAGGTAAATTCATTTTGAAGATATTAAAAACATAGAAAAAATGTTAAGGATATCTATTATCAGGATGAAAACTGATTGGAAGAGTGTTTACATAAAAATGAAGTGTATGACATTCGAAACACTAAAATAACTTTACCAAAGTAATAATATATCCGGAGATAAAAAAATTAACAACCAAAATCGTATTACCTGGAACATTGTTAAGAAATAAGAGATTCGGAAGTCCGTGGTGCCCGGAAAAAAATTTTTGTTTTGTGTATGCGGAAAAGTCTGACAAAATCGTGTGGTCATGTTTTCAACAAGGTAATGAGCAAAAACGATAATAATGTTACTAGGGAATTGGTTTTATGAAATGTAAATTGTCTGAAAGTAACGTCGTGGCCAACGGACTCTTCTTCCGGATCTCGTGGTTCTGCTACCGTCGCTACTATTGGGTGATTCCGATGCCGTTGTTTCTGTTTTGACGGTGGTTTCCGGTGTTTTTTTCCGCTTCACTGCGGGTTCAGACTTGGTATCCGTGACATCTGGTTCCATAAACGCTGGTTTGACTCTATCAATGCTGACCGTTTCTCGTCTACCCGAGCGTTCGACCGTGACAACTTTGTCTGATTTACTAATTACCTTGAAAGGTCCTTCATACGGGGGCTGTAAGGGTTTTTGTACGCCGTCGTGTCGGACGAAAACGTGAGTGCAGTTTGAGATGCACTGAGGTACGTAAACTTGGTTGTCTCGGTATCGTGGGGACTGAGGTCGAAGTGTGCTCATGTGTCGCCGTAGTTGTTGTACATAGTTAGTCAAGTCCGGTGGAACTTTTTTTTTTTTTTTTTTTTTTTCTCCTGGCAATCTTAAAGTAGTTCCATAAACTAACTCAGCAGTACAGCAGCCAATGTCCTGCTTGACACTCGAACGTATACCAAGGAGTACTAGTGGTAATTTGTCACTCCACTTGTCATCAGTCTTTACTGCCATCAGTGCTGCTTTTAGTTGTCGATGGAACCTTTCGACAATACCATTGGATGCAGGATGGTACGCAGTGGTTCTTATGCGCTTGATCCCGAGAAGTTCAGTTAACTGTTGAAATAGACTACTCTCGAACTGCGCACCTCTATCTGTGGTGATGACACTTGGGACACCAAAGTTAGAAATCCAGTGTTGGATGATATTTCTCGCTACTGTTTCGGCAGATATATCCTGCAGAGGTATTGCCACTGGCCATCTCGTGAATCGGTCTACACATGTTAAAATGTAGCTAAAACCATTTGACGGAGGTAGTGGTCCAACGATGTCAACGTGTATATGGTCAAATCTGCCATCCGGTGGGAAAATCTTCCCGTAGGTGAAAGAATATGTCTTTGCACTTTCGATCGCTGGCACGCTAAACAAGCTCTGGACCACTGTCGAAGATCTCGATTCATCTTTGGCCAGACGTATCGGTCAGTAATTAACTTCACCGTAGCTCGAATACCAGGATGTGAAATGCCATGCATCTTAGAGAAGACTAATCGTCTCATTGATAACGGCACAAACGGGCGCGGTTTACCCTTGGATTTTTTTTTTTTTTTGGATACAGAGTCATCAAGTGTCACTTCTTCAAGACGTAATGAGGTGTTCACATTGTTTTTCAAATGTTTCAAGTCCTCATCCGTGGCCTGCAACTTTGCCATTTCTGCTAGGTCAATACGGTCACGTTCTAAGACGTTTACGTACATACGAGACAAAGCATCAGCTGCCTTTTTTTTTTTTTTTTTGATATACCTTATATCTGAAGTGAATTGTGAAATAAATTCTAAATGTCGAATTTCTCGGGGCGAGTAGTTGTCATGCTTTGCATCAATTGCTTTTGTGAGTGGCTTATGGTCGGTGAATACTATAAATGAGTACCCTTCGAGCATATATCTGAAGTGCTTGATAGCCAAGTAAATCGCCAGTAGCTCTCTGCCGAATGTACTGTATCGCGATTGAGAAGCATTAAGTCGTTTCGAGAAGAAAGATAATGGTTCCCACTGACCGTGAACAAACTGTTGTAGTACTGCGCCTACCGCAACATTTGAAGCGTCTGTCATGATGGCTAGTGGTGCTTCTGAATCACGACGAGAGAGAAGAGTTTCAGAACTTAGAGCCAGCTTCAGTTTGTCAAAAGCATCATGGGCCGCTTGGGTCATGTGAAACACTTTGGCTCGTCCTTGCAATAAATCTGTCAGCGGTTGGGCTACTTCAGCACATTTAGGTATGAAACGTCGATAGAAGTTTATTAACCCCAGAAATCTTCGCAGCTTTCGAAACGAGTCTGGAACAGGATATTCTCGAATTGCATCTACTTCTTGCGGAACCGGTTTAACACCGTTGGCATTAACAATGTGACCCAAAAACTGTAGGGATTCCTTGCCAAATTCGCATTTCTGCGGATTGATTGTAATGCCATATTCACGCAGTCGTTCGAAAAGCGTCCTCAGATGTTGCAGGTGCTCTGTTTCAGATGCGCTAGCTACTATTAAGTCATCTATGTATGCACTGACGAAAGGTAAGCCATGGAGTACCTGATCTATAAATCTTTGGAATGTTTGAGCAGCATTTGTCAAACCAAACGGCATACGAATAAATTCGAATAGTCCGAAGGGGTAGTGATGGCCGTCTTAGGAACATCATTGGGTTCCACAGGAATGTGATAGTAAGCTCGCACGAGGTCAATCTTGGAAAAAATATTTACTTTTGTCATAGAGTTCATAAAATCATGTATGTGAGGAATTGGATACTTATCAGGGACCGTACGCTTATTCAACGCTCGATAATCACCGCAAGGCCGTATTTCCCCTGATGCTTTTTTAGGTACCATATGCAGGGGTGATGACCATGGGCTTTGGAAGGGCGTATAACTCCCAACTTTAGAAGTTTATCAAATTCCTGTTTTGCTATCTGCAGCTTTTTAGGGTCTAAGCGTCGAGGTTTTGATGAGACTGGAGGACCTTTTGTAAGAATATGGTGCGTCACCGTATGTTTTGGAGAGGACTTCGTGTAATCCGTTTGAGTGAGCTCGGGAAATTCTCGCAGAAGGATATCGTACTCGGAAGTGTTGTTTATTGGAGCTACGACTAAGTTTATTGTTTTTGTCTCCGTAGCGATACCGGTGATAGAAAATTCACCATTACGGCTGACTAGTCTATGTCGACTAGAGTCGACCAATAGTTCGTAGTGTTGAAGGAAATCCATGCCAATGATAGGCGACGATATGTCAGCTATGACGAATTCCCACTGGAATGGTGTATGAAAGCCAATGTCTAGGATCAAAATTCTGGTCCCATATGTAGTAATAGCAGATCTATTTGCCGCTTGTAGTACCAAAGTTGGGTTGGGATGGCGTTTTTCGGAAGGTGTGGGTGGGATCACGCTCACTTCCGCTCCAGTGTCAACCAGAAACTGAGCTCCAGTCTTCCTATCCGTCACTCGAAACAAACGACTGTGTTGTTGTACGCCGGCGACAGCAGTCGTCACTGATCGCCGGCCTTTCCGTTTCCCGATGAAAAGGTTTTAAAGTCGCATGGTAACAAACAACGACGTGCTTTACTGCCAAACTTCTTGTGATACCAGCACGTGCTACTTTTAGACGCAATTCTACTCGTGGTCCTATCACGACTACGGGATCTGCTTCTACAGAACTTCGGTGACCGTTTGTTTAACTGCAAAGCCGTCAGTTGTCCTGTAAGTATGTCTATCTTCCTCTCTAAAGCGGCCACTCGGTCGTTTTGCGTTGGCTCAGCAATACTTTCAACCGGTTTAGGCATCCTTTCGTACATACGGTCAGCGATGTCAGCCAACCTGTCAATGTCAATGTCCGCATCTCCGACAGCTAATATCTGCTGAATGCATGAAGGAAGTCTCCGCAGCCAGAGCTGGTAGAATAAACGGTTGTCTACTTTCCTATCTTTCAGCAGACTTTGCATATGTCGCTTAAGTTGTGAAGGTGTTCTGTCACCGAGGCATATGCTACTTAGTAGTTGATCGACAGCCTTCTGGTCAGATAACGAAGTAGCTTTCAGCACCTCCTGCTTCAAAACATCATAAGGTGTGTCTGGGTGGGGCTTTAGTAGTGTCTCCCTTACTTGTTCAGCCACTTCTTCCGGCAAAACAGAGCTTGTGTATCCGAACTTTGTGTTTTGTGAAGTTATATGATTGGCCATGAAGAAATGTTCTAGACGGACAAACCACAATTGCGGGTCATTAAACTTAAAACAAGGCATAGGAAGATTAATGGCACCCACGGACCCTAAATTCGAAAAGTCTTGATTATGAGAGTTTAAGGACATCAGTACTGGTACAGCAAAAAAAATATTTAAGAACAAGAGCAGGAAAAATACGACAAACAAGTATGTCAATGCCTACCACAAAGCAGCCAAAGAAATTCTCAGTATATATGTATATCCGTATTGTATACAGTCATTAATGACCGGTTGCAGTATTCAATTGCGAGAGTTTAATCACGTCGGGCTCACCAGTTTGTCGAGCTCTGAAATCTGACTCCAAATTTTATATACGTGTCCAGATACACTATCGCCTATTTATAATTCCCGACACTGCTGATCCACCTGCGTCAGACAGCGTAAATATCAGGAGTTAACGCGAAGTATATATCAGGATGTTGTATTAGTCAACGAGCGAGCAAAAAGTCTTTTTCAGTACAACTAAACAAAAAGTGTTCAATGAGTTGTTACATACATCAACACAGTACAGTGAAATAAAATGCTACAAACTGAGCTTCCACGTGGGAGAAACATGCGGATGGTCTGTGGGCCCAGAAGGTAGGAAGCTGAAGGGTTATGGCCATTTGCGCAGTCAAGTCGTTGTTGAAAGTCACTCCTGACTTATAGGTAACTGGTTTAGCGTCTATTCATCAGAACAGACGTTTTTAGTTATATATTTTTCGCCTATATGCCTTTGAAACTGCCCCTTTTTATCGGTAGAGTTCTTAAGTGACAGCAAATTCTCATTATGTACCCATTTTAAACCTGAATTCCGGACCTGATTGGACGGTTTGGTCTTTTGACTCCAGGGTAAACTTTTACTGCACGTAACCTTTCTTTTTCTCTTCGAAGCTTTTTGAATTGAGAAAAAAGTCTGTCAGTTCTGATGAAGATTGTCTCATCAGGGCAGTGTACGTTAAGGAACAATACTGGATAGCCCATGAGGATCTTATCAAGGTCTTCATCAACTAATATGCCTTAGCGCGTTTCTTTTAGCGCACTTCTCGAATGGATTATCTCGCCCGGTGAGAAGCATTTGTGCCAGACTTTCATAGAAGACGAGAGAACGCTTTCCTGTGTAACTTGCCGTACACTTTCAGGAAAATAGGAAAAATGAACTGGTCAGAATTTAATAGTACAGCTCGTTTTTGGGTCTCGTGCATACCAGAGTCATCTGTAAACATTAAATCTGGTGTGCCGTCTGGACGAGTCGAAAAGTTGACCAGATTTTTGTGACTCAGTGCCATGAGGAATCTCAAGTCGTATGGATAAAAACCTCCATAGACCACAGGCAAACAGCCACTGAATGCTGGAGTAGCGCATCCAGTGAATTTGTAGGGTGTGTTGGCTGTATTACTATAACGTAACGTCTGACCGACCCTACTTAACTTGATGTGCTTTAGTACCTGCTTAACCAGTACCTTACCTAACGTGTAAGTACTGATAACGAACCGAAAATCAAAAGAACTGGCTTCAGGAATATATTCGAAGAAGCAATATATTTAATTGGAATAAATGTAATAGTAATGGGTGGGGGAAAAGTTTAGTCAACTTATCTGGCTAATATGGCTGAACTAGGGACTTTGAGTACGTGCGCGAAGATAGAGCAAAATGGCACTGAAGCCTACTCGGATGCATGCTCGTTAAAACAAAATTTAAAACACGTTAAGCATCCGGTGGCGGGCTAGAGGTTTATTTAGCTGATTTAATTGAATCTATTTATTTTAGCCGTAGTTGTATTTTGGTGCCAGGAAGGTGCACTGGAAATTCATCAGCGAAGGTTAATGAATCATACAAACTGTGTTCAGGTGTGACATTACTATTTGTTATGTAAGTATCTTTGCTCTTGATGGAACCTTCGAAACGAGATTTAATAGTAATGCAGTCAGTTTTATTGGAGAAGTTGAGGCACATATTGTTAGAGGTGAACCGATTTGCACTGGTACGTCCTGTTACGTCCGCACCACGCTTCCTGGAAATACACCGATCTTGTCGAAATAAATGCAAGAAGTTTCCGTAAACTAAGTCAAGATCATGCTCATTGAGAAACCATGTTTCTTGCTGTCTTATCACACCAGTATTACGATAGATATTTCTGGTTGTAATACCAACTTTACGTAATCTTTCTGGGAATTTTTTAAGGCATGAAAACAAAATAGCTGCATACCAATCTAGTCCATATTAATGACTTGGGTCAAGTTCTGATGGGTAGTTATAACTCGCTAGATCAACCAAGTCAATAGTGAAGACGGATGCCCATCGGTGAGATTGAATTATGGTCGCGGTATGTGGTGGATAGTTAGAAGTCAGATACTGTGAAGCATAGGATCCCGAACTACTGGTTGAGTGGTAACCTGCTCGCCAGGAGACATTATTTTCCTTGTCCCGGTTACTGATGTAGTGATTGATGCCCACTGCTAAGTAGTTTCAAACTTAGACAAAACAGAGCCCAGATTTTCATTGGTACTGCAGCTAAGGCTGCATATGATGAAAAACTACTTATAAAACAGTTTATCACCATAAAACTCCATATTGTATTTTAAAAGTTCAAAAAAAAGAGGTCTAGCTACCAAAATATTGATTCAGAAACTAAATCTTCTGCAACTTGATGAAGTCTTTAATTGAGTACTGATATTCAGTTAAAAAACTTGTTTGGGTTAGTGTGGGGTTATCTGTCCTGCTTGTGGCTTATAACCTGCAATACACTACTGCTTATAGTTGAAACCTCTTTGTATTATGCATCTGGATTCAGCGTGAAGACGACTTAGATGTCACTTCATCTAATCACCTGCTAGAATGTTTTCTCATAGCGAAGTACTACAATTATCTGCATATTGGCAGATGAAATCATGCCAAATATAAGTAAAATAAAAGGACTCATGCAAACGCCTCTTAAACATGCTTTATGCTTTCACTAACTGAATCTAGGCGTTTTGAATCAACCTGTAATGGGTTATATTAACTGGTAAAAAGCAGTTAAATTGACATCCAAGGCCAAAAAATTCATTTCATTCAGTCAAGCACCACTGTGTGTGTGTGTGTGTGATGTATTTGCTGAATTTAGATTCATGCTTCCTTTTTCTTGCCTTCTTACTTTTGCTTGGTGGTTGATGCGCAAAGGATGATCTCTCTAGCTTGCTACGAAATTGCAATTTAGGTTTAACTGATTTTACTATAGTATATATGCAGTAAGTTAAACTGCATGCACTATGCCTTGCATCAGATAACCTGATTTAGCCAGTAATTACATTCTGATATAATGTTCACATTTCACCCTTACACTATTAAAATATCATCTATTGCTTTCACTCCATTCTTCCACTAGCTTGCATTCTATGAGACTGTTGCTTTATTAATCTCTTGTTGTTATGGTAGAGGGTGTTGTCAGACCAAACTTGAAGCAACTATTGTTTATCTCATTGACCTGTAGTATGATTATTTGCTTCAGTTGTTATCTATGTCACCACTGACAAACAATCTGATTGGTTGTTTTTGCTGACTTGATCTCTGGCTTTGTGGTTGACTCATACTCTGAGTCTCTGAGGCTAGGTATGTTATAAAAACAGACTGATCACAGTGTTGAATTTTAAAATATTCTTCTCCATTCTTGTGTTTAACGTGCCGAATGTTTTCTAAGAAGGATGCCAGAAACAGATATGTTTTCAAATTATATATCATTGGCTTCAACTTTAGGTTGTTCAGACATTCTCTACAAACATTTCACGTTCAACTAGTGATCTAATTTTGGATATTGACTTAAATTTATCCAGCAGTTTGTCCATAACATATTGTTTGCTTCAGTTTTTTGTTGTTAAACAGTTGAGATGATTATTGATCAACAATGAGAAAACGCCAACCACTGATAAAATATTTCATGTCAAAGAAAGTACAACTCATTCAGCATAAAGTTAATGAAATGAAAAAATCCACCAACCCATCTAAAGTTGTACTATCATCTTAGTTTATTTTTCACTGACCTGAATAACATCTGTATGCACTGTGGGGTAACTGAATAGATCGAGACTCATCTACACATACGTAGTACTCTGCATAATGCAAACTGATCACATACTATAGTGATTTTTCTGTTTCTTATGCGTCACTGAGCTAATAGAATAACATTTAGCCTATGAATGTTAGATTATATTTTCCTGATGACTTGGTAACAACTGCTAGCAGGAAAAAACATCTATGACAGGAAAATGAATGTAAAGAGTTGTTCAATGTTCACTACGGTGTAAGTGAAGATGATATAACCAATACGAGGGACTACTGCATAGACTCTCAGCTGCATACTCCTTAGGATTATCATCCTTTCTCAGTGTAATGCTAAATAATTCTCCACTATATTTTTCAGCATCGTCGATAACTGAAGTTATCAACAGTCATGAGTATTTAATTGACTTAACCTCCATATTCCATGGCCAATAAACTGTTTATATATATATATATATATATATATATATATATATATATATATATATATATATGTCTATCATTACTGTCATATTTGTTATCAATCAGCTTCAACGTTTGTAATATCTTATTAGCTTCTTTTGTTTAAAATTATATTGAAACATTGAATAAGACGAGCAAATAGGATTTTCAATTATTTAATTAAATCAGGAGATTTAAAAATAGTTTATCGAATTGGAAAATATTTGACGAATAAATAACGAATGAAATTTTTGACTGGTTTATTGTTTTTATGCGATATACCTTGAAGAATATAAAATCGACATTGATGAAAAATTGGATGATTAGAATTTTTCCAGGTTTACTGAAGGGGATTATAATGAATAATATATATTTTAGAGTGTCTCTGTCAGTTCTCAAGCATATCGATTACCCAAAGTACGTATGGATTGTAGTTTCTTGCATAATTTACAAAATTTTTGACTGTGAAGGGAGAACTTGAAAAATATATAACACTAATCAAACCTCTCTACTCAAACTCAAGCAGCTGACCAAAGGCTTATGAAGAGTTGTTATGTGAATTGACGACAACTGGTGATGTTCGCCAGGGCTGTCTACTGTCACCGTTCATACTTAACTTCGTCATAGACGTACTAACGGACATAACCTTAGGTACATCTGACTTCACAGGGATTGACCTACTCCGTTGAGGTGATCTGGTTTACTTGCAGTATGCAGACGATATTGCCCTGCTGGGTGAAGTCGCTGACGTAATGCAGTCTTGTGAAGGCGTTGAGCAGATATCTGAGTATGTTTGGCATGTTTTTCTCTGGCACCTGTGAAATGTAAGGTGATGCTCAAGGATTGGTCTGCCGCAAGTATTGTCAGTTTAATGATAGAGATTGAAGTGGTGAAATGTGTTGATTACTTCACTTACTTGGGAGTTGGATCAGTCCGAACGAGCTGGTTGCTGAGGAAATCTCAGCTCGTATACAGAAGGCCCATTTTAGCACTTGACAACTTGTGTCACCTCTGGCACTGACTGGTGGGTATTCAACTATAAATCAAAGGTCGAGTGTACTTAGCTCCAGTCCATTCTGTCCAGTTGTCCAGTTAGAAGAGGTGGCCATTAAAAGTAGAAGACATGATGCGATCACTCAGTTTTGATCACACATTGTTTGCTTTTGGTGGGATCACCGTGTGAGGAGTTTTGAGGTGAGGCGAAGGGTATTACGCAAGACAGGCGAGTTGAGGTTGTGAACCTTAGTCGACTGGTATGGTTTAGACACGTACTGTGAATGCCGATCCACTACCTACCTCGACGTGCAATTTTACACGAAGTCGGATTAAGCTTGTAGAGAGTTCAGCGTGACCATATCAAGATGTTGGGCCAGTCGATGAAGTCTCTTATTGTCGACTTCAGTCGTATGGGGAGATGCAGACTGCCTGGTTGAGGTTCTCAAGATGAAGGCAATCAGTGGTTGAGGATTCTTTGCGACATGGCTGAAAATCAGTCACAATGGCGCAGATATATTCACTCCTTGACGTGTTCTAAAGCTTGAATATTCACACTAACTATTATCTTCAAATTCATTGTTCTCTCACACAACTTTATCTACTTTGATATAAATCTTTTTGTATCCACCTGTTCTTTTTCTGCTAGTGTGAAATGTGGGAACTTGAGCCGATGTACCTGTGTGATATCTTACGTTGATTTTGTCAATCAGTTAGTCAGTCAGTCAGTCAGTCAGTCAGTCAGTCAGTCAGTCAGTCAGTCAGTCAGTCAGTCAGTCAGTCAGTCAGTCAGTCAGTCAGTCAGTCAGTCAGTCAGTCAGTCAGTCAGTCAGTCAGTCAGTCAGTCAGTCAGTCAGTCAGTCAGTCAGTCAGTCAGTCAGTCAGTCAGTTTCCTCTAGAGACGTTATTTAGCAATCTAGAAAACCCTAACGGACTATGACCCTTTCACAATCATCGCATATAACCTTTCCGGCTGAATTATTATGTTGAATATAGTCAGTGCGATATCTAGCATCTAGGACTATGGAAAATGAGCACTGAGCAATCAGTGTATCTCACTCATTCTTACAAGAGGTCAGTCGAGGTGTAAATAACTCAGTGCCAACACCTCTGACTGCACCACTGGGTGACACAGGTTCGAGTATAAGAATGGAAATCAGTGTCATCATGTTTGCAGACACGGTTTACTGACGAGTGCCAATAAGGACAAAATCTAAGTCCACAGCTTACTGTTGTTTGCCTCCATCTCAATAACAGCTTACAAAGCTGATTTCTAAATGACCTTGTCAGTCTAAATGCTATTCTTATCCTACGTTTGTTGCGAACCATTTCGTCACTTCAATACTGGAAGTGAAAAATACTGGTAAAATACATAGATCGGAATGTTATATCACAGGTGTAATGATGACTTGTCAACGTATTTCATTGTGATCGTTAGGGCCAATTAAAAGCTGTTCAACATCAAGACTTCTTAATTTTTAACGAGTAGAAATGCAGATTAGACAATTTCCAATCAGATGGTAACAAGAAAGTAGTCATTTTAATTATATTTCATGTCTACACTCATATGCCAACTAGCATGCCTTAACAGGCTCACTTCTGAGCACTTTATTATGCTTAGAAATAAAGTATGATTCGAAGAGACAATGGTGAGAAGTTCACTTATGCATGATACCCTTCAATGTTCGTTATAATGACACAAAAACAAACGTCACCATTGAATCATCAATCTGTTCTGTTGTAACAAGTGTATAATAAGATAGTTGGAAGGTAATAGCTATTGGAAAATTTAGTCTTGTTCCAGGAACATGGAGAATAAATTATGTCGACATGGAATCGCAGTGTTGAAGCTCTGGGGTACATACAGATTTTTCTACATACATCTAGCATTGAAAACAATCCAATTCATGTGTGAATATTGAAACCTTTTATAAGAACTGTCAGCATCACAGTATTGATGTAACATCAGTTTAGTGTCAACGGATGCGCAAGAAAACTTTCCACAGTTTCAAAGTTACTATCTTTAGGATTATGTAAAATGAATGTGTGAATGCTGGTTTTTGGTTAGATTTTCTTCTTGTTTCCTGGGTCTTAGTGGTGTTGGAGAGGTAACTGAGTGATAAATAAACTTGAGTGAAGCCCTTGAGTTTCGGTACCATAAGGCAGCAGTTTCCTTTGACCCACAAATCCATCAGTTTTTGAGCAAACCTCAAAATTACACGTATATAAATTTTAAGTGAATAAAGATTTCCATCAGATACAGTGGATCACAGTTGTGCTAAATCAGCAATTAATAACATTAAGAAAGGCAAACCATGTAGTCAGAAAATTCTAAGCTCACTCTTGTTTCTGGTCCTGAGTATACACCGCTGAGGATTTTCGAACTAGGCTTATCCAGGTGTTTATTACTTCCAGGTTCTGAAGAAATTTTAAGCTTGTCAATCTGTGAACAAGATCATCTATGGAATAGAATTTTTGGCTTCTTTGGAGAATGTTCACGGACATACACCTCAAATACCCATTGGCCATCAGTAAACTAAAGATCACTCCTGTCTTCCTCATTCATTTGTATTTCCATTCACCACCACTTTGTTCATCTGTATCACCTTAATACTGTCAACTTTAAAGAGAAACTTGATTTCCTTACACTCCTTAAATATCATATCATTTTGAAGGGGGATTTACCCCTAACTGGGTTAGTTTTACGCTGTAAATATGTAGTTGATAATTGTAGAACCTGATGACAATTTATTGGAAACAATATTCTTCGTTCAGATTATTGTCTGTTTATGTGAATGTTATGAAAATCTTTAAATGTTTGAAGGTCCTAGGTATCTATCCTATGCATACATGCAGACATACCAGTCGGATTGCACCATTGTTATTACTATTGCTATTATTATTAATATCCAGGAAAGAATAAGAGTATCAACTAAAAGAGGAGATAATTCAGAGAAAAAATTTCCTTTTCCCACGATATCATTTTCTGAAGCTGTACAACCGCATTATATATATCACAAACATATTACAGTCTACTATTCAACAATAGTGTATAGCTGTAACATTAAGCTAGTGATAAGAAACCAGAATCAAGAATGCAAAGTAGTTACGTAACAATCCCTTAGACAATAGAACTAATGATGAAGGCATGGAGTTAGATAAAATGAAAATTGTTAGTAGATAAGAAATGTGAATATTGAGTGTCCACTTGACGGATAGATAGATGTAAAGATGGTGAAGAATGACACAAGGTGATAATATTAAACTAATGAATTATAATGAAATCGAAAGATTGTGGATGTGTTAATACCATGGTAAGATAGGCGAGTGAACATACTTCGTTTGCATTTAGAGATCAGGTTTGAACTGATGATTTGCCAGTGCTTCTGCTGTGCACAACCGTCGAAGGTGTACTCACTTTGAACTATTCCATTTGACTTCATAGATGAGATTGAAGGAGGAGTCCGGTTGAGCTGTATGTCTAGAATTGACCAAGTGTTAAAGAATTGGACTGTCAATTGATTTACATTCTCTCCTCGACAACCATGTAGGATAGTGTTTACAGATACGTTTGGAAGGTGTGCATTTTGTGCCAGTTTTCTTATCCCATACTGTAGATACCACTTCATCCACATAATCTTGCGTAAGTTTAGCATATTCTCTTAACCTATTTCGTTCATCAACATGAGTAACATTCTATCAAGCTATTATTCCTTAAATTATCTTTCATAGTCTGTTGCATCCACGCAAGCCATATAATATTTTAGATAATGAATTACTTTAAAGTTGAATCGGAGTAGCAGTTTATTCCATGGTCAAAGTTCACATAAGACCTTTCTGAATTGGCTTCCTCAACTGTATAATATTACTCATTATATATATATATATATATATATATATATATATATATATATATATATATATATATATATATATATGTGAAGTGTTCGCAAGCACGAGAAATAAAATTCCTTGAACAGTGGCCAACTTCTGTATAAGTTGATTTTATTCGTCAAGTTATAGGCGTACCCAGCATCTCAGGGTGCAGCAGATAGGCAGTTCGGTGCACTGTGTTTGACCCCAAGAGGTAGCTAGTAGAAGAATCTAATTAATCCCAGTTCATTGACTGTCCATATTCATGGGAAAGCTTTATCCTGAACTGCCAGAAGTCTGATACACCTTAAGAGACTAACTTTATCTAATACACCCTAGAGGACTGTCAAATACATTTGATATCAGCTAACAAACACTTGCCCAGCTATTTCCAAAAGCTCAGTTCAAGTGCATCTTCTGTTTAGTCAGCGAATGTCACCATCGTGATAAATCAACTTGGTTCTCCATTATTATCTTTCATGTACAGTTCCAAACGATATTAACCGCTAATATTTTCCTCCAACTTCACACTTAAGTTTGATAGAAGTAGTTCAGAAAACTGACGATGTTTTACGTACCGGAGTATAGGTATCACATAAATGAAGCAAACCCGTCACACCGTACGGAAGTAAGTTTTAAATTCGTAGCTCATCATTGAGTATTCAGAAGACCAAACTAGAACTCCAAGGAGACAAGTTCGAATTCCATGGGAATTTAGGTTTACTTATCAGCTTTACTTTTCATCCTATAACATAGTGATCAATATATCAAACGGTGAATATCTCAGACAATCTAATCTACAATTCGTATTTTTCTTACTCACTCTTTTCAGCGTATTATGCAACATCACTTAGTAAGTAGAAACAACTTTCTTATGACCTTTGTGTACACACAAAATGTCTGCTTCTGACGACATAATTCCAACTTACATCACTCACCAGCAAACTCTCGTCTTTACGACGATGATATATAGAAGGAATGTATCGTCCTAGAAGGCAAAATTTTTACTCGACTGCCTGGATAAATCACAAGCTGCTTATTCTACTGATTTGGTTTGCATACAGATCTTTTTATAACACAGACGATGATTGAAGTTCAGTGATAACTTCAGCTGCGTAAAGAGAACAAGCCTGTTGGAGACCTTGATATTATACCCTGTAAATCTCCGTTTTTGATCGGACCGAATTGACTGGCCGCTATTGGCATATGGTTTCCTGTGTGGATGCCTAGATACTGACAGTATTTCGGATTTTGATAATAATGATGAATAGCGGCTAGCAGTGGAATCAGTGACATGCGTTCCGTTCCGTTTCAGACTCGTCAGCTGAACGTGAGTAATATTATTCCCATTAAGATTCAAGTGTAGAACTAATCGCTTCGAATACCGCAGCACTGACCACTGGACCACCAAGTTACGACAGTGATTGAAATCTAGTCAGTCTGAACTGAGTACAGGAGGGATACATCGTTTGAACTGTTACTCTGTGGTTAATTAGAATACGTAAGACCATCACGAGGTCCTTATTCTTGAGAAACATTCATCACTTGAGATGAGGAGCAAGTGACTCATGGAAAAATCATTACCATTTGCAATCCAGGTACAATCAATGGATAAGCCCAATATCAGAGAGGAGAAGAGTTTCAGATTCCATTGATGGCTTCAAGCGAACAAGTCACGTGATCCTGTTTAAACTCAGATGCATAGTACACATTTCTGTACAAGAAAATTGAAAGATCTTCACCGCGCGCATAACTCTATGTTTAGAGGAAACAGTTATTCTGTACCATCTACTTTCCATACAGTATAAGTTCCAAGCAGGAATAATCCAGACTTATGATAATAATAGTAATAGTAATAATAATGGTGCAATCCGACTGGTATGTCTGCATGTATGCATAGGATAGATACCTAGGACCTTCAAACATTTAAAGATTTTCATAACATTCACATAAAACAGACAATAATCTGAACGAAGAATATTGTTTCCAATAAATTGTCATCAGGTTCTACAATTATCAACTACATATTTACAGCGTAAAACTAACCCAGTTAGGGGTAAATCCCCCTTCAAAATGATATGATATTTAAGGAGTGTAAGGAAATCAAGTTTCTCTTTAAAGTTGACAGTATTAAGGTGATACAGATGAACAAAGTGGTGGTGAATGGAAATACAAATGAATGAGGAAGACAGGAGTGATCTTTAGTTTACTGATGGCCAATGGGTATTTGAGGTGTATGTCCGTGAACATTCTCCAAAGAAGCCAAAAATTCTATTCCATAGATGATCTTGTTCACAGATTGACAAGCTTAAAATTTCTTCAGAACCTGGAAGTAATAAACACCTACATAAGCCTAGTTCGAAAATCCTCAGCGGTGTATACTCAGGACCAGAAACAAGAGTGAGCCTAGAATTTTCTGACTACATGCTATGCCTTTCTTAATGTTATTAATTGCTGATTTAGCACAACTGTGATCCACTGTATCTGATGGAAATCTTTATTCACTTAAAATTTATATACGTGTAATTTTGAGGTTTGCTCAAAAACTGATGGATTTGTGGGTCAAAGGAAACTGCTGCGTTTTGCTTCGCCATCCCTTCAATTTCTGACTTGATTAATGGTAAACTTTTTCCAAGTATCTGAGACAGTGGTTGTGGCCAGTCGATCTGTATTAATGCTGGGTGATGATGGAAAGTGAAATGAACATCTGGACCATGACCGGATTCGAACCAGCTACTTCTGGGTCCCCAGCTCGAGTCTCCACTAAGCTATAAGGCTGGACTGCTGAGCAGATTTTTATTTCACTCCAATCACCAAGGGTTTTATCTGATTACCATTTGAATTTGTGGCGGATTACTCTCACTTGGTCGTACTCACAGTGTCTGCCCAATCACGACTTCCCATCCCAAGCCGAGTCTAACTGAATTAGAGAGGGCAGAGTCACACTCATTATCATTTCGATTATCTGAGATAGCCGCAGTTTCACAGACTTATATTGATACTGGGTGATGATTGGAGGTGAAATGAAATATAAAAACTTCCTTAACCAAACTTCTATTCTTTCTCCCTTAGTTGTTCCTTGAAATTGACATTCTATGCCATCCCATTGTATGATCGTCTGCGGTAGCCTGTGTATCCAAGTCTGAGTTTCATGCAGTTCTTCTCCTTCACAAATATGAATAAAGAAAGAAGAACAATGATAGCAGAATTAGTATAGATGTATTTCGAAGATTCTGGTCAGCTGCTTTGCAACCTATGGAATATGATGAAATGATGAATATTATGTTATAAAACTTGCTTTAACAAATCGACAAAATCTTATGCAATTTGAGATGGAAGATAACAAAAATTAGGTTGACCGACATTGATGAAGTTGCTAAGACTAGTCAGAAGTTACCTATTTATACAGTAATAAGATGAAAATTCTAAGGAAGATAGAAAAAAATTATTGTGTATATGTATATACGTATAAATGGGAGGGGGTTGTATAATTATCACTATTATTACAATTTGTCCCTTGGATTCCTAGTGGGACACAAAACTTCAGCAGCACATCTCCACTTCACTCTGTTCACTCCAGTATTTTCAACCTGGATCCACCACTCCACACAAGCTTTCATTTATTCCTCACATCATCTACTCAATGTCATCCTCGCCTCAGACGTCTAACTCGTCATTTCCCATTCAGATTCAGGTAGACGGCGTGTTCTGGTCTGGCCTCGCCTGGCCTGGCCTACCACCTCATGTCCCCTCCCCAATCAGTCTTCTCGCTGTACTTCCAATCCATCTCCATTTGCTCATGCATATCTGTTGGGCGATGGGTTCGTTGCTAGTCAGAGTAGGTTCCTTCTTGCTTATTCTTATTATGCCAGCCATTTGATCATCTTCAGTGTCAGTCAGTATTGAGTGAGTGTAGGTGTAGGCAGCAGCTGTTGATGATGTATGTGTGTGGTTTGCTGAAGGGAAATGCTTTTGGCAACGCGCCAACGCTCTCAATCATCACATAGAAGCACTGACTTGATTGAATTAGTGTAGGTGATCGGGATGTTGTTCACGGTTTATGCTGACTCCAGTGCATCGGAGTGCAGTGCAGTGCAGTACAGTACAGTGCAGTGCAGTAGATCTCCACACTGATTATTTCAGATTAATGATGATGTGTCTTGCTGTCTTTCCGATGCTGGATTCGACATCTTCATGTGTGCAGCCGCCATCAGTAGTTGAAATGATGCTGCCTTGCCTAGGTATGTGAAAGAGATAACTTGGTTTCGATTTCTCCTATTGATGACGATTGGTGCTTGTTGTTGTTGATGGTGGTGGTGGTTGCGTTTGGGTACCTTCATCATCTCTGTCTTCTCTAAGTTCACCTAAAAGAAGTCTCATCTTCCTTCGCTGCCTTGTCTCTTCTGCTGCTTTTTTTAAGTTTTCTCCTGAATATCTTTGAGTTTTCGCAAGGAGACATTAGACATAAATCATCATCATCACCATCGGCGAAATCTAAATCTTTCTCTAGGGTGTTTTCATCGGTCCAATCAGCATATGCCCATTTTCTCGCTCCTCACAGTTGTCTGTTGCATGATCCAGTCCAGTCCAGTCAACCACAGTTATGAAGATGATAGGTGATACCAGGCAAACTTGTCTTACAGAATATCATTTTGTTTCGCCTATACCCTTCAACTGCATACAGTCTAAAAGTGGAGTGGTTATTAGCACATTAAACAAAATTCAAAATTAGGAAATCAATAATTTTAAGTTGTGCAACTAAATAATTGATAATCCATATAGCATGTAAAACAAATAATTGAACAGAGGTAAGAAGTTTAAGAAAGCCCGTGAGTATTAGGTTGATGAATCACAGTTTTAAAGATCTATCTGGATTTTCAAACAATCACATCGATGTTTCAGATAACCTCATGGTGTCATACAATTAAGCCAGCAGGTGAAACGACTGAAATAATATGTCAACAAACTGATCTGGTGAGATAAAACAGCTACTACTTCTTTGTAAAAAAGGTGTCTAGTTTCAATTCAGTAACTAGTTTTATCGGAAGATTGATGAAACGGCTATTGGTTCACCTCTATGACGTGACCTGGCACATATCCTAGTGGGTTATCTCGAACAGTCACGCCCGAGTTCAGTTGATAGGGAAACACCCTATTATCGTAGGTACATTGTTAACACCTATGTTGTTTTTAATTATATGAAGCATGGAGGTGATTTGTTTGATAAACTCAACGGGACTTATCTCAACAACAAATTTTCTATGGAATATAAGCATAACACCGAGTTCATTTTTTTGCATCTGAACTTGAGAATAAACAATGATGCTACAGTTGAAAAGACGATCGATAGAAAAGAGTTATGGACTGGACAATATCTTATCCATATCAGTTTTGTCCTGATAACTATACTTTAGAACAGAGCTAGGAGATTATGTTCTGCGGACAAATTAGAGGAGAGGAAATAAACTTTATTGAGAAGTGCCTCTGTAGAAGTGAATTTCTTAAGAGATTCATTATGAAGTTGGGAAAAGAATAACTTGATAGGAATGAACACTTAAGTGTTGAGAAAAAGAAGATTTTTATACACCTTGCATTCAAGGGAGATGCAATATCCAAGAGAATAGACGCAAGAATCAAAGGAGCACTACGAAGGTGCTTTTCTAAAGCCAACTTTATGTCAGTACACAGTACCACATAGTCGATAAACCAGTTATAATTGGATAATTACCCTGCTTATAAAACCTCTAACTGTATTCGCATGCATTTATGGTACCAAGCGGACTGGAAAGATGTAAAGGAGGGCACCCACTTAGTTTGCTACTTATATCCCTTAGAATTTGTGCTTGATAGGAAGCAAACTTCTAGCCAGACACCTCGCAGACACATAACATCAGGTTGAAACTTGGAGTGCTTTCAAAATAATTAACGCAGAGAGCATATATGTGTAAGTGTGTTTCAGAGATGCCATTGCAATAAAATACTTTAAACCTAACCTTGGTATACAGAAGAAGAGTGTAGATAGTCTGTCATTCCTTTGGTGAATATGATTTATCCTGATGTGCTAATTACCACTTTATGCAGATGATGAGTATTCACCAAATAAAGTGATATCATTTTATTCTGTAACTTCGTTCCTGCATGCTTTTTCCAAACATCCTTATTTTGCTTCTTGTAGCTTGACCCTTCTGAGGAATAAGTTGTTGGTGTTTGGAGGCGAGCTATCAAAATTACTGACCTCTCGTGTTTTGTCGTCCTTACCTACACACAATCGCCCTTGTTTATGCTAACGGATTTAGCAATTTTCATGTCATTTTTCATCAAATGCCTGGAAGTTATTCACAGAGTCTTCATGAGTTCAACACTATCAGCAAGGAAGTGTTTACAATCTTCAATAAAATCTCACTTTTCCGTCAAACTTTATTTGTAATTATCAGTTTCCCTGGGTGCTTGTGGAACATAGGGATTCAGTAGCACATGTCCATTGCACTCTGTTCTCTCCAGTATTTTCAACCTGGATCCACCACTCCCCACAAGCCTCCATTTATTCCTCACACCATCTCCATGTCATCCTCAGCTGGGATGCCCAACTCGACGTTTCCAACTCAACTTCCACTCGAGGGCGTGGTCTGGCCTGCCACGTGATGTCCCCAATTCGTCTTCTCAGTGTATGTCCAATCTCATACAATCCATCCCCACTTTCTTCTGTATATCTGTTGGGTGATGGGTTCTTGCTTCGTTGGTTCGTTCCCAGAGTTCCTTATTGCTTATTCTTACGATTCTGGCCATCTGATCTTCAGTATCAAGTGAGTGTAGGCGGCAGCTGTTGATGAATATCTGTAGTTTGTTGGAAGTACTTTTCGTGATGCGCCAACTCTCTCAACCATCACACTGACTTGACTAAATTAGTGTTAAAAATCCGGATCCGTAAAAGTGTCCCTTGTCTTTGTACGCACTCTTCTTCATTTCTTTGTCCCGTGTAATTTTTTATAGGTTGTGTTCAGTTCTTCTTTTCGTTGTTCATCCTTGCACTGCACTAGTTCATCTTCTGCTTCCCCATCTTCCTATCCCTCTTCTGTCAGCTTCCATATGTCCGTCAAGATCCATTCCTTGTCTTGTTTCTCCTTCCTTCCTAACACAGTTGTGCAGGTTTCTTTCCACATCTCTTTCAAAGAGTTCCAGTGTTCTTCTACACAGGTTCGTTCCTTCAGGGATGTTGCTCAATGTCTCCCATTTTGTCCTGTTGCCTGACTGATGAGAAGATGTCCTTTGTAGTTTTGTCCTTCAGTTCAGTTTCTGTTCATCCTGTTGAACTTGAATTGTGGTCTATCACCAACTTCCTTGAATTGAAGGCTTCAACTTTAATTTGAAGGTAGGTTTCTTGCACTAGATAGTAAGTGGTGTGAACCTACATCTGCTCCCCTTCTTGAACTAATCTTGTGTCCAGTAGGCTGTCTCCACTCTCCTCAGATTGAGATGACGTCGATCTGATTTTTAGTGTAGTGTGTTCATCTGGTGAAATCGAATGCACGTCGCTGCCTTGTGAATATCCTTGTGTTTGTACACACTGCCTCACTCCAATCACCAAATCGTTAAATGCACAGAAATCTGCAAACAGTTCTCCATTCTCATTCCTCACTTCACCCAGTGCTTCTCGACCCATGATGACTTCTCTTCCTGTGTTGTCCGCTCCCAGTTAGGCATTCATGTCACCCCATATATATATATATATATATATATATATATATATATATATATATATATATATATATATATATATATATATATATATATATATATATATATTAGAATTTTGATGTCGGCATCGCCAACTGAGATCGGGTCTTGTCCAGTGCTGATTACGGTTGTCTGTAGACTTCCTCCTTCTCTTCATCTTCATTATTTGTTGACGCGTAGAGTAGCACTGGATGATTGTGATTTTCTTTCCTTTTCAATTGAATGTTGGTGTCATTATCCTGGAGGAGACTAGTTCCCATTGCATGAGAGCCTTCGTTGCTCTTGTGGACATCATGATAGCCACTCCATAACTCAGTGTGCTCGTGGTTATCGTCTGGGTGACAATATCGGAGTAGATTATTGACTCTCCAGTTAACAGTTTGGAGAAACCACTTCCATTCCATCTGCTTTCGCAGATTTCAGGCACTTCCATACAATATCTCTTCATCTCTTTGGCAATCTGGGTGGCCTTGTCAGCTCCAAACATTGTTCAGACATTCCATGTCCCCATCCTCACTTTCTCTTTCATCGAGAGAAGAGAAGACACATCGGCCAATTAGTTTCCCGAAGGCTTTAACCAACCGGCGTCATTTCATCTCCCCGATTCCAGCGAGGAATAAGTTTATTTTTATTTTTTATATTTTCTTTGTGTCTTGAAGTTTCTTTAGCTATTGGATTGGTTTGTCGGGGTAGGGTTGCTGGCCTTATGCCCAACCTTTCTTTTTTGATCCGGGCTTAGGACTGGTTAGTAACTAGTGAACTAGTAACCAGGCGAGGTTTCTCTAAAACGTAACTAGTATTTATTTTGCTTCGTAATCATGTTGTTGAAGTGGTTTATAATTACCTGTTTATTCATTCATGGTTTATCATTTTACGGAAACCTAAGCTTGTTGAGTTTATCTAAGCACTTCTGAAACCAGTTATTTAATAATGTAAAAGTTCTTTGCTAGACAAATAATCATGGAGATACTCTGTGCATAAATACGCGTCGATGCTTGGTAAATTATGCACTAATATGACTCGTGTTTACTTCTGAAATAACGGAGACATTTAATAATTTTCTGTGCACAAGCTTCTAAGTGAAGTAAAGATATTAGATGTCAGTGCATCATCAGTACGAAAGGCAATCATGCAGCATGTGATAGTGAGTAGTGGTAAGTGAAGACAGAAGTACCTATAGCTGATGATAGTCAACGGGTTGCGGATCGGTACTCAGCTCCATGTAATTAGGCTAGGAGAACTAAGAAGTGTCATTATTCATGGTTCAAAGTGAACAAGTCTAAATATAGTAGGCAAGTTGTATTTACCTCACATCTACAAAAATTCAGTCTGGGTTTCCATCCCTTCATTATAATGTGGACTAACTTTTGAGCGGGATGGGAGTGGTTGCTATCTTGGTAGGCATTCTAGATGATAGCGCGTAATACAAATCGAACCTCAGCTGGAGAGAAAGTGACTGACTGAATTTTACAGGTCCACTCAGACAGACAGAGATAGAATTAATAGAGATTTACTGCTAAAAAGAATATGATAAATCATCATTTAAATAAATAATTATTATTTTTACTGTTTTATACCTAAATCTGACGTCACAATATCTGTAGGGAAAGCAAAAACAAAAGACAATCATAATGCCCACAGTCGTAGATAACTCAGAGAATATTTCAGAGTGTGAAAAACCTGTGTGTATTCACGAAAAGACAGTTACGTCAATTAATTATTCTACTGAGAAATTCACTGGAAAGTTGTAGGATAAATTTGCGTCAGTACAGTGAATCTCGTGATAAGTTGACGTGTGAACAGGATAAGTAGGTAGAAAATTTACGATTGTATGAAATAAATTTAGATATTTTTCAAAATTTATATATTTATGCACAAGTCATTAGAAATTCCGGATTGCGAGACTTCAACGAGACATTTAACTCAATGAATATCACTTTCGGTTACATTTGACAGTAGTATTAGCAATAATAACCAGGACGATAACTGGCAACTACTTTTGTGAATGAGAAAAGAACAAGTCAAGTCAAAGTTGGGCTGCATTTAATAAAAGTAAGCAATAACTTCAAAGCATATACTGTACTTCGTTGGACTCTCATGGGTTGCGTCTTCAAGTTTGAAGGGATGAGCTGTGGGTTCAAGTTGTAGTGGGACCAAAATCACTCATTTGGAGGCAGATAAATCTAGCTAAGCATTATCGAACAGGATGAAACACACACCTTGGATTATTTACACTGCTAGCTACCATCAAGGATCAACATACTTCCATAGTCCATCAGAAGACAATAGGAAGCCTGGAAGTTAACGCTTGAAGCAAAACAACGGTTGCATATTGGCAGGTTACATATAATAGGTGAATAATCCTACGGCTAGCGTCGTAACCACTAGTTGGATACCTTGCAGTCACTGACTCACAACGAACTGACTTTATTCAGCATTGATCACCTGCAAAATATTATTATTATTAGTCCCTTGGGTTCCTAGTGGAACATAGGGCTTCAGTAGCACGTCTCCATTTCATCCTGTTCTCTGAGATCTTTCAAACCTGGTTCCACGACAGCTCAGAAGCTCTCATTTCCTCTTCGCACGACCTCCTCCATGTCACCCTCACTTCGGACGTCCAACTGGTCGCTTCCCATGGGGATTCCACTCTAGCGACTGGCCTGACGCGTGATGTCCTCAGTCGGCCTTCTCAGTGCATGCCCAATCCATCTCCACTTCCTCCTGCATATTTGTTGCGTGATAGGTTCTTGGTTGGTTCGTTCCCAGAGTTCCTTGTTGCTTATTCTTTCTGGCCAGCTGATCTTCAGTAGCGAGCCAGCGTAAGCAGTTGTTGATGAATGTCTGTAGTTTATTGGAAATCCCTTTCGTAACGCGCAAAGTCTCTGAGCCATACAAGAGCACTGACTTGACGTTGGTGTTGAAAATCCGTATCTTGTTCCGCATGCTGAGTGGAGTGCAGAAGATCTCCACACTGGTTTCAGGCTAATGAACACCTGTCTTGCTTTTCCGATTCTGACTTTGACGTCCTCGTCCGTCCCGCCACCGGTAGTTGAAACAGTGCTTCCTAGATAAGTGAAGGAGGTTACTTCCTTCAAGTTTCTCCCGTTGACGGTGATTGGAGTTTGTTGTTGTTGTTGATGGTGGTGGTGCGGTATCTTCATCACCACTGTCTTCTCTATATTCACTTGAAGTCCCGTCTTCGCTGCCTCTTCTATCAACTTGTTAGTTTTTGCCTGCAGATCTTCAAGTTTATGTGACATTAGGCATAAGTCATCGTTGGCGAAATCCAAGTCTTCTAGGTTCTTTTCCGCCGTCCAGCGTATCCCCCTCTTCTCGCTGCGTACTGTTTGCTGCATGATCCAGTCCACCACAATCAGGAATATCATGGGGGATAGTAGGCAACCTTGTTTCACTCCTGTCTTCACTTCAAAGGCATCACTGAGCTTCCCATTGTGAATTCCTGCAAAATATAGACAGTTAAATCATTTAGCATCTGCAGACAGATTCCTCTACACAATCCAATCTAACGGGAAGTCGATCATGGCTTTAAACATTTAGTGTTGAATGTTGCTGGTCCTATTTACTGAAGGAATATCAACCTCTCCACGGTTGGAGATAAGTTGTGCTGATACGTGTCAATGAGCAAGAAGCTTAAGTCCAGGGTTCCATGACAGCTGACTAGTTATAGCATAAATCAGAGTAATTGTCGGTCATAGCGTAGAAAAGGGAGATGACTATAAAAACAACAGTTCAATACAATAACTAGTTGTAATCCTTTTAAAGCATGTAAAGGAAAGAGGAGTATGAAGCTCAAGGTTCCTTATCAAGGCATTTTCGCTACTGAGTCCTTTAAGCAACACGGACCAGGCTTGAAACGTTTAAGTAACATATCTATTGTAAACTTAAAGAGGGTTGGTCGGATCGTACTGTTAACTGATGATTTGTGAGAAGTTTTGATTTCACTACCATCTCCAATGTAAAATAGCAGAGATATGGATGCGATTCAACTATCTATGAGGTATTTTTCTCGGAATATGTTCAGACTGATAAGCACCAGCCTGTTTCACTTTCTTCCTAGTTACAAGTACAAGTAAATAGCTAAATGCACTCTAAGGTCTGACTAGATGAGATTCATTTATTTCCAGGGAATATGTTACTGAGTGCATCTTTCAATCTAGTCATCATCTAATCTTCTTTGAATACTAGGCAGCTAAAAGAAGGTTTCTGTTTTCACTGTCTTATAGAATATTAAGATAAAGTATTTTGCTTATACTTGCAATGAACTTCATAGGATAACTTATTCTCCTGAATGTCTTTCTTTGAAATCTAAGATTCCATTCTAGTAGTACCACTGAGAACAGATTCCCATCTCTATGATATAGTGTTCCCTTACATTTTATTGAACGAAAGATATGGAATGTGATATGTGGTCCGATACAAGTTTATTAGTGGCAAACGCATATCTGACAGGTTCCTCTTTTTACTTGATGTGAATGATACTCAGATTCGCGAAGTGGAATGCCTTTTTTAAGTTGATTTATTCCCATTGTGTATATTTCTACACACTAACCAACATCATTCTACCATAGGTATAACTAGCTGCTTTCTCTATTCCTCTTGATATTTTAGATGGGTGTCATGATTAGATTTCAGCTGTCAGTGGGGTTTCAGAAGTGCAGTACTAACTGTTTGTGGTTAATGCGTCCAAAATCTTGATTATATGGTGCATCGAAGGCCTTTCATTGCTGTTTCGACCAACGGAAGTGATTGCCGAAGTTCCAGTGGGAAGTCATGACCAGTGGAATCAACCAAGTCAAACATGAGGACAGTTAATCGACGACAACATTGGATGGAGGTTGCGTTATACCATGAGCTGACCATTTAATTCCGACTTAGTAGCTCAATGGTAACGTGCTGGCCACGAGACCTGAAGGTCCTGAGCTTGATCACTACTGTGGTCATGGGTATGCACCTCTGAGGAGCCTCACAGTGGGACAAAACAGTCTTCCAGTGCTCCCAGTTTTCCAATGTTCCTCCAACTAGTGTCAGTCTACGATGAATAACAACCTGATAACAGAGGAAAGTTATGAATCCGGGACAGATCAATCTGAAAGATAGTAAACATAGGAAATAACAGTGTGAACCACAGATCACTTAGCATATTAAGACTCATCTGATAGAATCATGAACACCACTGCATCAACTCTTCGACGCAATTTGCACAAAAGATCAGGCTTATTCAGATTGACATCAACGGACTAATGTTGTCTTTCGAAGTCACAATTCTGTTCGCCTCAGATAAATCGAAACTGCCACAGGATACAATGACTGTTCTCCTCAAAAATGACACACTTTTCTTGGACCACACACAAATACAATATTCAGGCTTGATGGAATCGATTGACTTATGCTTTACAACAATTTAACGACAGACTGTACAAACAGACAAAGGGAACATTAATGGGACCGTCTATATCACGACTAATCGTAGAAGCAGGAAAGCGAAAATTTAAAATAAGTGCATTGCAGTTACTCAAGTCAAAACTTGGAATCAGATATGCAGATGACATGTTTGTCATCACTAGAAGAAAGGAATTAATAAACGCTTACAAATTAGTTGACAAAATTTTCGACAACATCAACTTCCCAATTGAATAGGAATCAAATGGGATTTTTAGGTATTCTGATCACTAGAACGGATTCGGTGAATTGAGAAACTGAATTAGGCAGAAAGCCAAGTCATATGGATCAGATCCTGAATTACAATAGCAATACCTTGACAGCATAAAAAATCAAATGTATGCAAAGATGTTCAAATGAGTACCACCCTGCGGCAAAAAAAAGAAAACTATTTGATGACTGTTTTCTAGAAGAATGGCAATCCATGCAACTTCATCAAAAGATGTTTGTATCATCAACCAAGAAATTAACCTTAAAAGCTAACAAACGGATAGTCCTGGCCTACATGAAGGACGACTCCGAGATCGAGACTAGATTGTTGAAGCCTCTTCAAAACGCTGTATCTCACAAGCCCATAAAATTTCTTCACTATCCGTTATGCAGGCCAAAAGATAAGACAGCAAAGAATGAGAAATTAAAAATTATCTACAAAATAACCTGAAGAAACTGCGGAAAAAAACATCGGATAGAGTTATCAGATCCGTCTACACTAAATGGACATCAACCTCATTCAACAGCTATATGAAAACGCTACATCCTAAGTGATTCACTATGGAAAGCTCAGTGATGCCTTCGAAGTGAAGTGAAGACAGGAGTAAGACAAGGCTGCCACCTACTATCACCAATGATTTCGTGATTGTGGTAGACTGGATCATGCAGCAAATCGTGAGGAGCTTTGAGAAGATGGGCATGCGATCGTTGGATGAAAACACCCTAGAGGAAGATTAAGATTTCGCCAACGATGATGATGATTTATGTTTAATGCCTGGTCGCACAAACTTAAAGATCTACAGGCCAAAACTAACAAGTTGGCGGAAGAGGCGAGCCGAGGTGAGACAGCGAAGGTAGGCGGGACTGCTTTCGGATGTACGCAGAGAAGACAGAGGTAATGAGGATACTCAAACGTAACCACCATCACCATCAACAACAACAAGCACCAATCGTCATCAATAGGAGAAATCGAAACCAAGTTATCTCTTTCACATACCTAGGCAAGGCAGCATCATTTCAACTACTGATGGCGGCTGCACACATGAAGATGTCGAATCCAGCATCGGAAAGACAGCAAGACACATCATCATTAATCTGAAATAATCAGTGTGGAGATCTACTGCACTGCACTGTACTGTACTGCACTGCACTGCACTCCGATGCACTGGAGTCAGCATAAACCGTGAACAACATCCCGATCACCTACACTAATTCAATCAAGTCAGTGCTTCTATGTGATGATTGAGAGCGTTGGCGCGTTGCCAAAAGCATTTCCCTTCAGCAAACCACACACATACATCATCAACAGCTGCTGCCTACACCTACACTCACTCAATACTGACTGACACTGAAGATGATCAAATGGCTGGCATAATAAGAATAAGCAAGAAGGAACCTACTCTGACTAGCAACGAACCCATCGCCCAACAGATATGCATGAGCAAATGGAGATGGATTGGAAGTACAGCGAGAAGACTGATTGGGGAGGGGACATGAGGTGGTAGGCCAGGCCAGGCGAGGCCAGACCAGACCACGCCATCCACCTGAATCTGAATGGGAAATGACGAGTTAGGCGTTTGAGGCGAGGATGACATTGAGTAGATGATGTGAGGAATAAATGAAAGCTTGTGTGGAGTGGTGGATCCAGGTTGAAAATACTGGAGTGAACAGAGTGAAGTGGAGATGTGCTGCTGAAGTTTTGTGTTCCACTAGGGACAAATAAGAATAATAACAATAATATACTAGCAGCGAAGCGTCATGACATATCTTTACTCATATGGATATGAATTTGACTGGGAAGGTTTAAGATCCTGGACAGAGAAAATATAAAGAATGCCGGGGAATTCTTATAAGCTTACAATTCAGATGACTTACAGATCAGCAGACAAAATGACACTGACCCAGTCTATCAGCCAATAAGAAACAAACAGAAGATCGAAGTTCACATCAGTAGGAAATCAATCAAAATATATATGGAGGCGATAAGAAGATATTAACAGAAACAAGCAATCATATCCGAGGTCATCAGGACAAGCTACTTAACCGCTCATGGAGAAAATCCAATAGATCACTTCTTTCTAGAGTTTGTGCTGGATTGATAATGAAAGCTTTAAGATTAAACGACTTAGCTGACAGAACACAACACCATCAAAAACACTATCAAAACAGCAATGTGTGACACGGGTTCGAATCCCAGGCAGGACATCAGTTTCATAGAGGTTGGAGATATGCCTGGCTAATGAGTACCAAAAAGCACGAAACCTAGGTTCAGAGCTTCCTGCAGATTGACTCCATCCAACTAACATCTATCAAAAGTGCATAGTGGTGCTCAGTCACCTAGCCTAATAGTCTCATTAAAAAAAGCGGTTTTTTACCCTGAAGTTACCAATTAATCCTACATAGAGTTTCTAATGTTCCTCTCTTATATTGCCAAGTTTGTAGACACCTTGAGTTTCTTCTTGGTCATGTCGTGATCATTTCTCACACCCTTAATTCTTCTTTGCTGATAGGTTCTGACCACTTTTTGAACAAATTCAGAAATACAGTCATACAGAAGTATACATTTCTCATACGACTATCATTTCTTTATCGAAATCTCATGTCTAACCAGTTAGACACTTAGTCCAATCACCGAAATAGTTGACGAAAATTTCCTCTTAGTGATAACAGATGAAATTATTTAAGGCTCAGATATGTCTCACAATAAGTCGGCTTTCTGTAGATGTATACTTTTGTCTAACCCACCTTCTTTTCTTCATTTTATTTCCCAATCTAAAATGGCCAACTCTCCTTGCATATCTTCTAAATTGAAGTAAAAATCATCTACCACCGAGTGTATGTGTGCGAAGACTCTAAATTCTGTTCGTATGTGATATAGGACTATGTTATGACAAAAAAGTTTTTAATAGAACAACAAAAATGTTCAATTTTCAATAGCCACTTCACTAATACTTACTTGAAAACAAATAACTTAAGATTTTTTAAAAGGCTTTGATTCACTAACTGTGATATGATTTAATTTTTAAAATTTGAATTCAATAAGATAGATATCAATTTCACAGGTGTGTCGCACATACTTTACCTCAAATTAATCAATATTCTGAGGCGAAATGAATCAGCATTATCTTTAAAAAGGTATTGATTATTTATTGATTGTTTTGATCAAATAATTTGAATGAACATCTAGACTGTAACAAAGAGTTGTTGAACTAGACAATTTTAAAATATGTTGAAAAACAAACTCATTATAATTATCTGACCTTGTTTAAATGAATTTTATAGGTTCGGTGAGTTTTGTAAAAACAAAACACTTTCAGTATTACGTTATTATCATCATTTAAATTAAATATATCCACTCAGTGTGGAAAAATTTTCCTACTAATATTAATTGCATAAATTAGGCTTATATAAATAAAATGATACATTCGGTTCGTGTAAGTCGGTTGCAGACAATCTGCAGGAAGCTGAGCTTGATCTAGGTTTCATGTTTGTTAGCACTTATCAATAAGTCGTATCTGCAACGTTGAGGGAACTGATACTGGTTAGGAGATTCTGACGCACTTCACGCAGTATTACACTTAGAGGTGTTACTACTGAACTATTCGAGCTACGACTGACCTTATGCGGGTTTGTCTCATGCTGAGTTATAGCTCATTAGCTGTGAGATCTGATAGTTTTGGTTGGGTTCAATCGTGTACAACGTCGTTGGTGTACACAGAGTAGGATGAAACAGCTATCTAGCGAGCCTCAGATTCCAGTGGTTCCTGGAGTGGTGTCATTCTGCTATCGATGGAATGAAATGAGGCGAAGGAGTAAAGAGGACAGTGATGCATGTCTCCGTCTGACCAGCTAACCCACACAACCTGTGATGATTAGACAATATGAGGAGATTGTTATTCATTCCATTAAGGTGCATGCTCAACGATCATTCAAATTAGTGTTTCGAAGTTTATCGATGACATCAAGTTCTCGGATGCTCAAGTCATGATAATGAAGGCGGTTGATTGTGCACTCTATGTTTTTGAGAAACACATCTACTGGTTTTCTAAGCACTTACTCAAGTGTATGATAGAGTCAACTGACAACTGAATTATGATAGTGAGTACACAGAAGTAATCAAGCCTTACATGGACACCAAGTAAGCTGTAGAAATAGCCGATTGGATTTCTAAATTTAATGAAAGTCTACCTTTTCAAGTTAATAAGATAAGCTTAATTGCTTATTTCAGTCGTCGAGTCATTCGTTTAAATGTTTGGTTCATTGGTTTTTGCTTTTTTTTATTCCCATCGTGCCTAGTGTCAGGCTATTCAAAGTCAAGCTATGTTGTGGATTGTGTTGGAAGGTGGTAAATTGGGACGCATCTGCCTGTTTTGTCTAGTACACTTAATGTGAGAATAGACTGAAAGTTGTAATTAGTTGTAATCAACACTTGAAGTCATCATTTACAGAGGTACAAAGAAGTGTGTGAGCTTGAAGATTTGAACTCCATTGCTGCATGGTCAGGGTAAAGTAACTGAACTATTCGGCTTTTCAATGGATTAATCAGAATAAACCAGTTAGACTTTTCTGCGGCTCAGTAAACCAGTTTCTGTTCGCATACACTTTGTGTACTTCTGTGTACTGAATATCGTGATTCAGTTGTCAGTTGACTCTATCATACACTTGAGTAAGTGCTTAGAAAACCAGTAGATGTGTATCTGAAAAACATAGAGTGCACAATCAACCGCCTTCATTATCATGACTTGAGCATCCGAGAACTTGATGTCATCGATAAACTTCAAAACACTAATTTGAATGATCGTTAAGCATGCACCTTAATGGAATGAATAACAATCTCCTCATATTGTCTAATCATCACAGGTTGTGTGGGTTAGCTGGTCAGACGGAGACATGCATTACAAACACCGTAAGATTATTAAGCTTCTCTTCTACTGAAAGGAGTAGGATATCGGGACACGTAGCATACACGCTATTGTGTAATAATTATTCAGATTTAAGTAATTTTCAAGGCTTAGTAGATTTTTTGACTGAAGTGTTATTTCGTTTCAGTTTTGAAAATATGAGACAATGAAAAGCTGAATAAGCAATCTCTACGTAATAGTTATTGGATAATTACACGCCACACACAAAATTCTTCATTGATAAACTTCTTAGGAGTTCACCAGTATTATACGTTTCTCATTTGTTATTTGCATAAATATAAAATAAATCTGACCAATCCCTTAGTATTTAGACGTAGTAGTAAGGTCAGTTTTAATTTGATGTACACACATAAGGTCATGCATTTACCGGAACCGGCCAGTATTGTACTGATGAAACTACTCAAAAATAAAACTAATCAATAGACTCAGTTTTTTTTTTCCATTATTTTCAATTTATCGTGGTTAATTATGCAAATTAAGACGGAATAGTAAAAAGATTATTGTTTAAAAGAAAAGAATGAGAATTATGCATTGAATTTAATTGAAACTTCCCTTTTTATATATCTTTAATTAAACCAATTGAGTCTGAATCCCGGTGGAAACAATAACACTCACTGGGAGGCAGGTACATCCAGCTGATGAGTCCCAAATTGGACGAAATGTGCATCGTGGATCCCACTGGTAGCCACTATCCATCATTACTATATAGTTAATAACACAGGCAATAACAAAGCATACACATCCAATCAACGACAGTGTAATACAAGGAACTGTTGGTCTGAAAATGCCTTTGTACACTCACTAAAGGCAAATATTTGTCTAGGATATGTTGATGACAAGTTTATAGTTCTAAAAGGTGATATGTACCAGGTATTCCTAGAATAGCTGAACACTAGATCTCTAAATATCATGTTTGGTTTCAGGAAATAAAACACTTATTGAGAAAGAAAGGGAACTTTTAAGCACATTTGAACAAATATTTACATTTCAATTCATTACACACTATCATTAAGAAAGTCTTTGTTGCCTTCAGTCTCCTGAAGATAGCAAACGCTCTAATAACAGATAAAAACGAAAGTGTTAAGGGATGATAGCACGTGAACAAAATCTTTACGGTAAAATTTATTCGCAACAGAGAAAATGTTAGATATGACCGAAAAAGCCGCTAAATCGTGGAGTAATTAGACCACACAGATCACATACCTCGGATGGGCTAACGTGAGTGTTTATCAACTGTTCTACAGAACATCAAACACACTGATCAGCTTCACACCGGAATTTGAAGAGGACTCAGAATTTCATTTTCCCAATGTTTTATTGAAACGGAGACCAGATGGTTCTCTTCAGCGATCAATTTATAGGAAGTCTACTTGGAATGGATAACATTTGAATTTCCACAGCTGAATGCCTCTCAGCAGAAAGGAAAATCTAATCCATTCTTTATCTTCAAGAATCAAAAGAATCTGCACGAGTGATACTATTGACTAAGGATTAGATAAACTACGAAAGATCCTCATGCAAAATGGGTATCCACCCAGATTTATCGATAAGAACTTGAAGTAAATCAGAAAATGGAGCGAGTACTCACAGTTCCTAAGGAGACCTTGTTTATGAACATTGTTTTCAAAGGCAATACGGCAGCAGAGATCCTGAAGAATCGGCTGTCCAGATCACTGAAGAAGACATTCGTCTCTGCAAAACTGCAGATCAGCTTCTCTAGTCAACAAATCATTTCAGAGTGCGTTAAGGACAAGTTGCCAATTGGACCACCTCGATGTGTGTCTACAAATTTACTAGCTCTTGTGGAGCTAGTTAATTAGGCTGCGCAAAGCGCACACTTTCCAAACGTATCTGTCAGCACTATCCTACATGGTTGTCGAGGAGAGAATGTAAATCAATTGACAGTCAAATTCTTTAACACTTGGTCAACTCTAGACATACAGCTCAACCGGATTCCTCCTTCAGTCTCATCTATGAAGTCAAATGGAATAGTTCAAAGTGAGTACACCTTCGACGGTTGTGCACAGCAGAAGCACTAGCAAATCATCAGTTCAAACCTGATCTCTAAATGCAAACGAAGTATGTTCACTCGCCTATCTTACCATGGTATTAACACATCCACAATTTTTCGATTTCATTATAATTCATTAGTTTAATATTATCACCTTGTGTCATTCTTCACCATCTTTACATCTATCTATCCATCAAGTGGGCACTCAATATTCACATTTCTTATCTACTAACAATTTTCATCTTATCTAACTCCTTGCCTTCATCATTAGTTCTATTGTCTAAGGGATTGTTACGTAACTACTTTGCATTCTTGATTCTGGTTTCTTATCACAAGCTTAATGTTACAGCTATACACTATTGTTGAATAGTAGACTGTAATATGTTTGTGATATATATGAATGCGGTTGTACAGCTTTAGAAAATGATATCGTGGGAAAAGGAAATTTTCTTCGCTGAATTATCTCTTCTCTATAAAATAAGATGCTTAGACTGTGGTGCATGCAAAACACATAGGACAGACTGCCTATGAAATTAAAATGAGAAAAAATCGACCACTGAAGAGCTTCCAGCCGACCAGCTAGAAATCCAGTAGAGGTGAAAAAGCCTGAAAATACTTCAGCCATAGCTCTACATGCTATAATTTCAGGTCACAAGTTCGATTTTGACAATGTCAGAATTATTCAAAACAGATTTAGGAATCAAAAGAGACGTCGCGTAGAAGAATCTCCTCACATAGAACGGAATCCAAGTTGCCTGTATAGGAATGAAGCAATTAAACGTAGTTTGACCTTATGTCAACCCGTCCCTGCATAATGACATAATCAACGTACATGCCATAAGAACTATCAGAACATGTGTTCATTACAATTCTCAATCGGTTATTCCATACGCTCCTCACAGGCGATATATGACACATAAATATCATCTTTATTCTACAACTCTGACAACACAGAATCATTAATGTAGAGCAATACATATCAAGTTATCATATATGAGCAAGCTTGAATATTGTAAAGTCCGGTTCACTATAAGTTTACTAAGGCTGATAGACCTTAGCAAGACACTGTCAAATAAAATAAACTTTTCTTGAAATGGTGAAGAATATTTGTAACTCAGGTGGATAGTCTTGGTTGTATTGTGTTCTCTGAGCTGGGTTGTTTAATCGTGAAGCTTTCATAGTCTTGCTAGATAACAAGCACTAACTTCGGCATGAAGCGAGCTGTCAACATCCCTCCGTGAGTGATTTAGTGGCTTGTCCTGACCAACTGGTTTGTGATCGGTTATTCCCTTTGATTGTTATTTCATTGACTGTATAGATTTTCCTGTGGACTGTTCCTCTGCTCAACCTCTTACCTTTCTGTTGTTTATAATTTTTTCATTGGTTGGTAGATTGGGTCTATGTTTATACACCTATTGATTGCTGACTGACAGCCCACTTCATACTGAAGTTAGTGCTGAAGATGTCGTCTAGAAAGACGATGAAAGCTCCACAACTAAACAACTCAGCTCAGAGAACTTAATACAACCAAAAGTTTTTCGGTTTTGAATTCATTCAACATAATGAATACAATCAACTAAAAATTGCATATCTCTGAGTAGTCACCAATACTTGCAGAATCCCAGAAAAGTTTTCCTTCTCTAAGACTTTCTGTTTGCGCTTGCTATAGCATATACAACTGCAGCCTTACTGAGTATGTGTCAATGTCCTTGAAAAACCATTGACTTTCCCAAGGTCACTTGAGAATTCTTTTATCTTGGCCACATTTCAGCATAAAAGTCATGGTCGCGTATCTTGAGTTACCGCGTATTTTAAATTTGGAAATTGTGGGCGAATATATGTGTATATATGTGATCTTAAGTATTCAGTAGGGGTAAAGAGTCTGATATACTGCCATTTAAGAAATTACTTGTAATTTTGGTCAGGCGAAGATTCATAAATAAGTTCTATTAAGTTACCTTATATATTTCAACCGTTGAGTGTCCAACGCGATGACCTTGATGCTTTAAAAAACAAAGAAATGATCAACTGTCATCATATTCGGTCATATTCAGTCTAACTTCCCTCGATGTGTATGCTGCCACTGCAGTCTTTCATACAAAGAATATAGATCAGCTCAATGGTATGGTTTTGACAAAGTGACCCGGTAATCTGAGAATTTTAAAAATGTTTTTAGAGGTCTCATTAATTCATTTTGTTCATGATAAATGCCACTTTGAAATCGATCAGTCCTCACAAATACCTAAAGTGGAATTCGGTAACTTTTTTTAAATGTTTGTCTGTATAAGCTCCAAGGAGTTCTGTTTCAGTTTTACTTGGTTGTCAGCAGTGAATTCTAGGATGAGCGTTTCTTCTTATTTGGAACTCGTCAGACGGATTTACTTGCACCCCACTGACTGATGATGTTCCCAATGAGATTCTAACCCTGTATCCATCGCTTTAAAAGCCAAATTATTACCCACCAAGCCACTGGGTAATAAGTATCACCACATGTGCCATGATTGTTAGTTGTTACTTATTGATACCTGTAATTTCCTGCTGCTATGCTGGAAACAATTGCCCGGCAGCAGTTGTCACGTGAGCTCTAATATAGATGTCTTCTTATTGCCTGAATATTCATTATTTCTGTTACTTTAGTGTGTACGCGCACTGAGTGCTCATCAGTCGGCATTGCCTTTCGAAAGGACTGTCACAGTAAGTCTATATCGGTAAAAAATCGATTAAAAACCTGAGATTGAATGACGACTATATAATGCCAAATTGGACTTTTCTCATTGTAAATCTTATTTATCCGATAAAAAACGTTATACTTGAAGAATGAACAGGACATGACGCCAGCTTCTTCTCAACCTGAATTCGGTCAATATACAGTAGGAGAAACGGCCCAATATTGTGTTAGGTAAGTGAGCCTTTATTTTTTGTTTGCTGCATACGAACCAACATATCTGCGTGTACTCATTCATCCTGGAAACAAAAGATGAATATCAGATTAACAACTTTAATCGTTGATACGCAGATAGTAACGTCGGACGGAAAGAAGAAAAAGAGTCTGGTAAGCGATATAAAGTGAAAAGATGTGATGAAGACAAATCTACATTCGGAAAATACAAAAGTTAACATATAGCTGTCAGAGGAAATCATTACTGTCAATGATTTATTCCCGCCTTTCTGCTAGCAATACGGTTCTTCAAAATGATGCAATCCCCATGTAAACTGCAAACTGTCTGTAGATATATTCTCCAATATTATGGTTAGGGAAGAGGAAAAGTTGATATTGGCGGAAAGTGCGGTACAGTCAAAATGTTTGTGTGGAGTTTTTCGATAGGATCTTGTAACTCAAATGTACAACTGTAATCATTTATTAAGATGTTTTCCGTGAATTATCACATACACTGTTTCTGCTTAGGACCGTAAGCAGCTGAAGCGGCCTTAAGCACAATGAAGAAACGAGCATCTGTTGTTTGTGTGTGTGGGACTACTATACAGCGCATAAATTAGGCCTTTTGCATAACCAAATAATCAACAGTATGACCTCGCCGAGGAAAAAAAAATTATCATCTGGGTACCAAGTTGGCTTTTGACTGCTGATATGCGTCCTTCAGTTTTCAAAATGTATTCACGACTCCTATGTGAACCCTTGAAAATATTCCAGGTGATATGATAATGGATCTGCAAGCTTTTTGAAGTTGTTTCGAGTTAACAACAGCAGCATAAATTTAAGGTAGCGAACAAATCTTATTGACAAATACCAGCATGTCTCAGGTCAAACTGCTCGGAGTTGTTGAGAGAAAAACACAGAAATAAACGTGGAAACTGGTAAGAAAAACCACTAGTTCAAGTTGCTGCATTTTACAGCAGCATGCAATGAAGCGATGGATAGAAGACGTATGATATATAAGTTGGCGAAATTGTACGGGCCAGACCAAGAGTAGGAGATTTTGTCGGCCTCAGCATTGTACACTAGTAACTCCTGCTTGATCTGATTGCCAAGACTTCAAATTTGGGAGGTAAATAATCATCTTTGTTTCTTGGAATATAATGGAGCCGAAGATCTCACGTCTTATTGCCTAATTATTGTCAAACGATAGTGGGAGTTTATTTTATTGTATTCCTTGGTTTGCGTAGATGCGTACTAAACCAAACTCATGCGGGTTCTAACTCACTTCGGGTTTACAGATGCACCTTTCTTAAGATTCCCAACAAACACGAAACTGGCGTTTGGAGATTTTGCTTCAATACTCTCAAAGAACTGAAATCAGCGCACAGTGCATCAGTCTTCTATCTTGGTGAGTACATTGCAAAATGATTGATAGAGATAAGTCATTAGTTGGGTCTAGACAACAGGTAATTGGCTACTCTCCACTGGCCAATAACGGTTGTTACTTCAGTCCTACATTTGGTCAGTCAAACTCTTCAAAGCACAGTACTGGTGTCTCAGGCGGTTGGACCATATAATGCTAATTCGGCTTACTGTGGGGACATCAGCTCTCTGGACGTTGCACAAATGTTTACAAACAAGGGAGACAGGTAATGGGGAGTTTCCTGCCGACTGTTTACTAGCTTGCTGATCACACTGAAAAATGACGAATAGAATTCGATCAGCAGGTAAGACTAGATAACTGGAAATTAGTTCGAAGATCATAAATATTCTTTTAAAGTTTATTTTCTACTCATGTATGTAAAATGAAGTTAAATAATTTTTCTGGAAATCTCAATATCAGTGACATGTTAGTTTAGATAAAATCATCAAGCAACACTGTTTCATGATGAAACTGCCAGGTAGTCAAGTCGTTTACCGTCCGTTAAGTTATTACTACTTCTTCACTCCACCTGTCACCAGATTTTTTAGTTCCTTTTAGCAGTAACATGTGAAATTCTTTAACACCAGAGCTACTAGCTTTGTCATTAATATCCGTCCATAATACTTACAGGCAAGCAGGCTAGCAGGCATGCAAGCAGACAGACAGACAGGCAGGCAGATAGATAGATAGTCAGACAGACGGAGGTGGAGCTACAAGTCAATATGCATTTATGAGCTCTTATTAAATTGGTTAAGAATTTTATTCCGTACCACTGTTTCCGCAGCCGGTTAACCTTTCAACTTATCATCTTTTATATGAAGTTGCTCGATGAAAGTGACTGCTTATAGTTTAGATTTTTCTAATGCTTTTTGGCTTCAGGTAGTCATAATAAAGGAAATGCCTAGAACTTGTTTGCAAGTTATGTTAGTTAAGCAGACAGTTTTCTTCTGTTTTGATCTTATAGCCTCTAACTTTCAACGTTCAGAAGCGAACACGGCACTCCAGTGAATTGTCTTGCTAGCCATTCTGGAAACTGGATCAGTGAATTTTGATTAGCTCTAGATAGCTCTCGGTAGGTAACTAGTTCATGTAAAGCTTTTCAATTTGACCTTGATGATGAAGTATTCGGTAACCTGAGTGTACATGAGGGGAATATAAAAGACCTGAAAGGTTGGTAATTTGAAAATGTAGATCGAAACGATGGTAAGCAGCGATATTTCTTGAGAGTACACCTGATATTTTGAGTATGTTCGACTCAGATTTCTTTTTGAAGTTAGTTTATTCACGAACTCTTTAAAACTATTTACACCTGAGGTGGAGTGATAGCTGATATCACTGGATGACTAACATCCATGGCGTAAATCAATCACGTAAATAAGTCAATGAAATCTAAGACTTTAACTTCTCGGATTCTTGACATGAAATTGCTTGTCAATGATGAGTCTTTTTGAAGCTGTTTATACACAAAGTTAATTTATGCTGGGGGTTTAATGCTAAAATTTGACTTGATTTCCAGTGAAATCCCTGCCAGAAAATACTATTAGCTTCAAGAACAGTTCCACTAGGAAATTCACACTCTAAACTGTAAATATTTTGCATCATCTTGAAATTTAATTATTCCAAGTGTATGTTGATGTAGGATAAACTTCTCACAACCATCTCAGTTACTATGATTAGGCATCAATTACAGATATTGATTTTCTTGACATACACCCTTAAGTGTAGAACAACAAATCTGTTTTTGCAGAAATACTGAAGTTTTTACATGCATTATAGTGTATGATGCAGAGATATCAATTATTATACAAGACAAAAGGAGTCCTTCATTAAGTGAGAATGCATGAAGTGATGGTAGCTGTTTCAAGAATTGCAACTTTCTTAAAATTTGTCACATGATCAGGGGTTATTAGGATCCATACTTGTTGGATGGTACAGGAAATCTTGCTTAAATACACTGATTATTCTTTGAAGAGTAACCAGTTCTAACCCATTTCTGTCAGTCAATTTGCAATGTGGTAAGCAAGCTGAGAAAGTCAATATCGTGGTGCATTTGACTGATGTTAGCTAGTTGGTGGCAATCGACAGGAAATTCTGCTTGACCTAAATTCCTTGCTTGTCAGTATTTGTCAGCATTTAGGAGTAGGCAACATCAAATCGGTTACTTTCAAGTCACCAATCAGAGTGTGCAATTCAATCCTCCCAAATTACATATTGGCAAGGTCAGTGACTTTTGCAGAATTCTGCGCATTCAACGATTTGGTGATTGGAGGCTGTGTGTTCAGGCACAAAGATATCCACAAAGCGACATGGATTTCACCAGACACCAGACACACTAAAAATCAAATCGACTACATCTTAATCTCAAGAAAACGGAGACGCAGTCTACTTAACACAAGGTCAAGAAGAGGAGCAGATGTAGGTTCAGACCACTCACAATCTAGTGCAAGGAACCTTCCAAATCAAGTTGAAAGCCTTCAAGGAAGCTGGTGATAGACCTCAACTCAAGTACAACACTCGGAAACTGAAGGATGAAACTACAAAGGAGATCTTCAAGGCAGCCATCAAGACAAAATGGGAGACATTGAGCAACATCCCTGAAGAAACCTGTGTGGAAGAACACTGGAAGTCTTTGAAAGCTATGTGGAAAGAAACCTGCACAACAGTATTAGGAAGGTAGAAGAAAGAAGACAAGGAATGGATCTCGACGGATACCTGGAAGCTGATAGAGGAGAGGAGGATGGTGAAGCAGAAGATGAACCAGTGCAAGGATGCTCAACGACAAGAGGAACTGAGCACAATGTATAAAACACTACACTGGAAAAAGAAGTGAAGAAGAGTGCACGCAAAGACAAACGACACTTCTACGAAACACTGGCAAGTGAAGCAGAACAGGTTGCAGGTAAGAGAGACCTGACGACATTGTATCAAATAACCAGGTTGCTATCAGGGAAGAGACCAACACAGATGAAACCAATAAAAGATGAAGAAGGAAATTTAATTACAAGAGAAGAGAAACAGAGGAAACGATGGGCCGACCACTTCGAAAAGCTCTTGAATCGACCACCACCTGCACTTCGCCCAGAAATACCACCTGCAGCCGCTGAACTACAAGTGAACATTAATCCCCCAACGAAAATGGAAGTCCTGAACGCCATAAAGCTACTGAAATGCTGGAAAGCAGCAGGACCAGATGGAATACCGCCAGAAGCACTGAGAATAGATGCAGAGACAACAGCAGCTGACATGCTCACACCACACGACTATTGCAGAAGGTGTGGAAGGAAGAGAAGGTACCTGACGATTGGAAGAAGGGTTACCTTGTCAAACTGCCGAAGAAGGGAGACCTCAGTTCTTGCAAGAACTGGCGTGGAATCACTCTCCTGTCCACCCCAAGTAAAATATTAAGCCGCATCATCCTGGAGAGGCTAAGGGATGCACTGGATTCAAAACAACGACCGGAACAGGCAGGCTTCAGGAAGTACAAATCATGTGCAGACCAAATTGCAACGCTTCGTATCATCATAAAGCAGAGCATAGAATGGCAATCAGCTCTCTACCTCAACTTCATCGACTTTGAGAAGGCCTTTGACAGCGTCGACCGAGAAGTAATTTGGAAACTGCTTCAATACTACGGAGTACCGCAAACCTTTATCCGCCTCATTCAACAACTATATGAAGATGCCACATGCCAAGTAATTGACAATGGGAAGCTCAGTGATGCTTTCGAAGTGAAGACAGGAGTGAAACAAGGTTGCCTACTATCCCCCATGATATTCCTGATCGTGGTGGACTGGATCATGCAGCATACAGTACGCAGCGAGAAAAGGGGGATACGCTGGACGGCGGAAAAGAACCTAGACGACTTGGATTTCGCCGATGACTTATGCCTAATGTCACATAAACTTGCAGATCTGCAGGCAAAACTAACAAGTTGATAGAAGAGGCAGCGAAGACGGGACTTCAAGTGAATATAGAGAAGACAGTGGTGATGAAGATACCGCACCACCACCATCAACAACAACAACAAACTCCAATCACCGTCAACGGGAGAAACTTGAAGGAAGTAACCTCCTTCACTTATCTAGGAAGCACTGTTTCAACTACAGGCGGGACGGACGAGGATGTCAAAGTCAGAATCGGAAAAGCAAGACAGGCGTTCATTAGCCTGAAACCAGTGTGGAGATCTTCTGCACTCAGCATGCGGAACAAGATACGAATTTACAACACCAACGTCAAGTCAGTGCTCTTGTATGGCTCAGAGACTTGCGCGTTACGAAAGGGATTTCCAATAAACTACAGACATTCATCAACAACTGCTTACGCTGGCTCGCTACTGAAGATCAGCTGGCCAGAAAGAATAAGCAACAAGGAACTCTGGGAACGAACCAACCAAGAACCTATCACGCAACAAATATGCAGGAGGAAGTGGAGATGGATTGGGCATGCACTGAGAAGGCCGACTGAGGACATCACGCGTCAGGCCAGTCGCTAGAGTGGAATCCCCATGGGAAGCGACCAGTTGGACGTCCGAAGTGAGGGTGACATGGAGGAGGTCGTGCGAAGAGGAAATGAGAGCTTCTGGGCTGTCGTGGAACCAGGTTTGAAAGATCTCAGAGAACAGGATGAAATGGAGACGTGCTACTGAAGCCCTATGTTCCACTAGGAACCCAAGGGACTAATAATAATATAAAATAAAGGTCACTGACTGTAGATTTAGGTAAATCCCTTTTGAAGTTGAAGATGTGATAGGAAGCTCAGGCAGAGTTTCCTTTAGATTCTCTTCAATCGTCTAACGTGTTTCTCAAATACGATCTTCTCACTATCATTTACTTGTGTGTTTCACCCTTGTCCTTTGCAGACGTATGCGAGACTGGTGAATAATTTATGGACTATTTTCTTTTGTCCATAGTCGAAATAGTTTCTCAGTTGAAACTCTTTAAATCAAATGAATGGAAGAAACAGAATTAAGGTTGAATAAACCATTCACTTCTCTGTACAATGACAGCTGAAAGAAGAGGCAATTAAAGTTAATTGTATCTTTTACAATTCACCTTCAAAGAATTTCATGCATCATTCAGTTAAACTACACTTCATAATTTATACAGTTGTAAATTTTAGATGAGTTCGAAGATTAGGCTAGTAATTTAGATGATTGGTAATCTGCTTTTCTCGTTTATTAACTAATAAAGAAAGTTAAGCGAGGCTGGGTGGATGTAGGTATTAAAACAACCAGGCTGTTAAGAGAGTTAACATGGGCAGTTATTCATAAATTGGTATCATTATTATTATTATTATTATGAATGCTACTCTCCTCTGAGATGGGGAAACACACACATGAGGCTTTATTCTGGTGAATACTATCTCAAATATGGCTCAAGTTATCAAGGATGCCTTTGATGTTTACAAAAATCCGCCTAATCGTAGGTAAATTTTGTCTTAAATAGTTAATGTACCACTTTGGACTATTCATGTTCAACTGATTTAACTTCCGACCAGTTGAGTTAATTCAGTCCTCAGTAACTGATTTCTTGTAGCTTAATTTTTTTGCTACCCAACTTCAGTTGATTCGCATAGTTTTTGACAATAGTGTCTCGGACTCAGGGTCATGTCAGTTACTACTCCCTCTGAACATGTCGAAAATAACTCTTCACTCTCATTAAGTAGATATTCTTTCCTCTGAGAAACATTCTCTAATTGAGAGTCTTTCACTTCCATTCTTGGTTACTACATCAAGACAGACATCAGGAAAAACAAGAGTAGAAGAAGCTGAGTAGAGAAATCTCTTCACAAGTGAAGAAACAGTCATTTATTAGTCTTTAAACTGAGTAGATGTTTCGAAAAGACTAAATGATGTCATCTTGTTTGACAGATATTCATTAGCTGCATATCATCAAAAATTAATCCAAAACTATTTGAATTTTCAAATTCATGATATTCTTTAGGTGGATTGAAAGAGATAAGTGTTTTCCAAATTTAGGTGATAACAGTAGGAGGCTGGTCTGAAGAGACAATGACTACGTAACTGGATCAAGGTACATAATAACTTGTACATGATTAGACCGATAACTCTAGATCTGAAAAAATGAATGGGGTCAAATAAACAAAGATTTAGGATTTTGAGGGGTTGTGGGAATTTGGAAATATTTCAAGTTGTTATTCATCGTAGACTGACATTAGTTGGAGGAACGAAGGAAACCTGGAAGCACCGAACAGCTGTTTCGTCCTAGTATGGGACTACTCAGCAGTGCGCACCCACGACAGTTACTCAACGATGATATTGGGTGGCGGTTGCGCCATATCGTGAGCTAACAGAAGTTGGAAATATGGACCATTGGATTCCGAACCAGTGACTCAGTGGTAACTTGCTGGCCAAGGAACCTGACGGTCGCAGGTTCCATCTCAGGTGGTGCGCACTGCTGAGGAGTCCCACACTAGGACGAAGCAGCTTTCTAGGTGAACAACGAAAAGAAGAACTTAACACAACCTATAAAAAATTACATGGGGCAAAGAGATGAAGAAGAGTGCATGCAAAGACAAAAGACACTTCTACGACACATTGGCAGGTGAAGCAGAACAGGCTGCTGATAGGAGAGACAGAGACCTGACAACATTATATCAAATAACCAGGTTACTATCTGGAAGGGAAGAGATCAACGCAGACGAAACGAATGAAAGATAGTGAAGGAAAGGTAGTTACCGGTAAAGAGGAGTAACAAAGGAAACCATGGTTGACTAGCTGAAAAAGCTCTTGAATCGACCTCCACGACCACCACCAACTGCAACTTGTCCAGAAATACGAGCAGCAACGGCAGAAGTACCAGTGAACACATGTCCCCCGACAAAAGCAGAAGTGAAGTCCTGAATGTCATAGAACTGCTGAAATTCGGGAAAGCAGGAGGACCAGATGAAACTCGGCCGGAAGCACTAAAAACAGACGCAGAGAGAGACAGCAGCGGACATGCTCATACCACCACTGCTGAAGGTTTGAAAGGAGGGCCGGAAAGGTATTTGCCCAGTGATTGGAAGAAGGGCTGCTTTGTCAAACTCGCAAATTAGGGAGACTTAAGCCTTTGGAAGAACTGGTGAGGAATCATGCTGCTGTTGCTGTCCTACCAACGCAAGCAAAATATTAAGCCGCATTATCCTGGAGAGACTAAAGGATGCGTTGGATTCAAAATTACTACCGGAACAGGCTGGCTGCCTTCGGGATGGACAAATCATTTGTGGATCAAATTGCGACGCCACGTTACGTGTCATCATAGAAGAGAGTATAGAATGGGAGTCAACTCTCTACCTCAACAACAGTTATAAGCTATGCTACATTTTAATAATGCAAAATCCAGGCTTATCATTAACTCTCAGAACGCTTGAACGTCTTTGATTTCTATTTTCTGAAAAGTAACACAATAAACTCACCTGCTTACCAACATTCTAAATGCTACCGTATAAGAAAACTTAACTACAACTATAAGATTCCTGGACGGTTTTAATAACATCAAAAATTGGGACAAAACTATGGAGTGGCACTAGTCTTTATCAACCTCATTCAACAGCTATATGAAGACGCCACATGCCGAATGATCTACAATGGAAACTCAGTGAAGAATTTGAAATTTAGTGAAAACAGGAGTAAGACAAGGCTGCCACCTACTATCACCCATGATCTTCATGATTGTGGTAGACTGGATCAGGTAGCAAATCGTCAGGAACTTTGAGAAGATGGGCATACGATGGCTGGACCGATGAAAACACTCTAGAGGAAGATTTGTATTTCGCCGATGATGACGATGACTTATGTCTAATGTCTTGTCGCACAAACTCGGAGATCTACAGGCGAAAACTAACAAGTTGACAGACGAGGTGAGGCAGGGCAGCGAAAACGGGACTTCCTTCAGCTGAACGAAGAGAAGACAGACAGAGGTGATGAAGATACCCAACCAACATCACCACCAACAACAACAAGCACCAATCGCCATGAACGGGAGAAACCTAAAGGAAGTAGTCTCTTTCACCTACCACCTAGGCAGGACAGCATCGTTTCAACTACTGGCGGCGGCGGTACGGAGAGGATGTCAAAACTAGGATCGGGAAGACAGCAAGACAGGCTTTCATTAATCTGAAATAATCAGTGTGGAGATCTACAGCACTGCACTCAGCATAAAGCGTGAACAACATCCGGATTTTCAACACCAATTCAGTCAAGTAAGTCAGTGCTTCCATGTGATGATTGAGAGAATTGGCGTGCCACGAAAGCACTTCTAACAAACTATACACATTCATCATCATGCACAAAGTGGGGTTTAAACTTTGGTATAGCTGAGGCTTAAATACACCTGATGCCTTCATTGTGTAAATTTCGTCCTTCTTACTTTGACTAAATGAAATAATGATGTGCTTAGTGAAATAACTGCAACACCGAGGTAAGAAAAAACACTTTTTCAACTATTGAATTGTAATTGGGTCAGTAAATGAAGTTTTCCTCTGATGGGGTTAAACCGCAATTTCCTTTGAAATTGATTTATTGGGCGAAATAATTTTTCCATCAAAAACAACACTCTCTGTCAGTAAAAGTGCTCCTCTGTTATCATCAGTCTAGGAGGTGATTACCTCCTGGGTCGAAATCCAATGATCCAGTTCTCCCATGCTTCCATGATGAATTCCAACCTAAAATCAATTAATAAACCTCCAGAAACATCCATTAAGATGTAACCTAGCGCTCACTGGTGATTAGCTTCTAGAGGTGATTCACGATGTTCCTATGGGGAGTTGTGACCAGTGGAGCTAACCAAGTCGAACATGAGGACAGTTACTTAACGACGAAATTGGATGTTGGCCACGCTATATTGTGAACTGACAGAAGTAGGAAATATGGTTTATTGGATTCCGGCTCACCACCTCAATGATAACGTTCTGGCCATGGAATCTGAAGGTTCCTGGTGTGATCCCTAAAGGTCAGAGTCATGGATGTTCACTGCTGAGGAGTCCTATGCTATGAAGAAACAGCCGCTATCCAGTGATCCCAGGTTTCTAATGTTCTTCCAACTGATGCCAATCCATGATGAATTCTAACCTAGAATACTTGATTGAACAAGAGATTATTAGTCACCTGACAATTTTTCAGATAATTTTCGACATGAAGCTTAATTTCTCCACTAAAAGTCCTTTACAATGATGTAAATTATCAAAGTAACCCATCTTTCATGCAATTAAATAAAAAACGGTTGAACATTGAATCTGAATGACAATAAACAATCAGGCGGATATATTGATTGCAGGATAAATAAATATATGACAAATAGAAAATAAATGTCTTAGTCTAGAGAAAAGAAGAAGAGGCAATTCAGCGAAGAAAGTTTTCATTTTCGATGACCACTTTTTAAAAGTAAAATCGCATTTATATGTATTAAAAACGTATAACAGCCTATTATTAAACAATAATGTATGACTGCATCATTAAGCTAGTGCTATACCGAAATTAAGAATGGAATAATACTCATAGTAATCTTTTAGACAGCGGAAATAATGAGGAAGGCAAGGGGTTTAACAGGGTGAAAATTATTGGTAAGTGAGACGTCAAAAATTATTGAACTACACATTTATTTTTGATTGGTCGTTTCAAGGTCATCTAAAATTATCTCTGGCCCCTCAGGTATCTTGTCATCCTTCGGTTATCATCTTTAAAACAGGTTTTTATCTCAAATGTTTGGCGCAGGTTTGACTGACCTACAGAGATATTCCACAAAATCTTCTGCGAAAAATAAATCGTCTATAAGTAGCAGTTTGTCGTTTCAGAGGGTGAGTATATTTGGTAATTTCAGAATCTTCAACGACAACATGTTGTTATCCGTGATAATCATGAAATTAGAACCGATTGACTACTTTCAAATTCAGTCTTATACAACGGAGATTAATTCTACTTGCCTATTGTGTCATTAACGAAAAATGATGATTTTTGATCAATCGATCGATATTTTCTAAATATAAACTCACACATAGACTATGCATGTAATAATACTTTTCTTTTGTTATGTAAAATATATCTATACACCCATCTTTCGCAGAGGTGATCGATATGTATTCACAATCCTCATCAGGTGTTGACGACATAGTTGACTGATAAAAGTAATAACTTTCAACCGTGTGTACTCCATACTGAGATTTGTGGATACGAGCGAAAAGGTAGGTCCACAGAATTATGAAAATAGCTCACCTGCTCCACTGTTGGTGATATCGGCCTGTTCTAGCGCAACCAAGTAGTAAGTAAAGTTTGGGGATCAAATGCAACACCAAAAAAATCTGAAACACCGGTTTTGGTATAACTTCTTCCAATTACTAAGTCATTTAATCGACAAAATTGACGTCACTGTTTTGTATTCTATCATGAATCAACCTTCTTTTCTAACGTTTGAAGAAATCACAGTATTATTATTATTTTTTCCTCGGGTTCGTGATAGAACATGAAGCTTAAGCAGCACGTCTACATAGCACTGTGTTCTCTACGGTCCTGTCACCTCATATCATTTGTTTTCATTGGTAGTAAAATTTTCCACATCTCTCACATAGCTATTACGTCAACCCTATTAAATGTATCGGGTGTAGATTCGATGAACAAAGACTCAACAATCTCTCTCTCTCAAACTAATTATATTCCACTTAAATAAGTACACTGGACGAAGCAGTTGTCCAGTCCAGTACCACCACATTTCCTTTCTTCATACAACTGATGTCAGTCTACGATGAACAACAACTTGAAATATTCACAAATCCCCACAACTCCCTCAAAATTTATGTAAACTGGCTTCGTCTCATCCACACTATTGTCTGCTTGTCTGTTAATGTATGCACTGCAATAGACGACTGTTCTTCTAGATTATTCCTCTTATTCACATCTGTCATTCTAGATTTAGCGAAATTCCTATGTTCGACTAATCTTCTAACTGACCCCAAACACCCACCCACTGCGACCTATGTACTTGACTTCACAGTCATTACATGGAATTTGGTAGGAGAAATTCTTTTGTTTAATTGGTTCTATGTGATGCTTGAGGCAACTGACAAGCTTATGTGTGAGTGGGTTAGTCAGTTTAAATGCCACCCGAATTCTAGCTTTGTAGAGGATGCTATGTAAAGTTTCTGATGTACTTTTGTTAAAGGGTAACCCAATGGAGGCTGAAAACTCCTTTCTGCTTGTGTTGTCGTTGCTGTTCATAATTGTGTTGCTGGTTTCCCTTCGTGTTTTATGTGTTTGTACAAAGTTTTTAGTAAACTACTGAGGATAGTTACTAACTATTAGTGCTTTTTTTACGTGTTTCAATTACTTGTTTAAATCGTTGCAGTGATTAGTCAGTTTTCTAGCTGTATCGCTTGGAAATTCGACTTAACCCGCCTTAACTGGAATTGAATGAGATGACTGGACTTCTAGATACCTGTTGAAGAACAAGGGGGTCAGGCACAGTGCACATGAATCCTAAAGACTATGTAGATAAACTACCATCTATACTAGCTGGTAAAAGTAAATTCTTAAGGTATGTGTTTTGGAAAGATGCAATGGAACATACAGAACAAAAAGTGACAGAGATTTTGAAGATGAATGACAAATCACCCATCAGTGTAGAATTGTGTGAAAGACTAAAATTATCCGGTTCAGTAACTCTTCAACTCTTCGGTCTTTCAAAAGTTCCTGAGAAAGATGTTCTTTTTTTTTTCGTCCAGTTGTTAATATGAACAATTCAGCATATCATGGGTTTGCTAAATGTTCAAGTGAAATCCTTCAGTCATTGAATAATCAAACCACTAACTATAGTACTCTTGACTCCTTCAATTTTGCTAACTGCATAAGGGATATCAACTTATGTAGTAGATATATGTTATCATTGGACATCACATCACTCTTCACAATCTGCAATCTATGCGATTATATTGAAATCAAGAAGCATGAAACTGCAATCTTGAAATATTATCTGAAGGAATCACTTTTATAATGCACCTTTAATAAACAATTTAGATTCAATAATGAACTTTATCAACAAACGGATGGATCCTCTCCTAACTAATTTCTTCGTGACTAATCTGCAGAACAGTAAATTATGTTCATTGATTAATCAGTTCTATCTGTGTATAAGAAATACACGAATGACACTTTCATCATCATCTGTGAGAAGTACAGTAATGTTGAAGGAATACTACGAAAGTTCAATGAATAAGTCCATGGAAACTGAAAATAACTCAAAATTTCACTTCCTGGATGTTCTTTTGAGAACAGGACATGATGGTTCTATCAGGGGATTGATTTACAGAAAAATATAAAATTGTTAACCTCATCATTTTTAAAGCTAAGTTTCACTAGTTAGGAAAAGAAATTTAAATCACTCACTATGCACATGAATTAAGAGAATTTTGTACAGAAGTTGCAATAAATAAGAAGTTGGAGATACTTTGAAGAGTGTTAATCAAGAGTGGTTCTTTTTAAGATTCATTGAGAAGAAAATCAGGCCTAAGAATTTGAAAAAAGAAGCACCTACGGTCCCAAAGAAGATATTATTTATGAATATTCAATTCAAGGGAGATGCATTGAGCGAGATGATGAGGTATCAGTTGTGCAAAGCATTGAAGAAGACCTCTTTTTCCGCTTAACTTCGGATTGTTTTCTCCAGACAATCACTGATTTGAACATGTGCAGAGGATAAACTACCGCTTGTGCCACCTCTGTGTGTTTATCAATTCGCCTACTCTTGTGGACCTGGTTAAATAGGCCGCACAAATTGTGTTCCATCCAAATGCATCTCTGGATACTACCTAACATGGTTGTCTAAAGGATAGTGTAAAGCCATCAACAGCTCGATTCTTGGACATTTGGTTATCTCCGGTTACTGTGCCCCATGAGAGTGTTCTTTCGAAGTCATTTATAAAGTGAAGTCAAATATTTCGAAGCGAGTTCGTATTCGTCACCCCAACACAACAGAAGCTCTGACAAGACTGCTGTTTGTCCTCACTGACCAATTTCGTCTTGGTAGTAATCTCCTTAGAATAGTTTATTCGTTTATTTATTTATCTACTATTATCCTATGGGCACTTTTGATGACCTTGATTTGTCCTTCTAACCACTAACCACCTTGTAACTTTGTTGACCGTTTTTGGTGACTTCGTATTGACCCCATGAACCACTGATGGATATATTTGTATTTTGTTGTAACTATGATTACGTTGTGCAGCTTTTGAAAATGATTTGTCAAAATAAGATTTTTTTTGCTGAATTGCATTTTATTAGTTTTCATTACAGAGAAAAATTGTTTTCCTTCTAGTCTCTAACCAACATTTCATTTTCACGCTACATATGCAAACACATTTGAGATGAATATCCAATTACTAAACAAAAGAGGTGGTGATAGCCCTGGTCAAAATTGGTTGGAAATTTGTACATTTAGACAGATATGAATTCAGTTTGACTTGAAAAGAATAGACCATACAGTGGAAACCAACGTGCCCAGTATATACCAACAGACGATAGATGCAGAAAATATCAAATAAGAATGCTACAGTATGAGTATATGGGTAACAGGAAGAAACGTTTCATATCATTACAGAAATTGACTAACCACTATGGCAAATACCTAGTTAGTTCATGTTAAACTGTCGACATCTATCTACCGGGTTATTATTATTATTATTATTTATCCTTGGTTTCCTAGTGGAACATAGGGATTCAGTAGCATGTTTCCAGTGCACTCTGTTCTCTGCCATTTTTTGAACCTACCTCCACGACTGCCCACAAGCTCTCATTCCATCCTCACACCATCTCCTCTATGTCACCCTCAGCTGCAACGCCCAACTCGTCGTCTCCCATCTGGGTTCCACTCGAGTGCCTGGCCTGCAGCCTGATGTCCCCGATCGGCCTTCTCACTGCATACGCACTTCATCTCTACTTCCTTCCAGGGCATATTTGTTGATAGATAGGTTCTTGGTTGGTCCGTTACCAGCCAGAGTTCCTTGTTGCTTAATCTTATCATTCTGGCCATCTGATCTTCAGTAACGAGCGTGGGCAGTGGTTGATGAATATCTGTAGTTTGCTGGAAATCCCTTTAGTAACGCGCCAAGTCTCTCAACCATATAGAAGCACTGACTTGACTGAATTGGTGTTGAAAATCCTTATTTTGTTCATGCTTTATGCTGAGTACAGAAGATCTCCACACTGGTTTCAGGCAAATAAGCGCCTGTGTTTCTTTATCAATCCTGGCTGCCTTGACGTCCTCGTCTGTGCCGCCGCCTGTAATCGGAACAGTGCTGCCTAGATAGGTGAAGGAGTCTACTTCCTTCAAGTTGCTCCCGTTGATGTTGATTGGTGTTTGTCGTTGTTGTTGGTTGAGTATTTCCATCACCTGTGTCTTCTCTACGTTCACTTGAAGTCCCGTCTTCGCTGCACTGCCAATTCTGTCAACTTGTTGGTTTTCGCCTTCAGATCTTCAAGTTTGTGTGACATTAGACGAAATCTAAATCTTCTAGGTTCTTTCATTGGTCCAGCGTATCCTCCTCTTCTCGCTCCTCACTGTTTGTTGCATGATCCAGTCGAATACAATCAGGAATATCATTGGTGATAGTAGACAGCCTTGTTTCACTCCTGTCTTCACTTTAAAAACATCACTGAGCTTTCCATTGTGAATTACTTGGCATATGGTGTCTTCATGTAGTTGTTGAATGAGATTGATAAAAGTTTGTGGTATTCCGTAGTATTGAAGCAACTGCTAAACTACTTGTCGGTCGACTCTATCCAAGGCCTTTTCAAAGTCGATGAACTTGCGGGTTACATGCCTTTATTAATAATTCTACTCCACTTAGATTTGTGATTTATGAAATGCGTGCTGTAATAATGGAAACGGATTCTTGTAAAGTAAAATTAGCAGTAAGAAATTACTAAATTTCAAAGAGAATGCAGTTTTATTCCAACAATCGAAATTGTGTGAAATGGAGTAGATCGTCATCATAAAAAAGGCGTATCGAAAAAAGAGCTGTCAATTGATTTGCTGAATTTTAAATCAATAATGGACAGGAATCGTTTAGCTTCGTATCACATCATCAATTTAGTATTTTGTAACCATTATAAAAGTTTAGTACTAATAATGGATAATGGGTAATAGTGAGATTCCAGATGCAGATATCCTCCTGCTTCTAGTTCAAGATCTGTAACCACAAAGAGATAACGCTGCAGCTTATCGTTAACTCCCTGGGCATTCAAAGTGATAGACACTGTATTTGAAAGTCATTTGTGACAACATCAACTATTGATAGGTCAGCGCGTACAACTGACGAGTTCTAAGTAGGACGAAACGCATGTCTTAAATTCTCCTGCTAGCCAATATTCATCATCCCCTATGAAACTCCAATTATTGGCAGTATCAAGGCATCTACGCGGTAGCCTACATACAAATAGCGGCTAATCAATTCTATCCAGTCAGCAACTGAAATCTACAAGTTATAATATCATGAAAACAATTTCTGAGGTTTATAAACTGTAGTGTCCTGGTTTGTCATTTTCATCACGTTTTATTTACGTTGATTTATGTTTTGTAACGAAGTTAGACGAATGTCATGGTGTCATCGCGTTATCAATGGGGAAGTCAGGTGTAGAGTTATAGTGAGGAGAGGTAGATCAATTGACGCCTACATCAGCTGAAGTGACTGAGATGTTTAGTCACCATTTGTGTCATCGTGCAATGCCAGCTGAAGTAGGTTGAAGCTGGAAAAAGGTTAGTGGCTACAGGGCTAAGATTTGACGTCACTTTAAGAAGTCTTTGACTGTTGGTAAAGAAATGTAGACTAGCTCGTTAGGGTCTGTGTGAAAACAGAAGCCACTAGTCGGAGACCCTAGATAATGTGGCTTAGAAGTGATGTGATTGACACAGACGCATCTGAACAACATCTTCATATTAATCGTTATACTGAATTCAACATTTTCTAATTGGGGTTACCAGTATCCCCAATCGTAGCAGATACATTTGTGGATAGCTGGGAAGATATGGCTTTACGAAAGTATAATCCTGCACCTAAGGTATGGAGGCGATATGTAGATGACACATTTACTGTGCTGAAATCGGAACATATCGACAATTTCCTCACACATCTAAAGTTAGTAGTGGACGTAATGCAATTCACTTACGAGGTAGAAAGTGAACAAGGAGAATCACCTATGCTGGATTGCAAGATAAAATGAAGGGTAAACGGTGATTTGGATACTGACGTCTACATGAAACCAAGACATTCTAACAGGTATCTAGACTTCCAGTCATCTTATCCAGTGTCAGTTAAGGCGGGTTTAGTCAAACTCAACAGTCATTGAAAGGACTCAGACAAGGAATTGAAACACGTAAAAGAAGCGTTATAAATTAATAATTACCTTCATTTTTGTATTTGTATTCGTAGGAAAACATAGGAAACGAAATGATAATAATGATACGAATGCAACTAATGGTGACAAAACTAGTGGAAAGGAGTTTTCAGCCTCCATTGGGTTACCCTTTAACAAAAGTACATCAGAAACTTTACATAGCATCCTCTACAAAGCTAGAATTCGGGTGGCATTTAAACTGACTAACCCACTCACACATAAGCTTGTCAGTTGCCTCAAGCATCACATAGAACCAATTAAACAAAAGAATTTCTCCTACCAAATTCCATGTAATGACTGTGAAGTCAAGTACATAGGTCGCAGTGGGTGGGTGTTTGGGGTCAGTTAGAAGATTAGTCGAACATAGGAATTTCGCTAAATCTAGAATGACAGATGTGAATAAGAGGAATAATCTAGAAGAACAGTCGTCTATTGCAGTGCATACATTAACAGACAAGCAGACAATAGTGTGGATGAGACGAAGCCAGTTTACATAAATTTTGAGGGAGTTGTGGGGATTTGTGAATATTTCAAGTTGTTGTTCATCGTAGACTGACATCAGTTGTATGAAGAAAGGAAATGTGGTGGTACTGGACTGGACAACTGCTTCGTCCAGTGTACTTATTTAAGTGGAATATAATTAGTTTGAGAGAGAGAGATTGTTGAGTCTTTGTTCATCGAATCTACACCCGATACATTTAATAGGGTTGACGTAATAGCTATGTGAGAGATGTGGAAAATTTTACTACCAATGAAAACAAATGATATGAGGTAACAGGAATGTAGAAGTTGGTTATTGGGAGTGGTGTGATTACATTGATATGATTGTGAGGAATGATAATTTATACTGGAGACGTAATCAAGTAAATTGTACTGCGTCACTGTGTGCCATATATCAATTAATCGAATGGAATGTAAAATGACATTCTACCACAATGCCCAAGTTGTACACCTATATTCTTCATTTAGATGGGTTAATATCTTTTGAAGGCAGCAGTTCAAAATCGATGATTTAAATTGCTCTAGACTCTTGTTGGAGGTTGAAATCAGATTGTTTGTCTATGACTTTGTCATTTGTTGTGTTACAACTTGAACCGTTACGTAGGAATGTTTGGTTCTGTGTTGACATTGATGAGAATCACCTTCAGAAAAAAAGGCGTACCATTTGGGTTGATATGGTCTAGTTGAACTTGAAATCCAAATCCTTTCTCAAATCCTACTTAATAGGTAAACTGAAGCCTTCGTTCCCTCTAATCACGTTTTATTTATACCTGTACGAATTTTAGGGCAACATTAGAGTGCTGATTATCAACTTAATTCAAAATAGATTGACAAAAAAGTCCTCATGAGATACCATAGCCTGCAGTTTTGAATTAAAATGCTGAACAGTGTTAGTAGATAGTGATCGTGCTGTATTGCACAGTGACAGAAATTGTGTTTTTCATGAGATCTGGAGTTTTGGATTTCGAACATCCGTAGGTTCATTGAGAATTTGTAAACTCAGCAGATATAACTAACAGAGTTTTCGAATTTTTACTGATTCTCTACAAGATATGCATGAGTAGTGAGGACTTAATAGTCAGACGATTCCCCGCCAACTTCAAAGTTCAAGTGTATGCTTGATTTAAGCATAACTTTTACATAATTATGTTTGAAGTTCTTGGTTCCATGGAAAGTTTACTTTTGGAGATCATGAAAAAACTTAAAGTTTTCTTTTTACCCCCTTAGATTCCTAGAGGTAATTTTGCCGTTAAAGTTTTCCACCCTACCTTTTAAGGAGCATTTAAGTCAGTTTTGTATTGAAAGCAAAGTGCATAGCAGGAACCCTCCACAGCTGATAATGTTGGTCTTTCAGAACTATGGGAAAATCCTTTATGGAGAAAGGTCAACAATATTTATAATTCTCAGCTCCTGTGAAGTGAGTATATCAGTCTTATCATGCGCCTGCTTGTAAGATGTGCTCCAGAACACTAGCCAGCCTGGCTAGCAAATAGAGAACCGAAATGCATCTTCAGTTCAATAAAAAAACATCTTTTCAACCCGATCCACTCACCTTCTGAAAACTGTTTCAAAACCGTTTCACAGATTTCGATCAAGTCAATCAAATGGAGTGAGATCAAGGGATTTGGGTATAGATGAATCAGTAACCATCCAGGAGTTTAAGGGAGCTCTAAGTATCTAAGAAAAAACTTCCAACCTTTGTCTTTGCCATGGTCATCATAAAGCCTTGACTGTTCAACATAAATCCTGGTTTATGTAATTAACTGGCTTGTTTATTCTTTTTACCTTAGACCCTCACCTCTACAACGTAGCTTCCTTTTGTGATCCAATATATTTTGACCTCTGGTCGGGTGTAATTACAGAATGTTTTGTCTACTGTAACATAAATTCATGAATGTACAGTTTAGTAAATGACTTCATGAAAAGGCAAATATTTTTTCACTTTAACCGTCTTTTTTGTCCTTTCCTTCAATCTCATTAGGAACACATGGCTTGCTTGATGGCAGAGAAGGTATCATGACTCGTTCGCCTAAACTAAACACTCAATAGTGGGGACCAGAATGCAAAGCCTCAAACATTTCCTCACCTAATTTCTTTATGGTAGTGACTGTCAGCTATCAGAACCTATTCAGCAATCTCAAATTCTAACTGTGTCATCCTAAATACAGTCTGAGTGCAGTGCTATCAGCGAGTGAAATACCTTTACGTTTACCAGTGGCGAAATTAGCTTTTTAACTGCAGTCTGTTGATCTGATTTATACCTCCTAAAATAACTATAATACTTTCACGTGACTACGAGTTATTTTAAGCCTGCTTATCGCCTCCACTTGACTTTAATTTCTCACACTAATGAAACAGTTACTGGCAAACCTTTTTTTGGTAGATACTGTGGAATTACATTTCCTGTATCGCATACTTTGTAGGTACATGAGTCTTACTTTATTTGTTTAGTGAGGACTACTTATGAGGATGGATATAAGTAGTATATATTATAAACATGGAAGTGACAAAGATGGATTGTTGCGAAATTATTCAAAAGGAACATTTCTAATTGAATGATAATACAAAACACAAGAATTGAGTACAATAACATACAGAATAAGAGATAATTTGGAATTGGACAAATTATGCTGTTACTTATATTATCCCGTTGTTGGTTGGATTGGTTGATTGGTATCTATTGACACATAGGCTCCTGCGCGGATGTCTGGTTATTGACTGTATTTTCAACGTAATATTGATGAAGGATAGCGGCTAGCAGTGGAATACAGAACATGCGTTTTGTTCTATCTGAAGCTCGTCAGCTAGTTGTACCTGCCTCTCTATGAGTGATGTTTTTCTTACTAGGACTAGCACAATAAGTGGCTATCGTGACTTGGGGGCGTTTGCATTGATTCAGCCTGGCTTTCAGTCCTAGTAAAGACAACTTTGCTCATCGGGAGGGAGATACATCCTACTGACAAGTGCTAAGTAGGAGGAAACGCATGATCTGATGCTACCGCTAACCCTTATGCAACATTAATATAAAATGGACGAATTGTTGCTAGGTACATGCATTTTACCATTATCAGAGGTATTTTCGAGCTGTAAGTCAGTGACTGCACTTGAAGTTACCAGAACAACACTATGAGTCAGCCTTCATCCTAAAGTTTCGATAACTGCTGAGGGACTGTTTTGAAATAAAACAAAGGCAACAAACCATAAAGTTAAATGTTGTCCAGTGCTAACTAGCAGCTTGTATTGAGATGGATTTTACAGAGTTTCACTGACAAATTATGGCCTATCAAGTCAAGTAGATCGCATGCGTGCATAGATTATAGCTAATGGCATTGTACAATAGTCGTACAATATCACGAATGGACAGAAATAAGGTAATATGGATTGTTGAAATAAAGTTCAGTGATCCAATGGTAATGTTTTTGCCAAGATAGCCTGAGTTCACTCCATCAATTGGGTGAGAAGTCATAAACTAGGACAAAAGAACTGTCCAATGCTGTCAGGTTTTCAGTGGTCCTCCTACTGGTATCAGTCAGTGATAAATACTACCATTCAGTTCAGTAGTGATCTCAGCAACACAGATTCATCCTCAGATTGTTTGCTATAGTCATGAAAACGCTCTTTTTATCAGTTTCGATGACTTTTAGTCACATTTTCTTTTCACTTTCTCTTCATCTCATTTTGGTGCCTTTTAAGTTGACAAAGTAATGTCAGGTATGAAACGTAGACAGCTATGCAGCATTGTCAGGTCATATTTTGATGTTGACTGACTGATATGTGAATCCCCACTGACAACTAAAGGATTTTGAGCCCATTAAAGAGGAATACTCGGGTTATCATTGTAACGGTGTTGTAGCAGAAGTCTAAACTCTCTGATATTGAAAAAAGTAGTTATCTTGGTCCCTTCTTGTAGGACTGGACAGTATTCAAAAGTTACGCTACTCTAAATCACGCTGCACATAAGTCTATGACAGTTACGTCTATGCTACTGTCAACAAGGATTCGCATCACACTAGAGTGACACACTTATTATGTGCGAAGTATTTTTAGGGTAATATGAAAAGAGGTAAATGTATATATTCGATAATCATATGGCATGGATTTTCATATCGAAAAAAAGCCACTTATTATATACACTGAAAGATAAAATTAGCGTTGTGATTGTTTTGAAGGCTTAAAATCTTCTTCAGGTGAAATACCACTTCCGCTCATGTGGCTGAATCGTTCAATAGACGAAGAAGTCGGCGGCCAAAGTTTTATTCCTTGGTTAGCGGAATGATCTGTTGTCATAACCTTTTTGTATTGACGTGATTTTTATTTATATGAATATGTAGACAGAGACAGAGAGAAAGTCAATCATAATTTTATACTAAAGATGGATAGTAAAGAATATCTGCATTATTTCCTCAAACTAAAATGAAACTCAGTCTTCATTTATTTGCACCACTTATCAATATGTGACGTCAGAAAAGCAGAACTGAACGCTGAAGTATTTCAACTTCAGGCGGCATGTGTAATGATTCACCTTTATGAATGTTTGCAAGCTTTATTCTTTCCTCAGCTGTAGTGCTTGTCTCTTGACCCTTGTGATCATATTTTAGCTGTTTAACAGTTACCTTCGAATTTCGACTACTCAGTAAGGTGATACGAAGTAGTGAAAACAGACATTGGAGTTTCACGTTATTTCTTTTTTTACTCATCAGCCTAACATACTTCTTGGATTGCCAAGGAGACTACTGAGGCTAACTTTGATTTGGCACATATATGTTAATGAAATGGAATGATGGCCATATTCGAAAGAAGATTTAAATCTTTGCACGATTCAATCTAGTGCTGTTCAACTTATTGACTGAGAGGCCAACCAAATGTATTTGGAGGTTCATTTGCTTGTTAACCGACAATCATTTATACAGTATCTTCGCGTCTATGTTGCAAACACTTTGATCCAAGGAATTCCTCAATTTACAGTCTATTATCTACTTCTAATGTGATACCATAGAGTTTTCATTTGAATCTTACTGTGACTCAGTCATCAATCACCTCGTATTAACAACACGAGTATACCAGACACCATATCAACAATTTGCTGCTTACTTTGTTGATATACTTCACTTTATTAATATACTTCTTAGAAGTTTAAATGTCAGTCAGTTGTTTGTAGTACTCTTTTTATTTCAGTTTCTTACAGTCCATATTAAGAGAGACTAAATTTCTTTTCTCTAGTACTACGGCTTTGTTGAAACACATGATTGCAGTAGATGTGTGATCACAGATTTTAAACAGTTACTTGTTTCGTTTCATTCATTGTGCAAGAATATCAAGTTTGTTTTAGTCTGTTCTTCAGTAATAGTGAAGAGGAGTATTTTTATATTTACAGAGTTAAATTACGAATGAGACTGGGGGGGGGGAGAAAGCACAGTCTCAGTTTGGTTGACTGATGATAATTGAAGGTGGAATAAAAACGTCTGGTGTGACAGGGTGAGAACTAGCAGACTGAGGTTTCATCATCACTGTGTTAAATTAAGCAGGACAAACTAATTTAATCGCTTAAATGTATGCAAACATGAATTCATTGAAGTTAGGCATTTCTTTGATGTTAAAGTCAAATCAAAGCAACAGTTTACAAATCATTAAAAAGATACAAGTAACTTTTTGAGATTTTGTTGCGGTTTATACAGTGTGTGAGTCTCTACAAAACATGTTTGTTTGACCAACATAAAATGAGCAATTTTATAAATTACTCTGAACAGTAACTTAACAGTTGTAAACTCACTTTGGTAGATCTGCCCCTATCTACCGATTAAATCCACAAGTAGTCGTTCCTGGGTTACAATCTGAGTCTGCTAGGCAGCTGCCAGTATTACAAAATGATCTATTAACTATCATCAAAACTAGACAGGGTGAAAAGGATTGTTCTCTAATTACCAGTCAACCTGTAGCACTTGAGATACTGTATCATACCTGACAAATTTCCAAACCATTGAGTGTCATGATGTCTAGTAGTTTATGTATGAAGCTGTGATGTGTAAGGAAGCATTAAATAAACCCGAATACACCCCATTGTCTAACTCTGTACCATAAAGACTAAAACTTTACCTCTTTCTATCAATTCAGAAACCCGTAGATTATGGTTGATATAAGGTGATATAAGTCAGTTAAAACGTGACTTTGCCTACTTAATGACTGTCTCTATCATGCTGCAATACACGTTACCGTCGATAAGAATTGCTTATCAATTGTCACTTACACAAATGGATATCTTGATGCAGAGATCCATGAAAGAAGTCAACATTCATTGACTAACTTAAGTTTAGACAAGTCGAATCTCAAGGATACGGAGCTGTGTTACTCTCACTGATGCTTCTCACAGCCGAACAGGGGATGAAATTAATTCAGGGGTAACTAAAACCGGTATGCATTCCTTAAAAATATCTAGTAAACAGTTGGGAATTTTTTCATACTACGCCTTTTACAGCACCAACGGAACTACCAAAACGCAGACATCGATTCTTCCCAAATCTATAAAGGTACTAAGCGATTCACTGATGCTGAAGGCATATGATACTTTTCAATTACAGCTGAGTAGCGCTAAAGAAGGGAATAGACTTTTGCATAACTATTGGCTCCTGAGGACGGATTACATATGAGCGCTGTCTGACACGACTGCTACATCAATAAATATTTAACATCCATTTAGGTGTTTCAGCCAAAAAATTACCAGTGAACACAAACACTCCAACGAAAGCAGAAGCGAAGTCTTGAACGCCATAAAGTTGCTGAAAGCTGGGAAAGCAGCAGAGCTAGATGGAATTCCTCTAAAAGCACTGAAAACAGATCTAGGAACAAGGAAGGAAAGAAAGGTACCTGCCCACTGATTGAAAGAAGGGCTACCTTGTTAAACTCCCAAAGAAGCGTGACCTGTGTCTTTGCAAGAACTGGCGCGGAATCATGCTCCTGTCCAACCCAAGTAAAATACTATGCCACTTCAAACTGGAGAAATTAAGAAATGCTCTCGATTCAAAATTATGGTCAGAATAGCCTGGGTAGCTTTAGGACGAATAAATCATATGCGGATCAAACTGCAGCGTTACACTAGACATCATCATAAAATAGAGTAAAGAATGACAGTCAAATCTTCGCCTTACCTCAAATTCATCGATTTTGAAAAGGGCAACCACAGCATCGACTAGGAAGTATTTGGCAGGCAGCTGCTTCAACACCACGGTTTTAGTGCCACAAACATTTATCAAACTCATTCAGTAGCTTTATACTACATGATGCTACCTGACAAGTGATACACTATGGAATGCTCAGCTATGTCAACGAAGTCAAGACAGGAATGAGTAAGTTTAGGTTGCCACCTACTATCACCATCAACCATCTTCCTGATTGTGGTCGAATGGACTGGACCATGCAACAGACAACTGTGAGGAGCAAGGAGATGTGCATACGCTTGTTGGACCGATGAAAACACCCTGGAGGATGATCTGGATTTCACCGACAGTGATGATTTATGTCTAATGTCTTGTCGCACAGACTCGAAGATCTACTGGTGAGAAGTCACAAGTTGGCAGTCGAGGCGAGGCAAAGTGAGGCAAGTCGAGGCAGGGAAGGAAGATGAGACTTCCTTCAGGTGAACGTAGAGAAGGCGGAAGTGATGAAGATACCCAACCACCACCACCAACACCAATCTGATTCGAAAAAACAAACAGAGTTCATTGCACTACATGTAAGCGACAAATACTAACAACCCTATTGGTTATCGAAAATAAAACAAAAATTTTCTGTCTTTTCCAAACATCCACCACTGATATGAATAATTCCTTAACGAGATAACAGTGGTCTAAAGTATGGGCTAACAACTGAGTAGTTTTCTTCATAGCTCATGAGCAGTTTACTCAGCATGATTCCTTCAGAAAAACTAAATTCCATGTATTTAGGTGGATAGAATTGTGCGCTTTGAGTCAGGAACACAATGGCATATTACTTCTCAGTGTTGTAGTCCACGTTAGTATTTCTTACAAAGCGTTATTTTCTTAAGCCAAATATAACTGATAATGAAAACAAAATTCCCTCAGAATCTTCATCCACCTCGGTGAATTTATGTGACCCAAAATGCTTGGGTTACATGTGAAACTACCTCTAAAGATTGACTGCCAATTAAGCTGGTTATCAGTGTGTGAAACAATAGTCTGATGTCTAACTAATCCTCTTCATGATACTGAAGCTAAGCAACACACACAGACAATTTTTAAACCGCTTACACTTCTTAATTTCACTTCATTAGACTTAGGAATTTCGGTTCCAGGCACCCTAACGCAATGTCTTCTTATGGAATGGCTTAAGCAACAAAGTTTACGAATGTAACAGTAAAACCTGGTCTATGTGGCAGAGTATAACTCCGTATTGGATTGTTTATTTCATAAAGCACATAAGGATAAAGTATAATTTACTGGATGACGTTCGGAGTACAACTTATTGCTCATATTCATATCAAAATAATCATAGGACTTTCACAATAACTTTATTTTATATAGTCCAGTGGTTCTTCATTCTTTGAACTCAATGGTAGTAAAATTTTCCCGATATCTGCAATATGTGACTGCTCCTGTTACATGTGTCCAGTGTTGATATGATGTACAAAGATTTTGTGACTAATCTTTCCCCCCACCTAGCTATATTGGATTTTTCAACTGTCACCTTATCCCAACCACCAGTAGCATGAATCTGGGTCAGTTCATATCGAGCGATAGGCGAGTCTTTCGCTAAAATATGTATCTTAGTAGGGTCTACCATTGTATGTTGCACTAATGCACTAATCTCACTGACCCGGATCATCTACTTTGACCTATATACTTGACTTAACAATCACTAAGTGGTATGTGATGGATAAGGATAATTTCCTTACTTGTATTTACTTGCTCTTGTAGCCTAAAACGTTTCTTTCTAGGCGGGTTTGTGGGTTCAAGTGCCCCCTTATCCCAGCATTGTTACGAATTCCACATAGAATTTCCAATGAGCTATCTTCATACAGCAACACTAAGGAGGATCTGAATTCCCACTTAGGCATGTTGCAATCATTATTTGGATTATAAGAGAATCCTACCAAAACTACAACTGAGTCACTAAAAGGCTTATTATTAGTATTATTTGTCCATTGGGTTTCCACTGGGTTCGTAGCACGTCGCCACTTCATTTTTTCTCTACAGTCTCATTAACCTGGCTCCACAACTCCACAACTCCACCAATCCCCACTAACTCTCATTTCTTCATCACACAATCTTCTCCATCTCACCAACATCCCACGCCCAACTCGTCGTTTCCCATTCAGCTTCCACTCGACAGCCTAACCTAACCTCACCTCACCTCACCTCACCTGGTGCGTGATGTCCTCTCTCCAAACGGTATTCTCAATCCATGTTCAATACAATATAATGCAATACAATACAACACAATACAATACAATACAATCCATCTCCACTCCTCTCTCCATACACGTTGTGTGATGGGTTGTTGGTTGATTGGTTGGTTTGCAGTCAGAGTAAGTTCCTTCTTGCTTATTCTTATTATTCTGGCCATGTGATCATCTCCAGTGTCAGTATTGAGTGAGCGTAGGCGTAGGCAGCAGCTATTGATGATGTATGTCTGTAGTTTGCAGGAGGGAAATGCTTTTCGTAACATGCCAAGTTTTTAAAGTATGTGGTAGCATCGACTTGACTAAATTAGTGTTGAAAATGAGTATTTTCAGTGCAGTAGATCACCAAACTGATTTCGGGTTAATGAAGGCCTGTCCTGCTTTGCCGATCCTGCCTTTCACATCCTCATCTGTGATGTCGCAACCTGTAGTTGAAACGATGCTGCCTTGCATAGGTAGGTGAAGGAGACAACTTCCTTCAGATTTCTCCCGTTCATGGACATTAGTGCATGTTTTCGATGCTATTGTTGTTTGCAGAGGTGCCGGCGGTCGTCTTCGTTTAGGTTTTCCATCTTCATCACTTCCGCCTTCTCTACGTTCACCTGAAGGAAGTCTCATCTTCCTTCCCTGCCTCGACTTGCCTCACTTTGCCTCGCCTCGACTGCCAACTTGTGACTTCTCACCAGTAGATCTTCGAGTCTGTGCGACAAGACATTAGACATAAATCATCACTGTCGGTGAAATCCAGATCATCCTCCAGGGTGTTTTCATCGGTCCAACAAGCGTATGCACATCTCCTTGCTCCTCACAGTTGTCTGTTGCATGGTCCAGTCCATTCGACCACAATCAGGAAGATGGTTGATGGTGATAGTAGGTGGCAACCTAAACTTACTGATTCCCGTCTTAACTTCGAAAGCATCCGTGAGCTTATAGGCTTCAAAAATTGTTGCTAAAATATCCTAGAGATAAATTTCATCAATCATCTGCATAAAGGTAAACTGGTTGGCATCGTGTGCTCCAGATGTTCATTGTTTAACTGAATTCTACGTGTTGTATACTGAATGATTAGACTTTTCACTGCTCACATGTGAAAGCAAACTGTGAGGAGAGGTAAGTACTATTCAATGAGCAATAGATAACTCATGGTGGGAGTGAAAAGTTTATTTCAGCTTAATTAGAAGTAATGGACGTATCTCCTGTCTCACAATCAATAAACTCACCACATACTTTATATTACTTATCTCACTGTCAGCATCTACTCTAAATTCAGCTTACTTCTGTCCAACATGATGGTTATTAGCTAGCAGCAGAATCCATCACCAGCATTTTGTCCTGCTTACATTGAAACCCAGTACCGATAGCTTCAAATGCCATAGCGCACTCTACTAGATCACTGAGTCATGACACCGCGTCTACTGTCTGACTAAAATCACTGGTAATATTATTCAATCCACACAGGAGCTCATACGCCAGTAAATGTCAATCGATTCGATCCAAGCACCAATGGAATCCTCTGCCATACTTTATTTTATTGCTGGTGCTTATTATTTATCGATATTCAGTTAAAACGAATACATAATTATGATGAAGATACGAAGGCATTTTCAATGTCATGTTATTACATTGACTGGTAAAAGTGTACTCTAAGTCATTCATCAAACCGAGTCTTGACAGACTGAGTTATTTGCATATAAACAACCATAACACCAACACGTACATACATGCTTCTTCGCATTTTAAAGACAATAGTACATACTGATCATCATTTTGACTGTCTGAGATAACCGTGGTTCGACAGACTAGTATTGATTGAAGTAAAATAAAAATCTGGTCAGCACTCGGAACTCGTAGCTCAGTTGGTGGAGCAACAGGCTGGAAACTCGGTGATCACTGGTTCAAATCCGGCAGCAGTTCCTATCTTCATCTCACATTCAACCATCACCCAGTATTAACAATATCATATGCTAATCAGACTCGGTGTTGTGATTCAAGTAAGCACGTATTGAACAATTTTTTACGATTGAATAAAAACTCCCTGCTGTTCACTCCTAGATGTCTAACACGAAATCTAGGAGATAGGATTCGTCAGTCACGTGGTTAGTTCGTTTATGTGCATAGTTCTTCGACGGAATTCAGTTATCAATTCATCCTAAACGATACAAAAATCAGTGTTATTCAATGACCAAGCAGCAACATATATAAATCACAAACGTTTGTGATAATCAGGCAAGAGGAGAAGATAAATATAACAAAGTGGATTGAAAAAACAATTGGAAATTTGTTATGTGCGTGTCTATTTATAGACTAAATGAATGAGTGTTTGAAGGGTATATATAGAGGACTGAAAAATGTGAATCAAAACAAGAAGTTGCTACAGTTAGAAAGTGAACATCATGTGTTACATAATTCTAATGAAAGGACAAAGAAGTTTTTCTGCTATTTAAGAGTCAGATGCTTTGAACTCCAGTAGCCTGTTATGCAGCTTTATCATATATATACATATGATACAGCTGCTTAAAATGCTAATTGTTGTATTTCTCATGGAAGTATAACCTTCTTCTACGTCATCGTGATAACGTGAACTGGTTGTAGAATGTAGGATAAGCGTCTCTATCCACCAGCTAGATGTATCTATATCCCCGTAAGCTTCAGTATTATGAATAAGACTTGGGTTTCACTTTGGTTGCTTCAAACATTACAAAGAAGTCTGCTGAAACATTGAATGATGATGAGTTTCTTTTAGTAGAAAATTTATTGAAGTTGCAAACTACACTAAACCAGAAGTGGAATCAAGCATTCGCAGTTCATTCTATTCGAGATTCATGGATTTGATGTATGTGCTTTGTAGTAGGTGATATTGTTTCCGTTGACCAGACTCAAATCTGACAAAACGCGTTTCCTGGATTCGCTTGAAGCTTAAGGCATCATTTAGTCTCATACACCGGGAAGTCTGGTAGCACTATCAGTTATGCGACTAATACGGGGTTGAGCTATGTTGAACCACATTCTTTCTCCAAGAATGTTTTTATTTTCTTCTCTTATTCATATGATTAAAGTTAGAAGTTGATTAAACGAGGAGTTTTCGCTCCTTGTACACTGTGTCATACCTACATTCCAGCTCTTTACAATCCCCGTGTAAACGCTTATCAGTCAGAAATTTGTGAGAACCAGCATATGGTTGAGAAGTGTCCCTGAGGTCGTAGGCTGATGATACTGACATCGGATTCGAATTTGGTCACTGTGGTAATCCATAATTTCATATTGATTTGTTTGCTTGATATTTCACACACAAAAACGGTATTATATACTGGGTGACGTTTTGAACATAAATTATTCAAAATATTCATATCAGAGGTCATTTTGCAATCTCCACAACCTGCTTTTACACTTCTGCTTCCCTTCCTTTCTTTTGTGACAAAGACAGTGAAATTTTTCAGATATTCATATCAAGTAATGAGTGATACCTATTGAGTTTTGATATTCATGGAAACGCGGTATTCATTGCTGACTCATACCAGTTGGAGAACCATTCAGAACCCAAGAATACTGGACAACTGTTTCGCCCTAGTATGAGACTCTCAACATTGTGCTTTCAAGACCCTACCAGGTAGTGCAAACTAGCGCCGTCAGGCCACTTGACGAGCAAGATACCATCCAGCCAGAATTGGATGGTTCACGTTTTCTTACTTCTGTCAATTCGTGACATAGTGTGACTGTCATCTGATGTCATTCTTGTAGTGTGTTTTTTGTTAACTCGATGATTTGAGCTTCAGTAACCAGTTGGTCCCTCCACCCTGACATATTCTTTTACGAGACTGTAAGCTTATGCCATCCCTCCTTGTGATTAATTACACTTGCCTGATCTGTTATGACTGGGATATCCACCATATGTTTCATCTTTTCAGAGGCTAGAACTGTCGATTTGGTTAAGCTTCTGCCGAGTAACTTTACCCATGTGGTTAGTCTCACAATCGCTGCATGAAACTCTATGAAATAAGTTATTTCGTCCAACAGGCTCTATAGGATTCTTTAGACTATAAAGCTTTTTCCGCTTCCAGTTTTGTAGGTCTGTATACCATCCTAAGCTTCACCGTGCTGAGAGACCCACATGAACTTCCTCACACCTTTTTCATGTACGGCAGCACATGTGAAGGCTTTGAATTCTGGATTCTTAGGGTTGTCATTATTATTGTTATTATTGTTATTATTACTACCTACATTGTTTTTCTTCAAATCATCATTTTCTAAAAGTCTTCTAAGTACTTTTGGACCACTTTAAATGAATAGTACTCATAGGTAAGGCTTCATTTATATGTCTTATCGTTAATGTTTCTTTAGCTGAGTGAATATTTCACCGTTGTTTACAATTTGACATAAATACGAACGATAATTTGTCTTCAGAATATCATCCGATAAAAACATATTGTTTTACTTTGTGAAATACTTAACTAACAAATTTACATGGATTGAGAGCCTTGTTTTTTTACATAATATAAGTTTAAAAGTGGCCTAGGTAGGTGTGTGTGCAAAAGGTGTGACCCATTGACTTCCGCACGAACGTACAGATGGCAGCTGAGTTGGTTTCAGTTTCCATTCCTATGTGAGCCTGAGTGAAAGGGACAGCCGTTAAAGGATTTCTGGTAACATGAAGGCTATTCCTGATGTTCAGCCTTACTCTGTAAAGAATGAATTACATTCTTTGACAAATCACTCATGATGGAGTAACTCCATTGTATTTCAACAACGACTGGTGTCTCTTCTGCCTATTCTCAGTAATTTTACGAGATTGTATCCTTATGCAGTCAGAGTAAGTTCCTTCTTGCTTATTCTAATTATTCTGGTCATCTGATCTTCAGTATCGGGCGTAAGTTACTGACCCACATTCAAGGACACTCAACAAATATCAAATATCAAATATCACTTGGTCACTGATTGAATACAGACTACCGATATAGAGGCCTTTGGAGTTATACGATTTTTTCACATTACCATACTACTGGGAGGTGACCAACAATCTAACCAAATAACCTAACAATGACAGATTATTATTTGTAGTAGAAAGAAAGCAACACAACCTTTTTCACCTAAACCCCGAAGGGTGTGGAGAAAATGACCTACGAAAATCTTTCCCTTCGTTCTTATTTCTTTGTCATTGATCTGTTGATGTGTGTATGCAAAAAAACAAAACAGCAAGAACACTTTAGTGAGTCGAGGAAGAAAAAAAGGAGTTTGAAAAATACTCACGTATCTTTGGGCGTTACCTTAGCAACTGTCAAAAAATGTTTTCTCAGGTTGTAGTCCACTTGTCCTTAAGTTTATATACATATATATATATATGCATACCTAAATGTTTTTATAGCTCCCGATTCACAGTCTGCTACCTAACTAACTAGTCGTAATACTCTGGATTAATCGATATTATGAAGACAATTTTGATGGTTGGTCCTGATAGTAAGTGGTAGTAGTATTAGTAGTAGTAGTAGTAGTACATTACTACTTCAGAGGTGATATCGATGACGATCATCATCATGAGTAAGTACCTTCGCTACCTGTTTTCATCCAAACAACTTCACCCATATTAAGACTAGTGTTCGATAGTTTTTTTTATCCCAGTTTAAGATTAGCATTCAATAACGAACCGATTAGAGGTGGTAATTACCTATGTAGGTGTATGTTTATGAGAAAGAGGACAAAGAAATAGTAGGAAGAAAAAAAAGCTATAAAACAAGTGATTAAGTGCTTTCTACTCTTAGTATTTACTTCCTCTGATAAGAATGTACTTCAATTCTCATTCTAAAAATAGACTAAACTAACAGTTTGGAAAAAAGTGAACTATCAAATATTGAATGCTAATCACTATCGTTAAATAAATCCGGTAAATCCGAAGTGGTCTTTCGGACAGTAGTCAGTAGCTTCCTGTGCTAGAATGCATTGAGTATAACAGGCCTATGATTATCATCATTGAATAATTCAGTTATTTTGTACTGGATCATGTAACCAAATTGTGTGTGAGTGTGTGTGCAGTTCAGCTGCATAGTGCATTTGACTGTTAAGCTGTGATATGGTTCCTGTTGAGCATATGAAAACAAGAAAGGCATGGTATACATATTTTAACACCTTTGTTTTTCAGAAGTATATCAGTACGTGAGACACCTGTGTTGACAACGTACTTCATAATGACTCTTTAGGCTGAATATCCAATTCGATAAAACGAAGTATTTTACTCTTAGAACAAACATTTGACAATATTTGTATCCAGTTTTGAGGTTTATGGAGATTTATTTATTGATTTCATGCAGCTATTCATCATAGACTGGAATCAGTTGGAGAAACATTGGAAGCCTAGAAGCACTGGACAGCTGGTTCGCCCTGGATTTGATCCCTGGGGGTGGTCATGGGTAGGCACTACCGACAAATCTCATACTAGGATGGAACAGCTGTCTAGTGTTCTCAGGTTTTCAATATTTCCTCAACTAACGTCATTCCATGATGAATAGCTAACTGAAATTGACAATAATTGTGATTTGATAAGTCATATTTTCCAAAGATTCAAAATTACTGAGAATAGGCAGAAGAGACACCAGTCGTTGTTGAAATACAATGGAGTTACTCCATCATGAGTGATTTGTCAAAGAATGTAATTCATTCTTTACAGAGTAAGGCTGAACATCAGGAATAGCCTTCATGTTACCAGAAATCCTTTAACGGCTGTCCCTTTCACTCAGGCTCACATAGGAATGGAAACTGAAACCAACTCAGCTGCCATCTGTACGTTCGTGCGGAAGTCAATGGGTCACACCTTTTGCACACACACCTACCTAGGCCACTTTTAAACTTATATTATGTAAAAAAACAAGGCTCTCAATCCATGTAAATTTGTTAGTTAAGTATTTCACAAAGTAAAACAATATGTTTTTATCGGATGATATTCTGAAGACAAATTATCGTTCGTATTTATGTCAAATTGTAAACAACGGTGAAATATTCACTCAGCTAAAGAAACATTAACGATAAGACATATAAATGAAGCCTTACCTATGAGTACTATTCATTTAAAGTGGTCCAAAAGTACTTAGAAGACTTTTAGAAAATGATGATTTGAAGAAAAACAATGTAGGTAGTAATAATAACAATAATAACAATAATAATGACAACCCTAAGAATCCAGAATTCAAAGCCTTCACATGTGCTGCCGTACATGAAAAAGGTGTGAGGAAGTTCATGTGGGTCTCTCAGCACGGTGAAGCTTAGGATGGTATACAGACCTACAAAACTGGAAGCGGAAAAAGCTTTATAGTCTAAAGAATCCTATAGAGCCTGTTGGACGAAATAACTTATTTCATAGAGTTTCATGCAGCGATTGTGAGACTAACCACATGGGTAAAGTTACTCGGCAGAAGCTTAACCAAATCGACAGTTCTAGCCTCTGAAAAGATGAAACATATGGTGGATATCCCAGTCATAACAGATCAGGCAAGTGTAATTAATCACAAGGAGGGATGGCATAAGCTTACAGTCTCGTAAAAGAATATGTCAGGGTGGAGGGACCAACTGGTTACTGAAGCTCAAATCATCGAGTTAACAAAAAACACACTACAAGAATGACATCAGATGACAGTCACACTATGTCACGAATTGACAGAAGTAAGAAAACGTGAACCATCCAATTCTGGCTGGATGGTATCTTGCTCGTCAAGTGGCCTGACGGCGCTAGTTTGCACTACCTGGTAGGGTCTTGAAAGCACAATGTTGAGAGTCTCATACTAGGGCGAAACAGTTGTCCAGTATTCTTGGGTTCTGAATGGTTCTCCAACTGGTATGAGTCAGCAATGAATACCGCGTTTCCATGAATATCAAAACTCAATAGGTATCACTCATTACTTGATATGAATATCTGAAAAATTTCACTGTCTTTGTCACAAAAGAAAGGAAGGGAAGCAGAAGTGTAAAAGCAGGTTGTGGAGATTGCAAAATGACCTCTGATATGAATATTTTGAATAATTTATGTTCAAAACGTCACCCAGTATATAATACCGTTTTTGTGTGTGAAATATCAAGCAAACAAATCAATATGAAATTATGGATTACCACAGTGACCAAATTCGAATCCGATGTCAGTATCATCAGCCTACGACCTCAGGGACACTTCTCAACCATATGCTGGTTCTCACAAATTTCTGACTGATAAGCGTTTACACGGGGATTGTAAAGAGCTGGAATGTAGGTATGACACAGTGTACAAGGAGCGAAAACTCCTCGTTTAATCAACTTCTAACTTTAATCATATGAATAAGAGAAGAAAATAAAAACATTCTTGGAGAAAGAATGTGGTTCAACATAGCTCAACCCCGTATTAGTCGCATAACTGATAGTGCTACCAGACTTCCCGGTGTATGAGACTAAATGATGCCTTAAGCTTCAAGCGAATCCAGGAAACGCGTTTTGTCAGATTTGAGTCTGGTCAACGGAAACAATATCACCTACTACAAAGCACATACATCAAATCCATGAATCTCGAATAGAATGAACTGCGAATGCTTGATTCCACTTCTGGTTTAGTGTAGTTTGCAACTTCAATAAATTTTCTACTAAAAGAAACTCATCATCATTCAATGTTTCAGCAGACTTCTTTGTAATGTTTGAAGCAACCAAAGTGAAACCCAAGTCTTATTCATAATACTGAAGCTTACGGGGATATAGATACATCTAGCTGGTGGATAGAGACGCTTATCCTACATTCTACAACCAGTTCACGTTATCACGATGACGTAGAAGAAGGTTATACTTCCATGAGAAATACAACAATTAGCATTTTAAGCAGCTGTATCATATGTATATATATGATAAAGCTGCATAACAGGCTACTGGAGTTCAAAGCATCTGACTCTTAAATAGCAGAAAAACTTCTTTGTCCTTTCATTAGAATTATGTAACACATGATGTTCACTTTCTAACTGTAGCAACTTCTTGTTTTGATTCACATTTTTCAGTCCTCTATATATACCCTTCAAACACTCATTCATTTAGTCTATAAATAGACACGCACATAACAAATTTCCAATTGTTTTTTCAATCCACTTTGTTATATTTATCTTCTCCTCTTGCCTGATTATCACAAACGTTTGTGATTTATATATGTTGCTGCTTGGTCATTGAATAACACTGATTTTTGTATCGTTTAGGATGAATTGATAACTGAATTCCGTCGAAGAACTATGCACATAAACGAACTAACCACGTGACTGACGAATCCTATCTCCTAGATTTCGTGTTAGACATCTAGGAGTGAACAGCAGGGAGTTTTTATTCAATCGTAAAAAATTGTTCAATACGTGCTTACTTGAATCACAACACCGAGTCTGATTAGCATATGATATTGTTAATACTGGGTGATGGTTGAATGTGAGATGAAGATAGGAACTGCTGCCGGATTTGAACCAGTGATCACCGAGTTTCCAGCCTGTTGCTCCACCAACTGAGCTACGAGTTCCGAGTGCTGACCAGATTTTTATTTTACTTCAATCAATACTAGTCTGTCGAACCACGGTTATCTCAGACAGTCAAAATGATGATCAGTATGTACTATTGTCTTTAAAATGCGAAGAAGCATGTATGTACGTGTTGGTGTTATGGTTGTTTATATGCAAATAACTCAGTCTGTCAAGACTCGGTTTGATGAATGACTTAGAGTACACTTTTACCAGTCAATGTAATAACATGACATTGAAAATGCCTTCGTATCTTCATCATAATTATGTATTCGTTTTAACTGAATATCGATAAATAATAAGCACCAGCAATAAAATAAAGTATGGCAGAGGATTCCATTGGTGCTTGGATCGAATCGATTGACATTTACTGGCGTATGAGCTCCTGTGTGGATTGAATAATATTACCAGTGATTTTAGTCAGACAGTAGACGCGGTGTCATGACTCAGTGATCTAGTAGAGTGCGCTATGGCATTTGAAGCTATCGGTACTGGGTTTCAATGTAAGCAGGACAAAATGCTGGTGATGGATTCTGCTGCTAGCTAATAACCATCATGTTGGACAGAAGTAAGCTGAATTTAGAGTAGATGCTGACAGTGAGATAAGTAATATAAAGTATGTGGTGAGTTTATTGATTGTGAGACAGGAGATACGTCCATTACTTCTAATTAAGCTGAAATAAACTTTTCACTCCCACCATGAGTTATCTATTGCTCATTGAATAGTACTTACCTCTCCTCACAGTTTGCTTTCACATGTGAGCAGTGAAAAGTCTAATCATTCAGTATACAACACGTAGAATTCAGTTAAACAATGAACATCTGGAGCACACGATGCCAACCAGTTTACCTTTATGCAGATGATTGATGAAATTTATCTCTAGGATATTTTAGCAACAATTTTTGAAGCCTATAAGCTCACGGATGCTTTCGAAGTTAAGACGGGAATCAGTAAGTTTAGGTTGCCACCTACTATCACCATCAACCATCTTCCTGATTGTGGTCGAATGGACTGGACCATGCAACAGACAACTGTGAGGAGCAAGGAGATGTGCATACGCTTGTTGGACCGATGAAAACACCCTGGAGGATGATCTGGATTTCACCGACAGTGATGATTTATGTCTAATGTCTTGTCGCACAGACTCGAAGATCTACTGGTGAGAAGTCACAAGTTGGCAGTCGAGGCGAGGCAAAGTGAGGCAAGTCGAGGCAGGGAAGGAAGATGAGACTTCCTTCAGGTGAACGTAGAGAAGGCGGAAGTGATGAAGATGGAAAACCTAAACGAAGACGACCGCCGGCACCTCTGCAAACAACAATAGCATCGAAAACATGCACTAATGTCCATGAACGGGAGAAATCTGAAGGAAGTTGTCTCCTTCACCTACCTATGCAAGGCAGCATCGTTTCAACTACAGGTTGCGACATCACAGATGAGGATGTGAAAGGCAGGATCGGCAAAGCAGGACAGGCCTTCATTAACCCGAAATCAGTTTGGTGATCTACTGCACTGAAAATACTCATTTTCAACACTAATTTAGTCAAGTCGATGCTACCACATACTTTAAAAACTTGGCATGTTACGAAAAGCATTTCCCTCCTGCAAACTACAGACATACATCATCAATAGCTGCTGCCTACGCCTACGCTCACTCAATACTGACACTGGAGATGATCACATGGCCAGAATAATAAGAATAAGCAAGAAGGAACTTACTCTGACTGCAAACCAACCAATCAACCAACAACCCATCACACAACGTGTATGGAGAGAGGAGTGGAGATGGATTGTATTGTATTGTATTGTGTTGTATTGTATTGCATTATATTGTATTGAACATGGATTGAGAATACCGTTTGGAGAGAGGACATCACGCACCAGGTGAGGTGAGGTGAGGTGAGGTTAGGTTAGGCTGTCGAGTGGAAGCTGAATGGGAAACGACGAGTTGGGCGTGGGATGTTGGTGAGATGGAGAAGATTGTGTGATGAAGAAATGAGAGTTAGTGGGGATTGGTGGAGTTGTGGAGTTGTGGAGCCAGGTTAATGAGACTGTAGAGAAGAAAGTGAAGTGGCGACGTGCTACGAACCCAGTGGAAACCCAATGGACAAATAATACTAATAATAAGCCTTTTAGTGACTCAGTTGTAGTTTTGGTAGGATTCTCTTATAATCCAAATAATGATTGCAACATGCCTAAGTGGGAATTCAGATCCTCCTTAGTGTTGCTGTATGAAGATAGCTCATTGGAAATTCTATGTGGAATTCGTAACAATGCTGGGATAAGGGGGCACTTGAACCCACAAACCCGCCTAGAAAGAAACGTTTTAGGCTACAAGAGCAAGTAAATACAAGTAAGGAAATTATCCTTATCCATCACATACCACTTAGTGATTGTTAAGTCAAGTATATAGGTCAAAGTAGATGATCCGGGTCAGTGAGATTAGTGCATTAGTGCAACATACAATGGTAGACCCTACTAAGATACATATTTTAGCGAAAGACTCGCCTATCGCTCGATATGAACTGACCCAGATTCATGCTACTGGTGGTTGGGATAAGGTGACAGTTGAAAAATCCAATATAGCTAGGTGGGGGGAAAGATTAGTCACAAAATCTTTGTACATCATATCAACACTGGACACATGTAACAGGAGCAGTCACATATTGCAGATATCGGGAAAATTTTACTACCATTGAGTTCAAAGAATGAAGAACCACTGGACTATATAAAATAAAGTTATTGTGAAAGTCCTATGATTATTTTGATATGAATATGAGCAATAAGTTGTACTCCGAACGTCATCCAGTAAATTATACTTTATCCTTATGTGCTTTATGAAATAAACAATCCAATACGGAGTTATACTCTGCCACATAGACCAGGTTTTACTGTTACATTCGTAAACTTTGTTGCTTAAGCCATTCCATAAGAAGACATTGCGTTAGGGTGCCTGGAACCGAAATTCCTAAGTCTAATGAAGTGAAATTAAGAAGTGTAAGCGGTTTAAAAATTGTCTGTGTGTGTTGCTTAGCTTCAGTATCATGAAGAGGATTAGTTAGACATCAGACTATTGTTTCACACACTGATAACCAGCTTAATTGGCAGTCAATCTTTAGAGGTAGTTTCACATGTAACCCAAGCATTTTGGGTCACATAAATTCACCGAGGTGGATGAAGATTCTGAGGGAATTTTGTTTTCATTATCAGTTATATTTGGCTTAAGAAAATAACGCTTTGTAAGAAATACTAACGTGGACTACAACACTGAGAAGTAATATGCCATTGTGTTCCTGACTCAAAGCGCACAATTCTATCCACCTAAATACATGGAATTTAGTTTTTCTGAAGGAATCATGCTGAGTAAACTGCTCATGAGCTATGAAGAAAACTACTCAGTTGTTAGCCCATACTTTAGACCACTGTTATCTCGTTAAGGAATTATTCATATCAGTGGTGGATGTTTGGAAAAGACAGAAAATTTTTGTTTTATTTTCGATAACCAATAGGGTTGTTAGTATTTGTCGCTTACATGTAGTGCAATGAACTCTGTTTGTTTTTCGAATCAGATTTACTTTTGACCAAAAATTCTAGTCAAATCTATTGAAAATGCGCATTTCTATGAATCTGAAATACTAACAGGAATTGGGTGTCTATGAATTATTTATCACTAAAATGTCATTCTGAGACATATATATATATATATATATATATATATATATATATATATATATATTACACCAAGCTAAATGCTTGCCATTCACAGAAGAAAAGAAATAAATATTTTATTGCCAATTTTTTATTTGTAATAATAATTAATTCATATCGGTTAACTTACTCGATTTCATGCCAATGAAATTAAGAATTTGGATCCCCTGCAATTTATTTTACGAGAGATGTAGTTGGTCAAATGAAAAGAAACTTATATTTTCAATCACTATCCCCATACAATCTTGGTAGGAGTAGAAAAGTGATTCAGTGAGAAACTGAACCATGATCATGAACAATAATCTAATGAGAAAAGCTATAGAAAGTAAAGGAATATAGAACAAGCGGTTCATCTTACAGGGGTTTTACAAGATGTGATATAGCTGAATCAATTCAGGCAAGGAAAATTGGAGATTCATAGATTCCTACGATTTTCTCAAACTGTTGTGAATATGATGAGGCTGTTTTTTGCCCACTAGCCAGCCAAATTCTTGAAAGAGATCAATCGTTGCTCAAATACCTTACTACTAACCTATCTGATTGTAGCACTGAGTGGTATGTTTTCAAATCTATGTAGGGATATTAGTTCGCTTGAGGTTCCGGGTACCTGTCGCTTCTAACTGTTAAGAATTGCAAAACCAACAGCGCATTCAAGGTTCCCTATCGATTGCTGTACTACTGAAAGAAGACATTTAAACTTTAACGCATAAGTTTGTCATCTAAACTTTCATGACTAAGGTATTTCCTACTGACTATCTATCTAGATAAATTTGACTCTGAGTAATAATAATTCTATCAGCTATGCTTGCACCTCAGCTCCGAATGTTGAATTCAAATTTGGTTGCATTTTTAGCTTCCTAAAAGTGGTTGAATGAACTTTTCAAGGTATCTGTGTTTTAGATTTTGTGAAAATACTCAGACTTATTTAAAATACCTGCTCTGAAAATATTAATTGGCGTATATCACTTATTGTAAATACTGAACTATGATATCAGTTCATACTTTCATATTTGAGTAGCGCACTTACATACCATGGAATATTGGAACGTAAGTTCTTCTTTATACATCAACAGCTGTCGCCTACGCCTACGCTCACTCAATACTGACACTGGAGATGATCACATGGCCAGAATAATAAGAATAAGCAAGAAGGAACTTACTCTGACTGCAAACCAACCAATCAACCAACAACCCATCACACAACGTGTATGGAGAGAGGAGTGGAGATGGATTGTATTGTATTGTATTGTGTTGTATTGTATTGCATTATATTGTATTGAACATGGATTGAGAATACCGTTTGGAGAGAGGACATCACGCACCAGGTGAGGTGAGGTGAGGTGAGGTTAGGTTAGGCTGTCGAGTGGAAGCTGAATGGGAAACGACGAGTTGGGCGTGGGATGTTGGTGAGATGGAGAAGATTGTGTGATGAAGAAATGAGAGTTAGTGGGGATTGGTGGAGTTGTGGAGTTGTGGAGCCAGGTTAATGAGACTGTAGAGAAGAGAGTGAAATAGTGAGTCGCTACTGAATTCCTATGTTCCACTAGGAATCCAATGAACCAATAATAATAAGTTTTTTTATACCAGTACTACCCTAAAACGTATCTCAATAAGTGAGAGTGAACAAAGTTGTGGATGACATCAGCAGGGTTGTTACTTACTTCAGACTTGACTTGGACTTAGCAAAGAAATAATCCTGACAGTCAAGGATGCTGATTGGATGTAGGATTTTCCATATACCTTCAACGCTTTGAGTCCGTCAACCGTAAGATGACTTTCGAACCTATCTGTTACCTCATCTACTTCAAGGATTGAGTCAATGGGAAAAGACTAGCTACTTATTAATATCCCCTGAGGTACAGAACCACCTTTGGAATTTGCCGACTCACACCATCTCCGACACCGGCGAGATAATTAAGAGTAGTATAGTTCAGGCTGGCATTGATTATGTTTAGCTTGTGGTATTTTGGAGCATTTTAACAAAAAAATTCATTTTCCATTTTATTACTTTTAGTTCTCCGTCGTTGATTTGACCGAGGTGGTCGATCTCTTTTAAAATATGACATCCTGGGAGGATGTATCCACACTACCTGGAAAACAGTAAATGCAGCCGATTAGTCCCAAACAGGACGAAACTTATGTCACTTACACTACTACAAGATAGCATGGGCATTTTGAAACCACTTTGCTTACACTTTGTTTGATCTGTTTACCACACCCCACAGGTTCAGTTTATTCTGTAAAGGTACTTGTGTAGTGCAGTAGTAGTATTAGTAGTGTGATGACTTCCATTGGAATAACCTTTCCATAGTAATCTATTTACTACCGATGACTACATCCATCTGAAAGCGCACGATAGCTAGTTCAAACGTAAAAGACCATTTCTGTTCTGATAAGTTTGCAAACAGTCTTCGATTACAGGAGAGTATTGACATCTAAACACATGTTAGACTGTAAGCAGAAAAGAGCATATTTGACTGGTGAATATAACTAGGAAGAAAATGTATTAGTAAGAGTTATGTTCAGGTTTCTGTGGATAATAATAATTTCATTCTTCCGGACAATATTTTACTGATATAATAATGAATTTACTCCAAACACATCATTTCTTAATATTATCTGTAGTAATAACAATATTATGAGCAATAGTATCTAGCGTCCAGCTGTTTCAAATATTTAGGTTTAGGCAGTAGGGACGTCTGTTGCCGGACCGAGTGAATTGAAACGTGTGCCTAAGTTTAGCGATCATTTTCTATTTAGCTAGCATGAGAATCAGTGGTTTGTGGTGAATATTTCAAAAATCGTCAGTCAACTCATGAATCATTGGAAGTGTAAGTGCTCACTGGTATCCACCTTGATGTTGTTGCCTAATTTTGAAAATATTTCGTTTGTAAAGGATTTTTAAATGCAGGACAGCATATAATTAAATATGAGAGCAGATTTAGAGGAATAAAACAACTCCAATAGATATTATTCTATACTGTGTATTCATAAGAAGATGTTTTCATAGCTTAAGATGTATGCAGGTCGTAAATATCTAAGAAGTTGAAGTAGCCATACTAAACAACCTGCCCAGTAGATTTTAATTACTACCACAGATTAGCATTCCGGGGAAAACTTATACTTTTTAGATGTCTGTCACTCCCAGGGGCTATTATCCTCCATAAATAACTCCAAGAAATATTTCTACTCCACACACAAATACCCAAACACATAGAGAATATTACAATTCCCTTCTACATTATCAATCTAGTTAGCAAAATGATCAGTAAGTGCTTTCATTCCTAATTGAACACCAGTGATATTAGAGAAATAAGAGTTAGAAATGTATAAACATAAGCGGAATAAATTATAGTTTTTATTCTCACTTAATGGTTAAATATTACATTACAACATATCCAAGTGATTTACTCATTTAGTTATTATTCAAAAGTACAGATATGTCACTGAGTAGCATATTATCCTATCTCTACATTTCCTCATTTTATTCTCAGGTAATGCGTACGCAAATACTGTCATGGAAAGTGTACAAACACACAAAACACCTCCGTAAAAGCATTCAGAGTATTGCTTTACTCATGTCTGTACATGAGTGTATATAGGCAAAGGGACTTGTGACTAGTGTTTATCTATGTATATAAATGTTATTTATGCAATTGTATACACCCGTAGCATATGTATCTGTATACTCACAGATGATAACTCACTTCTCGACACACAACTTGCACACACACACACAATCGGTTGTTGTGTTGTGCGTATACATTTTCTGCTATTTTGGTTGTGTTTATGCTTCTGTGTGTACCGAGACTGACTGCTACTGACTACTGAGTGTGACTGAGTTTTAAATCTAGGGGAAACAAAGATAATTGGTTAATTTTTAAAAATATCTTTTGGGATTCATGCTGAATGTCATATACTCTGAAAGTGGATATTATTCAACATAACTGAAAGGCAAAACCACTAACATTATCAGTATTAATAATAATAGTAATGATAATAGTCAGTATTATAGTAAAGTCTATGATACTCATGAAATGACCTTCCAGTAAATGGATTTATTTTTAGACTACGTATAATACAAATTTTTTTTGCTTCGTAACAACGTTGCAATCGTGTTAATAAGATTTGAAGTAATGCAACATGTTCAGTGAAAATTGAACTTGAATTAGTTCAATGTCAAACTGTGTAAATAAAAATGCAGCTCTACACTGGCGAACACCATTAACATTAACAAATGAAAAGTGACTTTTTAAAGTTTAAAGAATCGAATGGATAGATCCAGTTCCTTTTGAATTCTTGTATATTTATCAATTCATTTCTATCAATGATAACAATAAATCACATGGATTAAATCTAATATATGTATATAACATACAACAGAGCTTAAAACTATGCTTCACGGGGATTATCATGTATAGCAATAATAATAAGGAAGGTATTAATTTAAAATTATAACCAATCTAAAACCTGGGAGAGGTGAACAGAATGAGTGGATCTAGACGGGGTCTTGTAGCACCACAAAATACATTTTTGGATAAAATTATCCGACGATGCAATGGACAATGTAAGTTATTTAAAGAATTAATAGTATATATTTTTATTTTATTATTACTCTGTTTATTTGAGATAGTTGATGAAGATTCTATAGTTACGAGGGTTATTTATCGATGGTATTGAAATATTTTTTTATGATGATAAGCGTGAAAAGTGAAGAGTAGGACTGTTGTTCTTGAAAATTCACTGATACTTCTTGAATCAAAAATTTATAGTGTTCAAAAAAGAGTCTTGTTCTGTTAAACCCTTCTTTCTACAAATGTATAAAGATTCTGTCGACTTGAACCTCATTAACACCGACTCTTCAATATAAAATTAGTGTTGATTATGCTGTATAGAAAGACAATAAGAAGATTCATGATTAAATCAACTAGGTCAGAGAACGTAACGCGGCCCATCATCTTATAAAATACATCTTCACAGTTTTTGAAATCAGACACAACAAAATCTAGAACGCTCAGTTAATGCTCTTTCAATATTCAATATAACGTTTAATGAATTTGTTTAAAAGCCGGATCGTTTCAAAGTCTAAAATAATCCATTTTGAAAAAGATTGGTTGAGTGAAGAAATATATTTCTTTTTAATTAGGTCTTCATTTTGGGCTCTACACTAATATATAGTTCTACAATTTAATCAAATTATGCGCAGTTCTAGCTACAAGAAATAAAGACAAACTGACTGATTCTGCCACTTCCATGTTCATTTATCAATTCAACTGCTCCTGTGGAGCTAGATACGTTGGACGTACAATGAGGCAGTTCCAATGTCGAACTTCTGAGCACCACTCATCATAGTTGAGAAAGGGACAAATTAGAAGCATAAGCAGCTGCATACTTGCATATCTAGTTGACACAGGACATCAAGTGGGTACTCGAAAAGCTTTCAAAATCATCCATCAAATTTCAATCGCCTACTTCATATACCAGAGGAGATTGCAATCCACCTTTACAAACCTAACCTTTGTATTGAAAAGAAGTTTGTCCGACCAGTATCCTCACCATGGCCATCAACATGTTGTAACCTCTAGGTTTACTTTGTGCACCTCTTCCCCTTCTTGTTTCTATCAATATTCATTTAGTTTCCTTGCTGTTACGTAATCGCCTATTGTGAATAACTGAACACTCATTAAAACCCACTCCATTTACTTGAGTATAACTTGCTGCATATTTCCAATTTTAATAACTCTATTGATTATTTACATCATTATCTCCGAAACATCACCATCTGATTGGTAATTTAATTAAGTTGTAAAACTATTTATTAGTGTGGAGCTCAAGGGGAAGACCTAATTGTAAAGGAATATATTTCTTTGCTCAATCAGTCTTTTCCTAAATGTCTAAATCGGAATGTTCAATTGTAATACTCCTAGAGAATGGGCATTCCTTCCTTAAAAAAATGTTAAACACACAAATAACTTCAAGGTTGAAAGATTGTCTATCCATCGTTAGTATAAAAATTAAGTGAAGTGTTGTAGCCTAACCTTCATCTTTGTTACTGATCACCACTAAAAAAAGCTTGTTATCTTTCTTAAGCAGTATCATGACTTTCTGAGCTCTAATCAATGTCGTTTAGAGTCGTAGTATGCACTACTTAGAAAAAATCAGTTATGCTTGATTGTTTATCGTGAGCTAAAAGTTCTCGGTAAATTTTGTTGTATACATATCCGCACCTGTAGTATTTTATTTAAATTTCGCGTAGTCTTGAAGTTGGAGGATTTGAAGTCAGTAAGTTTGACTTCAACTGGTTGGTTAGGTTCTAGACCTTTCCTTTTGGTGTTTTTTGATAGTGAAATATTCATTGTTCCCGTCTGCATTCTTCTACTCTGAACTCATTTGACTTATCTCATTAGTAACTTTTGATAATTTTTGATATTCATATCCTGATCTCTTGTGTAAACTTAGTAAGTGTTAGCATTAAATTTATCCCACTTTCTGTTCGCTAAAAGGATAGAACACTTCGAATTCTAACCTGGCCATTAATTCCTTCAAGCAAGCAATCAATATTCATGGTCTTACTTTCTAAGATGATTGAAGTTATTAGTATAATGTGATGGGAAATTATGAGGTAAATTTGTTCTCCTATGACTTCTAGATATTCCTAATTGACTTTGTTCAAAATGTATCTCATTGATTTCATGAAACAATGCACCAGTAAATCCTTGGTCTTGCCATTGAAATAATAAAATTAATGGGAATAATAATTTTGATGTTTGATTTCTATTAAGTATTTCATGAACTGTTTGTTCAATTTATCGGAAATCAGCCCTTTGTCAGTAGTAATTCAGTCTTCGGGGAACACTCTGTGATCGCTATTTACCTTCAGCACGTAAGCTGTAGGCATGTGAACGAACACCACTAATATTTATTAGGTCATTTTGATATCTTATAACTTGGTATGATCTTTTTAGATAAATGTTTTGTTGATCGCTTTCTTCTGCTACTTTTCCGTCTCATATTTGAAATGTTGTCCGTATATTTTATGAGCTCAAATTATCTTTTGAAGTGTAGCTCCACAAACATGATGCGTTATCATTGTTCGATTTAACCTTATTTTACAGGCCACTTTCTGTAATAGTCAGAAAAACGCTTAGTGATAGCAGACATAAGGTTGAAAGTGACGTTTTCGGGTACTGATGAGCTCTCATACAGTACTGAAAGATCCTGTCCATTTGCTTGTATGTTGCCGATTCCTGCTTCAGTTAAGCGACTGCATCCTGTGAAGATTCTCCTCCCATTGTGAGACGCTTTAATGTTTATATTTTCGTGTTCACAGAATAACTGTCTTTGGTAAAGTACCTTCTTAATATCTGCAGAAGTAATTCAGAACCACAAATTCATGAAAAAGGAAACATTTAATTTTCCTTGCGGAGATCCAAAAAAAAATTGTACAGAATCCTGATAAACCGCAAGATTCGAATTAGCATCCTGCCGGAACGTCCAGAACAAGATGAAACGTGTCATTCAATTTACTCTCTGGTGCTTCTCAGCAAACGTTTGTACCAAATCATTTCACGCCTGACTATAGCCTCTTCAGAATGCATGATCATGATTACTGTTAATAGATATACTATTCTACTACTACCTTCGACTTAGAATTTTGAAACCCGTTATACTGTGTCACAAACTGCTGTAGTTATGCCTACCTCCATACTTTTTGACTCCTGAGCAATTGTATGTAATCAGACATGGAACCAGTGCTTCTAGTGCACACCTATAACAGTTGAGTGTTTGGTAATACTTATGATGATCAGAAAACTAATTGGAACATATGATGCGTTAAATTCAAGCCTAGTATTTTTCACGAATAAGATTCTGACTTGTATTGAAACACATTTCTTCCTCGACTTTATACAAAGATTCTCAGTGTGGTGCTAAACTGCTTTCTGAGCTTATTTTAACCATCACTAACTGTTTAATGGATGATTAACCATCATAGAAAATGCCTATGAGTCTTTGAGAAATGACAAATTGTAAAACGACTCTTTTTCAGTTTATTTACTTAGGCTCATCTTGATAGTATATGTTGATAAGACTGAGTGTGAGGGCGTTAACTTTTGAGCCCAGAAAGTACAGAACATTTAGCATAAGTTCTGGAAATACTTCACATTCAGGTTTCGCAGTCATAAATACTGATCATAGTTCACATTAAACTCAAACCAGTGGCATCTACTGATCTCGCCGCATTGCTTTGGTCTTCATATTCCAATGGAACATTATTCATTCTGAACATTACAAGAACAAAGACATTTCGCAAAATAAAATGAGCTCATTTGATCTCATCGCCTTTCATCAGCTGCAGACAGCTTTCAAGTGAAATCAAGTATTTGTAGTAATAATGACATAACACACTTTAAATATGTAAAAATAAATGAAGATCTGAAATATGGAATTAACAATGAGGTGATGAGTCAAGGAAATACAGGATTAATAATCACAAACCATAGTTGAAATCAATCTGATGAGATGGAAAATCCTGGAGCTGTGGAGTGGGGAGGGGAGGATAAGAGGCAGACAGAAGTGTAAGAGAAATGATTGTTAGAGAGCTAGTAAATTACGTAGTTACATGAAAGACTGTAAAACCTGAGTGAATAACAGTCACTAAGTAATCAATGAAGAGATTACATAATCAATAAAGAAAGACTATATACATACATCTGTAAAAAAAGGTTAATTACAGCAACTTTCTGAGTACATAGTTCAAATTGGAAGTGTTTGGTGGTGAGAACTTTTTTTAAAAAACCACCACAAACATTACGTTTGTGGTTTGCGGATTATCCTGAAGGACTGAAAAACACCTATTTGATGTCGTGTTTCCATCAAGTGCCAAGTGATTGCACCGGTAAAGACCTTTCTACCGTTCGGATACAGATTTTTGAGAATTTGGTCATAAAATCTAGTAGACGTCCTTCTTTCAGTCCTTCCTATCTACTTTCTTCTAGAAACACGGGTGAACTGATATACACGGTTGAAGGTAACGTGAGGTTGTTTATTATTTTTCACAGCTCCAGGATTTTCCATCTCATCAGATTGATTTCAACTATGGTTTGTGATTATTAATCCTGTATTTCCTTGACTCATCACCTCATTGTTAATTCCATATTTCAGATCTTCATTTATTTTTACATATTTAAAGTGTGTTATGTCATTATTACTACAAATGCTTGATTTCACTTGAAAGCTGTCTGCAGCTGATGAAAGGCGATGAGATCAAATGAGCTCATTTTATTCTGCAGAATGTCTTTGTTCTTGTATTGTTCAAATTTGTCAGCGGAACTAAGTGTATGAAGTCATATATTTTGGTAAACAGTCACATCATTGCAAATAGTATGATCAAGGCAAAAGGCTGAACGAAACGTCGACAAAAATAAGGTGACTTTTTCAAGTGTCTCCGCTGAAGATAAGTTGAGCTGAAGCACTAAAGTGAGCCGAGACCAACATGCATCAACCTATCATAGTATGAGCTTTCAAAGCCATTAAACCTTGAAGATAAGCATACAAAATCTATAGAAAAGTCACATTTATTAAGTGATGAATATTTCTTGTTGATTTTTCACACGAAATGATATCATTTGAGAAGACGTTCTGAAAGACAATTACAAGGACTTATTCTAAGACTTACGACCGAATTTTAAGCTGTCAGGCTTCACTCACTGGTGACAGGGACATCCAACTGACGAGTCCCAGGCAAGAGGAAACATGAGTTCTGGATTCCACTGTTAAGTACTATCCACCATTAATGTCAGGCTTCATGTTAAGTTGAACAGCCTTTACTCTGACAGCTTACACGATTGCACACACACGAGATAATTAATGACTGGAGATTGTTTATTGAATTGTTGACCATAACAAATTACTTAGCGCTCTGCTTTGCGTTGCAACTTATTATGTAGGTAGAAATATATCGCTATTATACACGTTTTACACAATTGCATACCAGTCCTAGTGGACATTATTAACCCCATCATGTCTAGGTACGATCAATAAGTAAGGTGTATCTGCACTACAATGACCACTGTTGTAGTGTATCATCTGAAGTTTGCAGCAGTTGATTCTATCATTTCATACACCCTCAGCAATCAACCTACGCCTCTTTACATTTGGTCAAGATCAGCAGTCGGATTATTTATTAGTGGATGTGATGTATTTAGAAAGGTTTCGTCACTTAAAAAGCCTTTCGGAAATTTCTCCAATGAAGCAAGCAAGTCTACAACTAGGAAGCCCCATGTGTCAACTTGTCTTTCATTTCACCTTCAATCACCACCTAGTATCATTACAAATCTGCCAAGTCATGGCTATCTCAGATAGTCAAATTGATAGTCGCTATGATATCTCCCTATCTAATTCAAGTAGATTTCGATTGTGACAAAAAGTCATGGCTGGGTAGCCAGTGTATGAGTACGATCAAGCAATAGTGAAGCGTCACAAATTCTATTGGGAATAAGGCAAAACCTTTGGTGATTGAAGTGAATTAGAAACCCGGTCAGTATTCTGGTCTGTTAGTTCAGTTGGTAGAGTACATGGCGGGAAACTTGGTGGTCACTGGTTTGATAGCTGCTGCTGTCTAAATTTTCATTTCACCTTCAGTCATCATCCAGTCTTGTTGCTCATCAGTGTGTATGTTAATGTCTAGTCACTCTTGTGAGACTGAGTGCATTAAGCGTAAAGTGAACGTAAAAATGAACGCTAATTAACTACACTGTTGCAAATGGAAAACAAGAAAATCTTTAGCTTGATCAGTGCACATCTCATTGATTTCGGGACATTTTATGCTTCTTTCACAACTTCTACTGACTGTATGATGATAACTGTACTTAATTTTCTCAGAAGTCTCTCGCTATATACTACTAACACCTGGTCGTATAAGTAGTACAAATTAAATACTTAAAGATTTAAAGGTGAACATCGATTACTGCTTCGTTCATCACGTCTACCATTCTGATTAATTGACAAGATGTTTGAATGAAAGTAATCGCAAGCCATGTATTGTATAGTGACTGTGATTTTCTTAAAAATATTTACAGTGCCATTATGAAAGTAGTCTAGGGTAAATAAATATGCCGGTATATTCTATTCAGCGCTGATTATTTCATTAGTTTTGCCATGTTACAAATCAGAACTACACCGTTCCGTATGAAAACCATAAGGCTGTTAAGCGCTTCAACATTTAGCTGAGACTTATAATTCCTGTTTGAGTTTCAGACAGACACGAAGACACCAGAATTCCCCTGGTATACATACGTAAATGTTAACATATCCAGATGAATTCTCTGGTGATGAAAAGTGGAATTTGTGCACTGGGCAGGATTTCATTTGCAGTAATGATATACAGCGAATTATCCACCAAAATGATCAGGCAGACAAGAAAATTAGCTTATGACATTGACTGTGTCACAGTCCACCTGTAATTTTATGCGAACTAAATTGATTGAAATGAAAAGACCAGACAAGAGTAAATAATAAATTAGGAAATTCACTCATGCTCAAAAATACGGCCAAAGTAAAACAGTTATCGGCTTACCCTCATACAGGTAATGGCGATGAGTAACATTATGGTTGTTAACGAATCATTAAACTTCTACAAATCAAAATAAGGCTGCATTTTTATTTGCTGTAACAAATTTACTCAAAATAGTGGGGTTTGAGAAATTTAGGTATAATCCAGCCCGAAGTGGTCAGTATTTCTGCTTAAAGTGTATTATTGTGTGTATAAGTGTGACATAACAACCAGGATCAAGGCATGTTCCACAAGAAATAAAATCAGTGTCTAATTAACAAAATTACTCCATTGTTTTTTCTGTCTGTAAGACAAAACATACATGGCAAGCTGTAACTCATTAGTTAGGACATCAGACTTTCCGCTGCACCTACTTGGGCTCGGTCACCAATAATCGCACTCCACATATCTAATACGTCAATCTGCATGTTCTTGTTGATCTGATCCAAAGATGTTCGTTGTTCTTCATAGGTATTATTAATTGGTTACATCTTGTTGGTTTATCTTGTTCATATTGGTTCAGATGTCCTTTTATAAACCTATTTTTATGTGGAACTGACACTGTGACTGAAATGTAAACTAGTGGAACTACTTATGTCACACAGAGGTATCAGATGATTTATTTCTTTTCAAAGGGAGTATTTCTCTTACATCCTGTCAACATTTTTCATCTATAAATATAAATATTATTCATGCATAAATGGTATTGCATAGTTTTTGGAATGAACTCAACTAAAAAAACAATTCGTTTATGGAAATCTTTCCGCTTCCCATATGATGGGCATATCGATAAATCCACTTCATTTTTTGTTCCCATCAAACATGTAGTAAAAAACACGTTGATTAGTGTTGTAACACAAAATAACAGTAGCGTGAATTCTGAAGAACATACTGATGGCTACTTTGAAGAAAGAATGTACTGAGACAAGACTCTAAAAAGAAGTAAGGAGGAATTGGGAGATTGAACAAACAATTATCCCCTCCTATATAATAAAAATTGGTTTATACAAAATATACTCACTTACAGTAACCATAAAAGAATCGATAGGGGGAAATAATATTCTTAAGATAAGTATAATGAGTATGTGTTGTAACTATAAATATCAAATGATTAAACTATTCATTAGGTGGATGAATAAATCAGTTAGTATCATGAAAATTTGAGGAATAGAAGCTACGTTTTGGATAACCAAGTTTATCTTAAAAAACACATACCTACAGCAAAAAATGCCTAAAACTGAAGTTTCACTCAGTTTCCCTATAGAACTGGAGTGGTACAGTCAAACTCTGCATTGAGTTCATTGTCAACTGATACAAAGTAGTTCCTAGTTTAAATGAGGACACGCACATACACTTATTCTTCCCTAGAATTCGGAGAAAATCTTCATTCTCTTGATAACTGTATAACTATTGGCAAATAAATAGCTCTCCGTAAATTCAAGGCAAGAAACGTGTGTCTCACTTGAACTTCACTAGCTTCCAGATGGATATCACGAAGTTCTAATGAGAAGCCATGACCTGTGGGGTTAATCAGTCATAACGAATGCGGATGCTATTAGAAGACCTTGGGTGATAGGCTACATCGCTAATTGACATAAGTTGGAAACTGTGAGTCATTGATCTCTGACCCAGCGGCTGAATGGCTAACACGTTCTGCGTGAAACCTGAAAGTCCTGAGTTCAATCCCTAGCTAGGTAGTAAATGCGTACTGCTGAGGTGTTTCATACTAGGATAAAACAATTATCTAGTGCTCTCAGATTTTCAATGGTTCCCCAACTGGTGTCCATCCGTGACGAATACTACCTCTAAACATTTTCAATTTATTTTAATTAACTCATCTTATTTGTATTACCTAATCTTTTGATTGTTTAGTAACTGTACCACGTTTTCACCCCCTTTTTAATCTATATGCACCTCATAAACGATCGAGAAAATCTTACGTAACCCTTCTTGTTACCATTCACATCAGCACCTAGTAAAATTGTAATAATAATAACCATCATTAGTATTATATCAACCTACCATTATTTAGTTAGATCTTCTTCAAAGATTACAGTCTTTAAAAGTTGTAAATATAAGAATGTACAGGTTGAGAATACGTTCGTTGAGAAGATTCCTCTTCACTGAATATCTTGTTTTCGATTCACGAAGATGTTACAGCAGTAAGATTTGCATTACTGGTTTAATGAAGGTTACCTGAGTAGAGTGAAAATCAGCGAAGATCTAGTGGAACTGTCTACCAGAATCAAGAAACCCTTATTTTGACTATGCATAACCTGGCAAGAATCAACTTTATCCACATATCTAAAACTGCATCAACTTCTTTCAGCCTTCCTGCATCAACCTAAGAAGATGTTTTGTATTAACTACGTTTAAATATTTGGTATGATTAGTCTGTGTTCATGCAAATCAGAAAATGTAATACTTCAATGTGAATTAATGTGTCACTAAAACAGCTCATATTGAAAGAAGCAAGTAGACAGGTATGAAGGAAGGGATGCTTATTGTCAACAAGTGGGACAGTAGTCGTTAAATATGGTACAGCTTGCAAGCTGTCATTTGCAAAATGTGCTTCATTTCCTCTTCTACGTCTTTCTTGATTTGCTCTTCATACGCTTCGCATCATTATAGAACAGAGTATAGAATGGCAGTCAACTCTACACCTCAGCTTTATCGACTTTGAGAAGGCCTTTGACAGCGTCGACCGAGAGGTAATTTGGAAACTGCTTCAATACTACGGAATACCACAAACCTTTATCAGTCTCATTTAACAACTATATGAAGACGCCACATGCCGGCCAAGTAATTCACAATGGGAAGCTCAGTGATGCTTTTGAAGTGAAGATAGGAGTGAAACAAGGCTGTCTACTATTACCGATAGTATTCCTGATTGTAGTGGACTGGATAATGCAACAAACAGTGGGGAGCGAGAAGAGGGGATACTCTGAACTGCAGAAAAGACCCTAGAAGATTTAGATTTCGCAGATGACTAGTGTCTAATGTCACACACACTTGAAGATCTGCAGGAGAAAACCAACAAGTTGGCAGAAGAGGCGTGGGCAGCGAAGACGGGACTTCAGGTGAATATAGAGAAGACAGAGGTGATGAAGATACGCAGCCAACGCCAACACCAACAACAACAAGCTGCAATCACCATCAACGGGATCAACTTGAAGGAAGTAGCCTCTTTCACCTATCTAGGCAGCACTGTTTCAACTACACGCGTCAGTGGCACAGACGAGGATGTCAAAGTGATGATCAGGAAAGCAAGGCAGGCGTTTATTAGTCTAGAACAAGTGTGGAGATCTGTAATAAGCATGAGGAAGAAGATCCGGACTTTCAACCCCAATTCAGTCAAGTCGGTGCTTCTATATGGTTGAGAGACTTGGCGCGTTACGAAAGGCATTTCCAATAAACTACAGACATTCATCAACAGCTGCCGCCCGAGCTTACTGGATACGGACAATGAAAATCAGATGGCCAGAATGATAAGAATGAGCAACAAGGAACTCTGGGAACGAACCAACCAAGATGCTAACGCTGAACTAAATATGGAGAAGGAAGTGGAGATGGATTGGGCATGCACTGAGAAGACCAATCGGGGACATCACGTACCACGCAAGGCCGTCGGTCGGAATCCAGATGGGAAACTGTGAGTTGGGCGTCCGAGGTGAGGGTGACATGGAGGAGATGGTGTGAGGAAGAAATGAGAGATTGTGGGCTGTCGTGGAGCCAGGTTGAAAAGATTTCAGAGAAGAGAGTGGAGTGGAGACGTGCTACTGAATCCCTACGTTCCATTAGGAACCCAAAGGACAAATAATAATAATAATACGCCTGCGTTTTCTCTTGCGTTTCTCTTGGCGGAATCCTTACTCATTGCTGGTAATTCCATATGATTTCTGCCAACGTCTCAACATATACTACTTATATCTATTCTTATCAACAACGCTCACTATAATATCATTTACCTACAAAAATATATTGTCATATAATGAATTATTAAATAGGTATTAATTATAACTATTTTTTAAAGCAATAAACTGGCACGTTATTGTTCAAAAAATAAATCCTATTTCTTTTTGTAAATCATTTAAAAATTTGTAGTTTTTCATCACTTCACAGTTACAAGTTATCTCTTATTGTTTCCACAATGATAACATTGGAAATATGTTTCATTTCTACTCGGAATACAATTTATGCATACACTAATGGATTTCTTTATTTATAAAACTAAAATATAATTTATCTTTTTTTATTCGTTGTATAGTCTTCCTTTTTTCTTTGTAACATGTTCCCTCTAAAATATTCACTGAAGAAAGTCAATGAAAATAGTGATAAAAGTAAGCAATTTTAATTTAGGGGTTAGTGTTAATATACAACACTTCGACTATGTATATGAAATATAGGAAAAATATTCATCTACCTTTTCAAGCATATGAATATACTGAATCTCAGCACATATATGATAGATCGTCTAAGATAGTCTTTGACTGGTAGTTTGATTTATATGGACAAGAATTAGGCTTCAAGCTTATTGAATGTCTAGTTCACTTGAGGATTCAAGACGAAAGGTTTTAGGTTATAGTCAGTGCAGTAATCAAAAGCCGTAGGATATCAACATTTGCCACCTCTAAGGTCCATCGTTTTAATGTACAGCACTTATTGGTGTCTGTGTATTCGTGGTAGTGAAAGGAATTAACAGCTAATTAGGCGCTTATTTGAATACTGACTTTCCTGACTTTGTGTATCAATAAGTACAGAAAAAATATTGATTACAATCTCTTACCAAAGTCATCTTGACATTGAGATAAAAGGAATCAATTTTAATGAATTCACAGTTTCGATATAGATATTAGTACGTCTCTGTATATCATCGTCAGTATACGCTGTCAATACTTTGCAGGGATAATTTCAGACGGCATATGTCCTTAATCATATACTATAGTTCAATCTATCACATTTGTAAAGAAGTGACCGATTATTTCCAACAGTTAACTTCCACCTAATGCACTCAGGGGTCGAGTCCACTACAACCTAAGTAGTAACACAGCAAATATGGCACATAGCCAACTGTAATCATCTATATTTGGTCGTTTGCAGTTATTTTTTCTGCCTGTCAGGCATAATTTACTTCGATAATGAGTATAAAACATTGTTTATGTGAAGAAAAATTTTACCGTTGCATTCTTCCAAAAACCGGTTAGTTTATCTTGAAATTACACCATGAAATTATTGACGAAATATACCCATTTATTCATTGACAAGAACAAGGCATGTATCAGCAAAGAAATATTTCTTTTCAATGACTTCATTATCAAGCTGGACAGTCGTATTTGTACTCAGTGAAGATACAGATAATTGCATCAAAACGTTCCTCAGTGAATATCAATTATCTGAAACGACGAGTTGTGCGTCGAAGCTGAGGATGACATGAAGAAGATGGTGTGAGGAAGAAGTGAAAGCTTGTGGGGAGTGGTGTAGCCAGGTTTAGGATACTGCAGAGAACACTGTGTAATGGACGCATGTTACGAAGGCCCCATGTTCTACTAGGAACCCAAGGGAAAAAATAATAATAATACACCTCATTGATGTTACCACATACTTCAATATGAATCCTATATAAGAATCCATCATCGTTTAATAATAGGCCTCCCTGCATCACAACAACTAATTCTAATAGCGTACATCTATATTACTGTATGCGGTAACACGACAGGTGGAAAATGGCTGAATCTGGATTACATGACTATGTGGACACTCACTGATATCTGAAATCGTTGAAGTCACTTTCGCTTGGCCAGTGACACTATAAACATGTGAAGTGATGTTAAAATAGGTATGTTTATCTGAGGAAACATGAAACTATGGAGAAGTGTCAAACACATCAGTCACTTGTAACGCCAGTGTTGAATATTGCGCGAATTCGATGCCACTTTGGTGGGAAAGACAATGGTGTATGAGAACGATCTAAACCCACAAACAATGTGTACATAACTTACACAATACAGAAACTGACTTTTCACAACTTTGAGTAGATATGATGTATCAAACTGTTTTGTTTCTATCCTCCATAACGTCTACGTCCACAAATTACTGAACACTAAGCTAGCTCAAGCGTTGGTCTTCTGAGTAAGCAGCCTGTATAACTAATCGCACTAAACAGAGATAAATCCTAGCAAATAGATAGCCTTTAAGGGAACCTTAGTGATTATTTCCAAGAAACACTATACTAATTTCTAGTCCCTACATATCACTTTTCATTAGCTACACCACTGAATAAATGGAAGAGCTGCACTCACTGTTGAGTCCTTTATAAACAGATCATTAGAAAGTGATTTACATTATCTTTAATCCGATTTTAGTTTATTCTTATGTCCAGGTATATGAAGAAAGACCGATAAAAATAATACGGAAATGTTCCACATGAGCTTGATAATCTCTTCAAAAATTACTTCACACCGCTAAATTGCATATTGACTGAGCAACTTTTTATTTCAATTATCTATCACTTTACTGAGTATAAATACAACTGTACAGCTTGATAATGAAGTCATGGAAAAGAAATATTTCTTCGCTGATACATGCCATGAAATTACTGTTCAGTGTTGTATGTATAGGAATACATTTATCAAAATTATCAGCAGAACACTATCGCTTATATTTCCGAATTTCACGGGTTATCTCACATCATATTTATTCCAGTTATAGTGGTTTATTGTAAGAGATTTTCAACTAGTCTGTCTTCATAGTGAACAGGTACATATTGTTGGTAAGGACAGGTTAGCAGGCTTCTCATATCCAAAGTTTTCTCCTTAATCATCTGATGAGTTATTCAACTGTGTTTCGATCTTTTCTACACAATTTTACAGCTTATTTAATTCTAATATATGCATAGAAATTCAGTTGATCATTTTATATTTTCTGCTTTTGGTATTAGTTAAGCTACTGTTGAATGATACCTTTCAAACGACAGGTAAAGATTCACTGAATTCAATGTCAGGAATAAATACCAGTTTGTTTATCTTCAATTTCAGCAATTATTTGATTGAGAATTAGCCCAGTATGCTTTGTCTAAAATTACTGTGTACAACACTCGTTCGCCTATCTATGAACTTATATCCCTTAAAGAAATATTTAGGAATGACGCTACATTATAATCTATTCGTTACATTTAGTACCTGATTAGCTGTTTAGTGAGAGAACTGAGAAAAATTTTCATTCTTTTACCACAGTGATCCTTGAATGTCGACTTATCATCACTTTGAACATGACTGTAGTGAAACTGACACCTAACGAGCGATTTTACCTACTTCTAAGCTTAGTCTTGAAAAAGTTCTATATTCTAACTTCATAATCTGTTAACAATAGGTTTCCCTGAAGCCTTTCAATGATAATCTGTATACTGGACACAAAATCATCTCAGCCATTAAGTCAAGTACTGAACGTAGTTAGTAGGCGAAAACCAAAGCTTCAATACAACTATTTCACGATGAGGAGAAGCAAAATATTTTGAAAAACTTATGATTATTTCAAAAAAGTAACAAAATAGTGACGTATCATTGTTTTAACGTGAACATATTACGCAAATGGTGGATACATGTATACACATATATTCCAATTTAATAAAATTACAACGTACCTAGATGTTAAATGTTACATTCTTCATTGGACATTGATTATATATATCTTGAAGGGATATTTTGATGAAGATAAACTTAATTATGCCTAGTTTGTTTGCAAATAGGCAACTACCGGAAAGCAATGACTGTTGCACAATCATTAAGCGCATATTTCACTGTCTGCCAGAGTTAAAAGTAAATTTCAATCACTCTGTTAATATGATAATTTGGTTGGTTGTGGCTAGCAGAAGTATTTAGAACGCGCGTTTCGTCCTATTTGGGACTCGTCAGTTGGATGTACCTGCACCTCAGTGATATTGTTCTCACGGCCATTCTGTTCTCATGGTCACTCTGTTAATATATTGTAACGGGTAATTTTGACACGTGTGTGTGTGTGTGTCTACTTTACTAATGGTTTTAACTTACTTTTGTATACAGTTGAAATTGTGTCCGAACTGTCGGTTTATGTATGATCATCAAAATGAAGGGATTTACTTTTCGTTTGTATTGGCGTAAACTCATATTCACGAAAAATTATTTTAGATTTTGAAGTTTACGGAACCAAACGTGTATTTCGAAGTATTCACTGGTGACTCCGGGGTCTACTATTGATCACATTTAACAAGTAAAATTATTCACTATACTTAATATTTTTTTGATAGCAGTTTGACCTTTATGAAGTCCAAATTACTGACTATGAAGTAATTTAATTACTGTTTGATTGAGTAATCAAAGGGTAACTGCGATAACTCTCTTGTCATCATTGGCTCGTGAAAATCAAAGTTTGTGTATCAAGTTATTATTGTGGCAATTGAGTTAAGTTGTGAGACTGGATTTCACTATTTGATGTTGAGATCTGATCTGCAGGAAGGCTTGCCTGGTTCCGTACTTGTTGGCGTTTATTAGAACAGCATATCTTCAACCATGAGTGGACTAGTGTTCCCTTGGTAGTTTAAACCAATAACCTCCTTATATTTTATCACAGTGGTTCATTAATTTTCAGCTGAACGTATGCATTTACACTGGATAGGTTTGCTTGCTTGATAAAACTATATAACATGTACTTTTTCGCCGTAATAAATGCGTAAACTTCATAATGGTGAAATAATCATCATATAACCTGAACTCGACCATCAAAGGGTACTATTCACGAGTAGCAACCTAGCTACCGGGGCACCTTGATTTTGATTGGTACTCGATGAAAACTAAGTTGAAACTGTTTAATATCACACAAATCATAGAAAGAAAACATGTTGATTCACCCTATATTCTGTTTGGTCAGTTTTACGTGTATGCCATTCAAGCGTTTTATGGGATTTATACTCCGTCAACCCAGCGAGAAATTACCTATAACTTTTTCTACCTATGTATCAGAAGACTTGACCCAGTGACTTCATATGGGTTAAAGAAGATAGATTTATGGTTATTTCGATTTTCATAGCTTCAACTCAGAAAAGAGAAGAAAACCTGGGTTTGGTAAACTTGATGCAGGTAGAAGGTATCTTAAAGCTGCTTGAAGTATGTTTATTTAATAAGAGAAATTTAGTTTTTTCTTTCGCCACTGACTAGAAAAAGAATAATCACTGACAGTAAAATACTCGTTCAAACGAGAAACAGCTTTATCAACCGATAAACATGAGGCTATAATCTTTCAGCTTATACATAAGTTAAGTGGTACCGGTGAGAAAATCATTATCAGTAAGCATCTGAGTGGCGTTACAAGCAAAGACGTACATTCTGCTGCACATATTGCAAGGTTTACTATCGAAACTTTGGAGCCTACAGCTCAAAATCGGTCATCAGTGCATGTAATATTTTTATTTAGCGGTGTAAAGTAATTTTGAAGAGATTATCAAGCTCATGTGGAACATTTCCGTATTATTTTTATCGGTCTTTCTTCATATACCTGGACATAAGAATAAACTAAAATCGGATTAAAGATAATGTAAATCACTTTCTAATGATCTGTTTATAAAGGACTCAACAGTGAGTGCAGCTCTTCCATTTATTCAGTGGTGTAGCTAATGAAAAGTGATATGTAGGGACTAGAAATTAGTATAGTGTTTCTTGGAAATAATCACTAAGGTTCCTTTAAAGGCTATCTATTTGCTAGGATTTATCTCTGTTTAATGCGATTAGTTATACAGGCTGCTTACTCAGAAGACCAACGCTTGAGCTAGCTTAGTGTTCAGTAATTTGTGGACGTAGACGTTATGGAGGATAGAAACAAAACAGTTTGATACATCATATCTACTCAAAGTTGTGAAAAGTCAGTTTCTGTATTGTGTAAGTTATGTACACATTGTTTGTGGGTTTAGATCGTTCTCATACACCATTGTCTTTCCCACCAAAGTGGCATCGAATTCGCGCAATATTCAACACTGGCGTTACAAGTGACTGATGTGTTTGACACTTCTCCATAGTTTCATGTTTCCTCAGATAAACATACCTATTTTAACATCACTTCACATGTTTATAGTGTCACTGGCCAAGCGAAAGTGACTTCAACGATTTCAGATATCAGTGAGTGTCCACATAGTCATGTAATCCAGATTCAGCCATTTTCCACCTGTCGTGTTACCGCATACAGTAATATAGATGTACGCTATTAGAATTAGTTGTTGTGATGCAGGGAGGCCTATTATTAAATGATGATGGATTCTTATATAGGATTCATATTGAAGTATGTGGTAACATCAATGAGGTGTATTATTATTATTTTTTCCCTTGGGTTCCTAGTAGAACATGGGGCCTTCGTAACATGCGTCCATTACACAGTGTTCTCTGCAGTATCCTAAACCTGGCTACACCACTCCCCACAAGCTTTCATTCTTCCTCACACCATCTCCTCCATGTCACAATCACCTCGGACACCCAACTCGTCGTTCACCCTTTTGCATTCCACTCGAGTGCCTGGCACGTGATGTCCCGACTACTCTCCTCAATGTATGCCTGATCCAATCCATCTCCACTTCCTTCTGCATATTTGGTGGGTGATAGGTTCTTGGTTATTCAGTTCATTGCTGACCAGAGTTCCTTGTTGCTCATTCTTTCTGGTCATCTGATCTTCATTGTCAGTGTCGAGTGTGCGTGGGTGGCATCTGTTGATGAATGTCTGTAGTCTGCTGGAAGTGCTTTCGTGACACGCCAACTCTCTCAACCATCACATGGAAGCACTGACTTACTTGACTGAATTGGTGTTGAAAATCCGGATGTTGTTCACACTTTATGCTGAGTGCAGTGCTGAAGATCTCCACACTGATTATTTCAGATTAATGAAAGCCTGTCTTGCTGTCTTCCCGATCCTAGTTTTGACATCCTCTCTGTACCGCCGCCGCCAGTAGTTGAAACGATGCTGTCCTGCCTAGGTGGTAGGTGAAAGAGACTACTTCCTTTAGGTTTCTCCCGTTCATGGCGATTGGTGCTTGTTGTTGTTGGTGGTGATGTTGGTTGGGTATCTTCATCACTCTGTCTGTCTTCCCTTCGTTCACCTGAAGGAAGTCCCGTTTTCGCTGCCCTGCCTCACCTCGTCTGTCAACTTGTTAGTTTTCGCCTGTAGATCTCCGAGTTTGTGCGACAAGACATTAGACATAAGTCATCGTCATCATCGGCGAAATACAAATCTTCCTCTAGAGTGTTTTCATCGGTCCAGCCATCGTATGCCCATCTTCTCAAAGTTCCTGACGATTTGCTACCTGATCCAGTCTACCACAATCATGAAGATCATGGGTGATAGTAGGTGGCAGCCTTGTCTTACTCCTGTTTTCACTAAATTTCAAATTCTTCACTGAGTTTCCATTGTAGATCATTCGGCATGTGGCGTCTTCATATAGCTGTTGAATGAGGTTGATAAAGACTAGTGCCACTCCATAGTTTTGTCCCAATTTTTGATGTTATTAAAACCGTCCAGGAATCTTATAGTTGTAGTTAAGTTTTCTTATACGGTAGCATTTAGAATGTTGGTAAGCAGGTGAGTTTATTGTGTTACTTTTCAGAAAATAGAAATCAAAGACGTTCAAGCGTTCTGAGAGTTAATGATAAGCCTGGATTTTGCATTATTAAAATGTCTTTTCATTGTTAATAATATGTCTGTTTGAACTGAGGGGTTCAAGAGTCACCAACGTATCCAAAGGTATCTTTTATCGTGGACTGAATAGTTCAGAGCTAAGGTCTCCAACTTTCAGGACTGGGTGGTGTAGACTTGAATCTTTCAGAGAACTTCAGTAGAACTTAATAATGAGTACTAAAAACACGGAACGCAGGTCAAGCAAAGCTTACCATAGATTTCTTCAATCACATACTATCAATCAACGTGCACTACAATGCTGAATGCCTAAGATTACTGACCATACTACAAAATAAATGATGAAGTTTGGTAGGTACTTCGAACTAGACTTCATTGAAGTGATTACTCTTCAGTGAATTATCAGTAACGAAAGTAATGTTAACTGTGTAAATACTTAAAATAAGTGCTTTTTTAATCTGTTTTATCCAATTTCGGAACTTTTAGGCAGTGTACGCGTAAGGGGTTTTTGATTCTTAGTACTAAGTTCCATTACTTAGGTCTAAAATGAGAACGTTCAACTGCTTCAAACCGTCTTTTTATTAGCCTTTTCGAGAACTGGATGATAGTAGTATCGATCTTGATGACCAGCAGAAGAATCTATGATGCGCGTATCGTCCTAGTTGGGACTCGTCAGCTGGATGTAGCCGTACCTGTACCCCAGTGAGCAATGTTGTCCCCACCAAGGCTCGAACCCAGTACCCATCACTTCAAACGCCATAGCTTTATCCATTTGTGCAACTGGTGTCAGCTATTGTTGTGATTGGCTGTATTGGAAAGTCCGCATAGGGGGCCATCTGATAACATGGGTCAAGCAATTCGGCGCTGTATAGCAATGGGAAATTACTAGTATCATTATAACAACTAGATGATAGACTGGAAGAATGTGGTAAGTGATGATGACTGAACGGAAAACACTAATCGCTTCCGTGTAACATGTCATTCGACTGAATCTAGTCCTCTGCAGTCACACCTGATACTGGGATGCAACTTTTTAACTGCAACACTATGTGATTCTTTGAAAATTAACCAAAATAAGAGTAGAGGTTAACAGTTACCCACGACACACCAGCACTATGCTACCACACTTAAGATTATGGATGGGGAAAAAGTTGGATATGATCCTGAGTCACTGAAAGCTTATTCCATTCTAGAAGTAAACATCTTCAGTTCAGTTTCATCATGCGTGGACAGTGAATAGTTTTTTTAGCAACTGATTATTTGCTTGATGTTAACTGGTGGCTCAAATTGCTCCCTAACTGTCAGTATTATTCAAAGAGATAGCAGACGATAGTAAACATCCTAATTTCTGACATTTGTGTGTTATGCTTTTTTACAATTCATAATATTTCAGTAGGAATATCTCATCACCGAGGAGGAATAGAACATGAACTCCTTCTTGTCATTCACCTACTCATACATGCTAGGTGGCATTCTACTGATGTTTATCCATTAAATGTTTGAGACACACACACACACAGAAGATGTATAAGCAAACATATGAAAATAAAGGATTCATGTATAATCGATCATATGTACAAATAAGCTCGCTTGATTTCCCACTTTCCCTATAATTTTGCCTTTCAGTATTGTGATGAGTGAGGCACTGAAGCAAGAATCAGTTATAATACTGTTTGAGAAAGGAGTATAGGATCAAAGTATAAATCCATTTGTAATATGGTTAAAATTATACTAGGCATTTAAGTCCCAGTGGAGAATAAGGACCTAAGTATGTGTACGTTTATTGAAACGCACATTTATAGTAAGCATCAATTGACGAATACAAATACGTATATTGAGTATTCAGCCAATGAGAGATTTCATATTCAGGAATCTGATAAATTAAAAAGATTTAAGGCTAGGAAATTTTACAGTTTAAGGCTGCGAGTTGTCGGTATCACTTACCAATGAATTATGCTGTATAATCCTGATGACAGTTAAAGCCTCCGGTGAGTATCTCTCTAAGTTCCGCAGAGATTATCATTGCTGATGAAGATTTCTTTGAAAGCTAGTTAGAGTAACCTTCTTACCAGCCATCTGTCGGTTGAGTAGTACCAATATTATTCTGTCACTATGTCGATGATCTTACGTCAATACAAAAATCTGAGGTGTATCCAGTGATGTTTGGAGTTTACTGAAGAATGTTATTTGTACGAAATAGATCGGTTGATATGTAACTCTTTTGACGTAGATCTGTTGTGGGTATGAACTTCGGAGAAACAAAATGATGCAAGTTAGGCAATATCAATAGATTAGTTATTCTAGTCTCTTCACAGAGTTATAATCTGGTTTTTGTCTGAATTATATTTTCCATTGGAGTCTTCCAAATGTCAGAAACTATAAACCTTGTTATATAGCAGTTGTTAAGCGCTTTTTGGCTGCAGTCAACTACTTTATGGATAATCGTTAGCAAACTAATGAAACTAAAGCGCCAAGTTTGTAGTCAGTATGTTCAGTTGGACTGAATCCAAAATAATGGACACGATGTACATCTAAATAAGAGTCAACGTTTTTCAAAACAGTTAGCATAATCTTTATAAAAATAAGTTTTAATCTAATCCAAACACGTCTGAAAACTTGAAACAAGATTCTTCACAACTTTTTGCTTTGTAATGGGATGGCAAAAAATGTTGCTTTTATAGTGAATAAGTCTAGCTCAGTACTTAAACTCTTCTAGGACACTCGTTATATACAAGACGTTTATATGCAAACACTTCAATTTCGTTTGAACATCTGTTATCGAATTAAAACAACCGCAAATTATGCTACTGTCTGACAATGATTGCATACAGAGAGCGAATACACACTGTCTACCTCTTGTACACCAGTGGAAAGGAAATACGCTTGATGCACTCAGTAAGTAACTGAAAGGTAATCTGTAAGGTTTTCAAGGCATCCTGATAAAATTACTTTGAGTCAAGTGGTCTTGTCATTCTGTGATTTAAAGTACAACATCACCAACCTGAGGATGTGCAAGCTTATAGAAATAGGCAAACTATTTGTCAATGTTAACTGATTGTCTCATGATTTGTACTCATTTGTCAGTTGACTAAAATGTGCATTTCGTCGAAGCCGTAGTCTGGCAGTTCGTTAGCTGCATTTGTCACTGTCATTTGTACAAGCATGGATAGACACTTGAGAGTGCTAGCTAACATTTTAAAAAATGGGAGTTTACCAAGGAAATAAACACTATCCATAGTGTTCAGACACTTCCATGATCTAGGTTATTTCTGATAATGATTTCATCTGGGATATATTCATTTCAAACAAAGGCAGCGTTCGGACTACTAGATTCTGTCCACTGTTTAAAATTTCCTAACTCGTTTAACACATATTACTCAGCATCCTAACCACTGAAAGTCTCCATATGAGGCATCTGATGCAGGTTTCGTAAATGGTGTGTCTACAACTCTGAGAGGAACACATTCTAACGTCGAGATTAGAAGGAATATTAGTCAATAGAGACGTCAAAAGCTTTATCACATCACTCCTTAGTTAATAACTGCTAACTGTAGGAACAAAAAACGTGCATGACAGTTATGTGCCAGTTAGCTTCAAACATCACACTGTGAAAATGACCAATAAATCATCATAAGCATTAAGAATTCGAGATAAACACTGTTTATCAAACTTTTCCACTGAATTCTACTGATCTAAGTAGCGTTTATTCTTCATGAAGACTTCATGGTTAAATTCCTGTTACCACCATAGTACACATTTGAGAGCTGTCCAACTCGATCTGAATGACTAAATAATTTTGACTCATATTGTGGTATTTGAGGGCATACCTAGTTGAGTTGGATCACTGACAGATATTTCACAATCTGTTTTCCATAACAAAGCTAAGCAACTCGAGAACTCCAAAGAACAACGACTGAATTTGATGGAATACTGGACTGACTGTGGGTTTTAAATGATAGTTTTCTAGTTTACCAGGCCAGTGTTGTCTAAACTCTAACGAAGGATTTTAACTGCAGACCACGTACTAATTTCAAACACTTCGTGGCCGTTTTGTACAGTAATATTAGTCATTAAAATCACCTAAAAGAAAGACAGAAAAGAAAACATTAACCTGTACGTGCTTATTGTGTTTTCTGAGAATTTTCATGTATCTGCTGTCTTTTTAGGGCTCTACAAAACTCTGTCAGAACCAGTTACTAGTGTAGTTGTCCAGTGGAGTGATGCAACACCTACACTCAAAGATCAATGATTTGAGGGTGAAAGTAAACAACAGCCACCTCTTCAAGCAATAAACCATCTCTACTAACACAATTCAACCTTGAGATTGGTTTTCTACAGAAATCAACTGAAGACAGACACTATTAGGCTGTAATTAGTTAGCGAATAAAACATTTAACAGCGAAATGAATGGATTAGGTTTACTTAAATGAGATATTGAATCGAATTAGTAATCTAGTATATCTGATATTGTAATGGTTATTTCCCATGTCCTAAGTATCCTAAATATAAAGGATTAGGTGTTAAAGCGTTTCGTGTAATCAATCGACAAAGCGAATTAAATGTAGCGTAGAATTTGGTGTTTGAAGGCATTGAACCGTTCCATGTCAAATCAAACGAGACAAGACTCATATATAATACACTAATTTCTTTAAACGTATCAAATCAACCTTTGTGCAATTTCTTTTCATTATCAGTGCTGCATATTGACTAGCTATTGGTGGTTACATGGTAACAACTTATAGTTTTGGTTTATTCACATGTGTATGTTATTTTTTTCATGGTTCTCATTCGTAGCAGAAAATACAATTTCAAAGATAGCTAGTTTAATTGCATGGTGAATCTGCTTGCAAAATGAAAATAGTATTCACCAGTTCATATCGTCATGAGACTGACTATTCGGAATTTATGCTCTTTCAGTTCAACTTTTTATTTCGTGAACACTGAAATGGAAATTTTCTCGGTAATAAATTTAGCAACCTTTGCTTTTCTCGTCGTCGTTAACACTAAAGTACGAAACATTTCTGTAGTCAGACAGTTAATTAGATAGTTAGTTAGTTGGCTGGTTAGTTAGTTGATTAGTTAATTAGTTAGTTAGTTACTTGGCTAGTTAGTTGGTTAGTTGGTTAGTTAATTGGCTGGTTAGTTAGTTAGTTAGTTAGTCAGTCAGTTAGTTAGTTAGTTAATTACTTGGCTAGTTAGTTAGTTACTTAGTTAGTTACTTGGCTAGTTAGTTAGTTAGTTGGTTAGTTATTTAGTTGGTTAGTTAGTTGGCTGGTTAGTTAATTAGTTAGTTAGTCAGTCAGTTAGTTAGTTAGTTAACTACTTGGCTAGTTAGTTAGTTACTTGGCTAGTTAGTTAGTTACATGGCTAGTTAGTTAGTTAGTTGGTTAGTTAGTTAGTTAGTTGGTTAGTTAGTTAATTACTTGGCTAGTTAGTTAGTTGGTTAGTCAGTTAGTTAGTTGGTGAGTTAGTTGGTTAGTTGGTTAGTTATTTAGTTGGTTAGTTAGTTGGCTGGTTAGTTGGTTAGTTAGTTAGTTAGTCAGTCAGTCAGTTAGTTAGTTAGTTAGTTAATTACTTGGCTAGTTAGTTAGTTAGTCGGTTAGTTAGTTAGTTAGTTAGTTAGTCAGTCAGTTAGTAAGCAAGTTCGTTAGTTAATTAGTAAGTTGGTTGGTTAGCTGATTAGTTAGTTGTTTGGTCAGTTAGTTAGTTAGTTAGTTAGTCAGTCAGTCAGTCAGTCAGTCAGTCAGTCAGTCAGTCAGTCAGTCAGTCAGTCAGTTAGTTAGTTAGTTAGTTAGTTAGTTAATTACTTGGCTAGTTAGTTAGTTAGTCGGTTAGTTAGTTAGTTAGTTAGTTAGTCAGTCAGTTAGTAAGCAAGTTCGTTAGTTAATTAGTAAGTTGGTTGGTTAGCTGATTAGTTACTTGTTTGGTCAGTTAGTTAGTTAGTTAGTCAGTTAGATAGTAAAGAAGTTAGTTAGTCACTTAGTGGTAAAGAAAAAGTCCCGAAAGATTATCTTAGTCAAACTTCATTCAATTTGTTGTCTTATATATAGACATAGATCAAATAGTTTTCTAATTTAGTGAATTGCCAGTTTATGGTCATCATCATTGACCAGTTCTACGACTATTAGACAGACGCATTAGGCCAGCTGGCTAAATACAGTCGATTTGAACCAGTGTTATGATGCTGCATAACAAATATCATCCACGTTAAAATCAAATTGCTATATCTTTCTTTCAGAACACGTCACAGAGTTCAGTTATATCAATAATTCGAGTAACTTTTCCATGTTAAATACCTAGCGATTTCCTATTTTCTTACATTACTGTTGTCTTAATTTTTCCTCACTAATTTTCTATACACTCAGCATAGTCGTCTATCTTATTTGGTGTATAATTCACGAAAAACTCAGTCATTTATATTCACTAATGATACATTTTTCAAAACATTAACTCTCGTTGCTAAGGTTATCAAATAAAAAAAGTTTTTTTTTTAAAAAAAATAATAAAGAACGTGAGTAATAGTTAAATTGTTTGTTTAGAATTGATTATTATGATGTGATACACAGGCGTATAATAGAAGGTGGACTATACTCTGTATTCAGCATTTGGTGTGTAGATTGTATGTGTGTATGCATGTGTACAACAAACAGAAAAGAGAAATACACTCCTCTCGCATAACTTCTGGCTATTTTTTCAGCAGATGCTTAGTTGAAGCATATATGACAGTGAAAACGTTACGTAAATTAACATTCGGTGAAATGTAGCTCATTGTATATATATATATATATATATATATATATATTGAATGGGCAGAGAACATATTTTTATCAGAAAAACTGATATTCATTGATTAGGTAATCATCGAGAAATGATGAGAATGTGAATAATACTGATAGGTTATTTAAATGTTATAAATGTTCTGAGGACTTCTACTTCAACATAAGTAATTAAAATATCCTGGAATGTATTGAGTTTGTGAACTGATAAGATTAGATGATCCTAATAGCCTTCTGATTTTCGAGTTGCTTAGTTTATCTTTGTCCTGTCAAACATTACAGGTGCTTACAGTTTAATGACTTTTACACTGGTTAGTCAACTTCAGTGCCTACTGAATGAACTTATTTTCCTGTCCACCTAAAGATTTTGATTTTCAAAGTGTAATACAGATTAAATACGCACAGAATTCAGCATTTCAATGTTTTCTAATGAAATGGTGGTTTATAGATGTTCAAATCAAGTGGAATGAGGAAAATACACCTTAGAAAACTGTAATATTTACTGGTATGCTCATTTAATTCATTCCGGTTGTTTCAGCATGTTCTTTTCTTTCATCACCTTTTGTACTTCCATTCTAAACTCTGTAAAATATGGAATGTTGAATCATTTTTAGTTTGTGAAGGGGGATTTGTTTTAGGATGCCTCAGAGTTCTAACGAGGAATTTTAAACTTCAGCAAGTTCCGTTTATCAATATGGTACAACTACTTTCTATTTCGTAGTAAGCTCGAAGGTCCCAGTATCGAATTCCTGCTTTCTGAATATATCACTTAGTGTAAACTTGAAGTAGATCCAGATTATTCTTGGAAATTAATCCTGTTGAAATTTTGAATACTTCACTTTCCCTTGTTAGAAAGTATTGGACAACTCTCGTGCAACTATCAACAGGAATTTTGTAACTACATGCTAACCTTTATATATTGTTTAAATAATTATTTGACATCCAAAGGATAAATTATGATTATTTTGCCTTTATCACATTTTTGTATATACTTGACTGGATTATTTTTCAGTAATATTCTAGAATATTGATTTCGGTCTTTTGATTTCATTCAGTGGGATCGTGGATCCAGTCACCGATGGATTAAAGTGAGTCACTAGTGTCAGAGTTGTAAGCTAAAGTTTCAGTTCGATCATTCTGTCTAATAGATGTCTAACTTGCTTCACTCTTCCTCACTGAAGTTACATTCACAAATACTATCACTATTCTAGTTGTGAAGATATGCCTCATTGACTTAAGCATTTGACGTTGAAAAAATGAGCTGTGGGTTCATACTGCGCTCCACCTACTTTAACTCAGGATACTGCGTAGTACCGAAAACCCTAACACAATAATAGTGGCTTCAAGCCTAGTACAGCAACCTGCATCAGGTCGATAAGCATTCTAACTGCATGGCTCTAGTTCTTAGAAAGCCGAGATCGATATTTTCTTTCAAGATTGGATGCACGACCTATTTACACAAACCTTGGTAGGTGGAAGTGAGTTCGAATGGTCGACCAATGTTTTGAAGTCAATTAACCGCATTTATACTGTATTCATATTACCATTTAAGAATCATCGAGTGATTCTACTTACGCTGTTTAAGGTGACCGGTTTTCTTTGTTCGATAAATTTCTGTATTTCTTAGTAATCGAGGCTATGTAAGTCAACTTAATTAACGAATTGCAAATCTACAAATTTCTAAGGAGAGCAAGAACTCAAGAAAGTTACCTTTGGATAGAAACAGCATGCCTTACACACTTGCTATCCTCACTAAAATATATTTAAAACAGGGTAGTAATAATGAGAGAAAAGTAAAATTTAACATCTATGCAGCATACTTCTGTTATATATGATTTTAAAAGAGTTTGTATACCGTGATTACTACAACAGATCATCAGGTTGCACCAGCAATTTCCGATAGATTTTCTGGAAACCCTAAAGATGTTTCAACAATGCAAAAATAAGTTTAAGGACCACAGTTACATGTTGTCTTAATACTTCAAACCGAAATGCACTGAGTTTGAGCTAGGATGATGTTACACAACCAACGTCTGTCGCTATATTCTGTGTTAGCATATACTGCCATTGGATTTTAATTCCATAGTCGATTTTCTCTCACTTGTCAGCCAGTAGACGGATATCAGCAAGAGACTTAGTATTACTTCGCATCGGTCTAAGCTGCCGTAACTGACATTAGTATATTCAGATAAAAAACACATAGATAGCGAAAGAAGGTAGAAAGCAATCAAAAGCATAAGTTATAATGAGAGATAAAGATGTGACAAACCATCACACCAAATGCCTTGTAGTGATGAAGATGAAGATGGCATGTGAATGCAACTGTGCCACATCTGTAGATTCTGAGCCATTCTACCTGGATCATCGGTCATGTGGAAGCTAACCAGGAGATCAGTGCTACGAAATCCAACATTATATGAAGAAATTTACAGTCACCCAGGCCATAGTTTCCAGAAAGAAAGAACACTTAAACACAGGGACTCATTTTCTTCCACCTAGACTTCCTGACAAATTTCAACAAAAGCCATATCAGCCACATCAGTTAGCTGGTTTCGCTAGCCAGAAATAGTAGCGCATCACAATGAATAAACCTTAGGTAAGTAACCAGATGAGTGAAATAGATTGATAAAGCAATAGAATACTGCCTGGTTATTATTAAATTAGTAGTAGTCAACAAAACTAGATCGCTGGCGTGAATGATGTTGATTATCTCTGTATTAACTGGCAAATACTTATTCAATAAGTTGGATGTGCTGAATTTAGAAATTTTGTCATTTCGCGATGGTAAGCTTGCTAGCTATATATATATAAATATGTGTAACATTTGTCAGCATATAGAATTGGTAGCATGATTTGAATGCGGGACCGCTTGATGAGAAGTGATAGCTGCTACATAGTAGCTTGTTTCTTTCTATCCAACTACTGTAAGAAACGGAATTCAAAAGGATTTCTAGCTTTTGTAATGTTGATTGATTCGTAAAACTTTTCAAGACTTTACTATTTACTTCTGCATAGAACCCACGGAAAAACAGTTGCGAAGTTTTACAAGAAGCTACAATCGTGTGAAAACACTGATCGAAGAAGACAGTATTCAAATATCACGCATAGCGTACTCACTACCTATCTTTCCTAGATGAGGTAGGGGTAGTTCAATATGAAGCTTAAAGATGAGTGAATAAAATTTGGTGCTATATCATGAAGATATTTATTATGGGAATTTTAACCCATCTGGCTGAAGTTCACAGGATGTAAGAGACTATTATTTATAGAGCACGAAGTGCATGACTCAATTACGACTATAACTTCACAGATTCCAGTGTTTTCTTTTCGTTTTTCAGTTGTATTTATTAACCCGTACATCTGTTGTCTAGTTGAAATTGGGCTGAAAGTTTTTGTTCCTTTCGGTTTTGTGTTTTTGTACTGTTTTGAACTGAGTGGAGTTGGTTGGACACTTCAATATTATTCTTCCTATACATGAATATATCCTAGTACACTATTTCTATAGTAAATCGAATACATCAAACGATTACCAAGGAAGTCATGGTTCACACTACACTTCATCTAGTTAGCAGTGACTATTTGTTGAGTTTTCATTGTCCTCTTATAGCATAATTCCACCGATCCGGTTTCATTCACTGCAAACATGTATCCATACAATACTGATTAAAGTGAAAAGGTTTTCAAAATCTGTATTTTATTTACCAACTAGCAAGGCAGTGAAAGTAATTATGCATTATCAGCAAGTATATATAATTTGAAAACAATAAGCAAAATGAACACATGAAAAATAAATTAGCAAATTCTCATATGTAGATCATGTTTCAAAGGGTAGGATAGATTTCGGTGACCATTTTACTCCTACCATCAACAGTTATATTCATAGTAATAACAATCTCATTGAATACAATCATCACTTTTATGTAGTATATTCATTTTCCTTTCAAATATACTTATGCATAAATGATGGATGAGTAAATGTAACTTAGTTTATCCATGGGTTTCAATAATCGATTTTCTATACCATGTTGGACATTGAATGTTGGTTTTTTACAACAACAAAAAAAATTAACAATCAGGCTCATGGTATTGGTATTATTTCCTTTACCTCCAGGGTTCTTATTTTCTTCCTGTTTATAGAACATGCTATAATGCATCCAGGCGTTTATTATTTTATTTTCCCTGATCTCTACTACTAAGGCACATGTAGTCTATTTGTTTATAATGGTATAATCTTCCTATTGTTACCCTTTCTTGTTCAGTCAGTTGAATACAATAGTCAGTTAGTTGATTCATTTGTCTTGGTGTTTAGAGGCAGACAGAAAGAGAACAGGTAAAGGGTAATTAACATTTTGTTCTAAAGAGTAAGTATTAGGCAGACGCAGATATACACATATACAATAAAATACACATACTCATACGCATACTCACTATTCAAGTTGTATATGAACATGTTAACTAATCACTTTTCATATTGATAATATTTTAGTACATTTTGCATTCCAACCGGATAAATTTATCTTTACGATTTCTAACTATGCTAAACCGAAAGGAAACGTAAGGTGAGGGAATTTCGTCAGTTGCGACTCTTCTTTGTTTCTACATTACGTCATCCAGATATTATAGGTCTTTGAACGTATACAGCAGTACTCACGTGAAGCGAAATCACCATTTGAACAGTGTTGAAAACAGATGTTGCGCATTAGATGAGGAAGACAAGTCAGAGGACAAAACTGTGAAACTTCGCAGACAGGTAGGCGCCTAAGATATGTTTCGCACCTATCAAGCCAGTGGGCATCTTATTCGTTGAAAAAGATTAAGGGTGATCAGATCAAGGCATGGCACCAGTCTATGAAGTATCTCACTATTGATCTGAGCGTTGTGAGAAGGTTAAGGCTGCTTGCATAAGGTCCTCAAGACGTAAGTTATCAGTACTTGTAGATGTTGAGTCATATGGCTTAAAATCAGTCATAATGACCACCTTTCAAGTAATGAAAGTATTTATCAACTTTTGTTCACCAATTCCCTTTCCTTGTATACACTTTTGTCTACTATGATCTTGTGGTGATACACTTTCGTGCTGGTTGCGTCTTAATTTTTCCTTCTGTACTCAGACCACTAGTCTGATGCCTAATGCAGCTGTAGTTGCTGAGTTTCCAGTGGTTTTCCTGCCCACATCAATTCATAAGGAGTCCTTTGAAGTCAGTCAGTTTCACACAAATATCTCTGTCAATTTTCGTCAACAAAATTATGCGCAAACGCACTGAAAATGAGGTAATCGTAGGGGAACCTTCCTATCAGTTTTGTTGGCACATACATATACAAGCAGATTAGCAGACTCTGATCTAATCAAAATCTTTCAAATAAAAAATTGTTACTAACCCAAGCCTTAGTCTGCTTAATATTTCAATTCAACTTCTACTGTGAGATGAACAGTTGATTTGTAAATCAGAGTTGTACGCATTTCGAAAATCCTGGACACATTTTAATCAACTAAGGTTAAATTCAATTAGGCTGACCAAAAGGCTGAAAAGGTTATAGGATATGAAAAGTTTGTAACACTAATCTTGGTAATATGATCAGATAAGGAATACCAAGGTAAGTTAACTGAAACAATAAACTGCTGTTGTACACACAACGGGAGCTCAAATTTACGAATGGCTAACACTTCAGTAAATTACACTATACACCTCAGCTTCTTCCTAAATGATATCTTAAATACTATTTTCCTCGTAACTTTATGATTCATTTCGATGATATGTTTTGATATAGATGAAGATAGATGTCTGTCACCTGCACTTATCACAGTTAGTGCGTTAAACTGCTTTTCAAGCCATTTAGGTATGTGTTCACCCACCCCAGTATGCATAGCTCGATTACTCCTCCCCATACATGTGTGTCCACATATACATGTAAATTTGTAAACACAGTGGGATGTGATATAATCATTTATGCGAGATTGAGGTTTGTGGTGAAGCGGGAGTTTTGTTGTTTCAACAGTGATAAGCTGAACTGTATGGTAAGTTTTACTGATATCAGATATTGAATTCTGGTTACAATATCATGCTGTTCGTTTTGTTTCTATATGATACTTTAAGAAATATATCGTTGTTCGTGGTTGAGAAATGTAAAGGCTTTGGAGTGAACTGTTTTCTACAGCGGTTCACAAACTGTAATGGATACCCGGCTTCCATAATTTCTTGTATCAGATGTACAAATACGTTAGATGCTATTGAGTATTTGTCTTACTAAGCCTCTTTTATATTTCATCGTACAGAAGCTATGGAATCTCAATTAATGCTATGTCCAAGTAGGCTGTCTATATGTTGAGTGTCTAACATATCCATCTTCCGTCCGAAACAACAGCATATCAAGAAATGCATGTTCCGCATGCAAAACCAATTTGTTATTTCACTTAATTTACATTGGTAATCCTTATCTGATCATATTACTAAGATTAGTGTCACAAACTTTTCATATTCCAAGTTGGTATTCATCGTAGACTGATATCAGTTGGAGGGATAATGGAAACCTGGGAGCACTGGACAGCCGTTCCGTCCTGGTATGGGACTCCTCAGTTGTACGCACCCACGACCCAACCAGGGATGGAACCCGTGACCTTCAGGTTTCGTGGTCAGCACGTTACCATTGAGCCACTGGATCAGAACTCAGTGGTAGGAATCCAATGGTCCATATTTCCAACTTCTGTCAGTTCACGACATAGCTCAGCCGCCCGCCACCCAATGTCATTGTTGAGTAACTGTCCTCACGACCATCAGGCTAGCCCCACTGGTCACCACTTTTCATTGGAACTTCGGGAATCACCTCTCGTAAGTAGCCAGCAATGGGCACCTGTTCAACTGGATTTTGGGGGGGGGGGGTTGTAGAGATTTAGAAATATTTCAAGTTGATATTCATCGTAGACTGAAATATTCATATTCACTATATTTCACCTTTCATTTTCCCTTTCCTTTTTATATATAAATTTACTTGACAAGTAGATGTGTGATCAGATTCTTCGAGATATATTGCACTAATAGCTCATCTCTTTCAGATAATCTTCGTCTCTAATAACGTCATCGAAGCACCATGAATTCTGTGAGTAAACGTAGGATTATCTGTTTTACGCCTTTTTAAACCAAAATCCGTTGTTTCCCAATTAATTTTCTGTTATAGTTGACTACCATTTAAATGCCTTTGTTTTAACGGAGACTTTTCTAATTCTTTCTTCTAATTCTGATGGAATAAATGTTGTCCACTGCCTTTTCCTCATGCGCTGGCGTATTTGAACAGTTAGAATAAGATTGTAAAAATAACGTATAAAATGGTGTAAGAAGGCTATTTTATATGTAAATGGTTGATACATGATAACGGTTAGTTCATTATGCATTAAAACACATGTTCCAGAGTAAATAAGTGTAGTTGATTGACTCGATTTGTGTTGAAAGAACAACACTGATGCAGCAATAACCATCATTAAACATTTCATTATTATTATTTCTTTTATTTGTCACTTGGGCTTCACTAGTACATCTCCATTCCACTCTTTTCTCTGCAATCTTCAAAACCTGGCTCCACGACAGCCCACAAGCTCTCATTTCCTCCTCTCACGATCTCCTGCATGCCACCCTCACCTCAGACGCCCAACTCGTCGCTTCTCATCGGGGTCCCACTAGAGGGCCTGACGCGTGATGTCCCCAGTCGGCCTTCTCAGTGTATGTCCAATTCATCTCCACTTCCTTCTGCATATTTGTTCAGCGATAACTTCTTGGTTGGTTCGTTCTTAGAGTTCCTTGTTGCTCATTCTTATCATTCTGGCCATCTGAGCTTCAGTAGCGAGCGAGCGTAGGCAGTTGTTGATGAATGTCTGTAGTTTATTGGAAATGCCTTTCCTGACGCGCCAAGTCTCTGAACCATACAGAAGCACTGACTTGACTGAATTGGTGTTGAAAATCCGGATCTTGTTCCTCATGCTTATTACAGATCTCCACACTGGTTTCAGGCTAATGAACGCCTGTCTTGCTTTTCCGATCCTTGCTTCGACGTCCATCATTAAACATTAATGCTGTCTTAATAAATTTTTTGATGGGACTCAAAGACATCATGGCGCAAAACCACTAACTCTAAAAATGAAATCGAAATAACTAGATGATGACTGGAAAAGTAAACAAAAGTGAACTTAAATAAATAAGAGTTATGAAAAATTTGTAAAATAAATTGATCAAGAAATGAAAAATCACGTAATCACTAAAAATAAACGATAACTGAAGGTGAGAAACGAAGTAGATGAAGGCGAATGATGATAATGCATACAAGAGATTAGAGAAAAGAAATGAGGAAAAGATTAACTCAGTTGGCGATTAGACAAAACCAACAGAAAGCATGTTAAAGGCAAGAGTAACTAGAACACTGACGGCATCCTAATGATAAACTCATACAGTAGATAAATTTGACACGAAAAGGATCAGGCTGTTTGTTTTCGTGACATGATGAATCAAATTATGTGTATCTTGTTTGTTTCTTTAACAATAACAGTGAATAGGAGTAAGTAAGATAAAATCAGATAGAAGGTAAAGGGAATTTCGGGAAACAAGAAAACCTTAGCATATTACACCTTATTCAACTATATTCATACCGAAGGAATTAAAATACGAATTTGTCTTAAAAGTATGAATTACAGTTTCTTTTCATTTCTTTTCAATTTATTTATAAGACTTTTGTCTCCTCCTGTTCTTTTTGTTATGACCCCACGTCACGAACATTAGTTCGTTCATTTATTTCTTTGCTTACATTCAACTCCCCTCCATTCTGAGTGTGTGTGTGTGTGTGAATCTCACAAATTCTCATGTTTCAAGTATTTATAAATAGGATAAAAAAGAAAAGAAAGGAGATGGGGTTTGCATAAAGATATGAAAGGCTGAAATAATTAAGAGTATATTTTTTTTCGCATAAGTTCAACTTGCTACTTTACATTTTAAGCAAATTAATTATTGATTAGTTCAAATTGTTGTAAACAGGACAAATTGAAATTGAGGTCACATGAAGGTCATGTCCAATAATTAAACTTTGAAAGAATATTCTAATGATGTTTAGGATAATTAGCAAAGATGGCAATGGGTTAATAATAATAATAATAATACTTGAATACGTGTTTTAATTTTAAGTATTCAATGAACTGACTTCAATTTGAGTAGTTGTTTCGCTTCTTCATTGTCTTAGACGTAAGCCATCTCAATGATATTTCAAACGTGTTCTTAATGAATTACTTCTTAGTTGTAGAGTATCATACGCTAAAATTGTTTATTTGTACTTATTGATGTGACAGTGGAAAAACGGGGTGCATCAAAAAAGACAGTATATGGTCTAGTAAAATGAACATACAATAGCTGGAGTCGAAAAGTGAAAATAAACAATCTTATTATGAACACTTCATGTATATTCTAAAGCCATTTATCTCTTCTATTTCTGACAGTAATCAGATATGATCAGTTTGATTTTTTGTCCTCAATTAGTCTAAACCTACTCAGACCTCAGTGTCATCAACATAGGACCAGGCATTACTGCGTAACTGTCCGAGTTGCCACACCTTATATCAGTACATTAAGTAGAAAGGTAGTAAGGGGAGAGATGAAGATAAGAAAATTCAATGGAAAGAAATATAAAGCATGAGAAGAAAGAAAGGAAGAATGATGAAATGGTGAGAATCGGTATGGTGTTAAAATGAGGACAATGTGAGTATACATCTGCACCAATGACATCAGTTCTGAGCCATATCCCTTAGAGTCTCCAGCCACTGGTTCCTCTTGTCCCACGGACACCAACCAGCTAGTCTGCATCTTTCTGCATGGCTCAAACCAACAGTCACAGACTTCATGCATTGGTGCCATGTTTTAGTCTGGCCACCTTAGGCCTTTTTTCAGCCTGGACCTACTTTGGCCAACATTGGGTGACAAGGCAATCGGTCACTAGGCATAGACCTCAATGTGACTAAAAGAGATTGGATTTCAGTGTATCTGGTGGCTGGATTCTACAAATATTATGGTTATGAAACATTTTCATGGTTGAATTGTGAATATCATTTAGCAGATAAACCTACAGATATGTTAATCAAGCCAGAACTTTGCAAAGAATTGAATTTATTCAATGTGATATACTCCAAAAGTAGAATAAATAATTTATTGAGATAAAATAAAGGGGATCACGTTAGTCTAGTCAGTAATTTTTCAAGGTGATCCTGAACCTGATGTATCGATCAAATTACGATTAATTATCGTTGGTTACATTCTGCATACGTATAATCCCTATATAAAGCCAGAAGTACTCGTCACTGACGGAAATCTATCGATCGAGTTTCGTTTGTATTCACTAAACCTAGTGAATAAGTGAATAAATTCGGATAGCTTAGTTGATGTAAGCATTGTCATCTGTAAGTACATCATTCCTTCTCAGTTTTAATCATAAGTAGAGGGGATTTGGAACCTGGGGAAGATGTCATGTTCTTCTGATATTCGAAGCTGACTGGAGTGACTATAAAAAAAAACAAGGACTCCTATTATTTTCCTGTAGGCTTTTAAGAAAAAAAACACAGAAAAACAGCACAGATCTTCAATTTCCCAAAGTTCAGGATTCATTTTTTTAAAACCATTTATTAGTTGGAAATATGGAATATTTAATTAGCTTATGAGATGAAGTACATTTCATATTCCTTTAAGTACTAATTTACCATAAGCACCTTTGTTCCATAAGGTATTTAGCTAATAAATATAGCCTAGATGTATCACACAGACTTTCAGTATCCATTCGATTTCGGTGGTCTTGAGCAGTCAGTAAGTTTCAGTATGTTTACTATCAAGATTCAGTAATTGGTTACAAGGATTTTACACTCCTGATACCTTCCTAGATAATGTTCGACATTTAAAAGGTTCAACATGAGTAGTTTATCTTTCATTCGCTTCATTGGAATTCCATGATTAACAGTCTACAGATTTAGTTATTCGCCGCATACATGACCAAAAAACGGACTATAATCTTAAGATTATAGTTTTATCTTTTGAGTACAGCATAGGTTCATTTGCATAGATAAACTTAATTTCATGAACCAAGTGAAGTAGCCTATCCGCTGCATCATCGTTTGTTGAAATCGACCCCTTGGATAAATAACAAATAAAGTTCACATTTTATTGGTTATTATAATCTGTAAAGTCAATGGTTTAACTGGGAATCATTCATTGTTATTCTAGATAACATCATGAGGGACAGATTCACAGCTAAGATTTAGTTTCGTCTATCCTGTTAGAATTTCTTTATTTGATATACAGTGATACAGGATTATTTACTGGATGACGTTTCAAGCACAACTTAGTGTTCATAGTCATATCAAAGAGTTATACCACAGTGTCCAATTTTCAAACTTAAATTAATTCATTCATCCAAGTTATGATGGCTATAAGTGGGTTTTCTTTAGAGGTATTAAAATTATTGTCTACAGATCTATTCTTAATGGTTTTTTCACTAACTCGGTATTAAATCATCATACAGTGGTACAGTCTGACACTTCCAAGCTATACTCACACATTCAATTAAACATAAGCAAGAGCTTTTCAAAGTTAGTGACGTTCAACTTATGAATGATGTCATCGTTAGCTTGTCTTGAAATCACCCTTATCGTTTCACACAGTACAGTGAAGAATGAAGTAGTATTGGCTTGAGAGCCGTAGTAATTTCACAAAGCGTTTCAGTATCCATGTTATACATTTCAAGAATATCCTTCCTATAAGGTAGGATTATCCAGCTCAGTCAACAGAAGCATATAAATAGTCAAGTATACAGTAATCAGGCTTTTCGGGTTAAGGATATGTTAATAATCTTCCCGTTGAAATCATCATCTACTTCAAGACTGCATGATACTGACAGTTCACTTGGGTCGTATTCTCCAAGGTGTACATAACGCTTGACAGCTTTAGCCCAGTATAATTTCTACAAGTTTCTATGTCACTTCAAAAGCATCAATAAATTTCGCAATTATCTAATCACTTTTTTTTCCTATTTATCCTAGAATACAATTATGGTCTGTACTTAAAATATAAAATTGTCACTAAATTGTGGTGTAATAAAAGACCTTTGAAAGTAATTTAATGAATTAGGCAAATTTAAGAGGAAATTAAAGGTAATCAATTAAGCCTTTTTTTTGACTGATATTTATTGCTTTCATCCCTAAGACATAAAAGTCTATTTAGTACCTGAAATTTACTTCAATTTCATCGTAGAACTACTAGGTAGACAAGATAAATAGATGAGTGTTTAGGACAAAAAACTACTGTGCACTATAAGTAGATGATAATGACACGCATACAATGTTCGTCAAGACATTTCACCATTTAAATCAGAACAAACTGACCACTGAAGAGTTTCTCTTACTGCTGGTTTGCTTCAGAGTAATTAAATATATCTATGTAAACTAAACTATCGTAATAATGTATAGTAATGATGGTTAGAGGCTAGCAGTGGAATCCTGGATATGCATTTCGTCCTATTTGGGACTCGTCAGCCGGATATGCCTGCCTCCCAGTGAGTGATGTTGTTCCCACCTAGATTCGGACTCGGGAGCGATCGCTTCAAACGCGAGAGCGTTACCCACTACACCACTGAGCCACGATAGCCACTTCTTGTGCGACGGGTAAATCATTACTATACATAATTAAAATATGGGCAATATCGAGGCATCCGCACAGGGGACTGGTCAAATCGGTCCAATCAACGAGGGTGTAATACAAGCAATAACACTATCGTAATAATATTTGCTGAAATTTCTCTCACTTGCTTAAAAATATATTATACACTGTGAAATAATGAAATCATCATTACAGACTAGGAAAAGATCAAACTGGGCTTAGAGTAGAACATAACTGAAAATCCTATTCCGATGCTTTCTAAACATATTCACAAAACTTCCATTAAACTACTTGTAAGCTTCACTGGTAATCAAAGGAAACTGTAATTAACTGAAGTGTGATAACAATGAATTGTTAAGCTAACAATCGGTCACCTTAATAACTTCACTTAGCTTAGAAAACACAGTACTATCAACATCATTCACACCAGCTACAAACATGCTCTATCACATTAAATCCTACTGGTATAACACGCTTCCAGTTGTATAAGTAGGGCTAAACTTATATAAGAAAGGGGGGGGAGTGGAGAAAGCCACCCTCTAGTCGTTTTTTCATCAGAATAATTATTGACAGGAACTCCTTCGTTAAAACGGGCTGAATCACGCTAAAAAAGACGCTTGCACAGTAAATGTTTCTGCCGCATTGGAATCATAACTCAAGATATCCGGCGAAGAAAGGAAATCATTCCTGACACTGACAGGATAAAAGAAAGATTGCTGTCAACCGACCACTCAAGAATATGAAGTACTGAAAAGACTGAAAAATAAGAAAAGCACTGTGATAATCCTGGCAGAGAAATGGCACACGACTGTAGTCATGAAAAAGAGAGTTTGCCTCAAGAAGGCTGGAAATCCGCTCAAACACTACAATGCATTTACACTACTTACCACCGAAGACATTCAACAGTTGGACAACCAGATCTCCAATATTTGTAACGAATTCCTCAAAAAGGATCGAACAAGAAAAGAAACCTAATAGTGAATAGAATCGAATGAGCCTGTTCTTCCTCAGTTTTATGGTGAACTAAAATTACACAGATTAAGAATCCCTGCATGACTAGCCGTTTTACCTCCGGGGACTTCAATATACCATTTATCCTCAGAGCTATCAAAGAAACTTTCAAAAATGAGGGAATCATAAGAACATTTCATCACATCGCCAACAGAATCTTCGGTAGAAAATATCCAGAGCTCTACATAGGTGACGAAGAATTATAAAAGTCAACTGGACCTCAGCTTCTCAAAGATACTATTTCGCTCCTCCTCAAAAAGTGTACAAAATTTGGGAACGCACGGAACTTGAGTTCCCATTTCTGAAGAGACTCATATATTTTCATCTATGGACCTGACTTCATTTGAACAGTAAAATTTGCAAGCAGATGAATTGAACACCAGAGAGATGGCCAGTATCTAAATCAATTGCAGAAGCCGTAATGCAAAGACTATGACCTGTTACTTTGCCGGTTATCAAGCCTAACTTTTGGACCCATTTCTTTAACTTAAATGATGAAAAAAAGGCACTCACAATCTGATCAACAACATTTTCAAAGAAATAAAATTTAATCTTGATAAAGGAGTTAAACAACAAACAGAAACTTCTGAGTCTTTTAATCAATAGAACAAGTGCAGGGAAATTGGAGATTCAGGTGTTCAAGAGGCCAAAAGATACTGATTTAATCAGGAACTATGGTAGCGACAACCCAACCGAGCACGAAATTACTTACCTACAGACTTTGTTACAAAACGGTAAAAACACATTGCAATACAACCACTTCATGGAGGAATTAAGAAAATCACTTGACGTTTACTTTACAGAAGAATGATAATGTAATTCAAACCACCAAGAGGTATCTATCCAACCACAAAGTAGTCTATGGAAACCAAGAGATGGAACATTGTACCACAAATAAATAACATTTAACAGATCAACACAAAACTGTTGAAGTTATCTGGAATTAGTGTGGCTTAGAAAAAGGGAATTTTCTTTAGAATATATCACTCAGACCGGAGGATGTAGTAGTTAAGGAAGACAAATTGAATGTTATTTGTAAAGTCATCTACAACAGCTACGGTAAGTGCATCATTGGACAAAATGGTCACCCACTTCGTTTTCGTTTACTCAAATATTAGTTGGTAATTAATTGTCAGGGAATTTCATCTTTTGTATCAATGCATATAGACAACTATGGAGACGAGTTTACTTTTGACAGTTTAGCGATTCTGGACACAGGAAACACAAAGAAAGCTGGAGAACTCTTAAGGAATTGGTATTCAAGTCATTCAGAAACCAACGGGTGTATAGACAGATCCAGTTTATTACAAAGTAAGAAAAATGACTAGCAACTTTTAGTTGGGAATCTTCATCGCCTCTGCCTTCTCTACTTTCACTTGAAGTCCCGTCTTTCTTCACTGCCCTGCCTCTTATGTCAACTTGTTAGTTTTTGCCCGTAAATCTTCAAGTTTGTGTGACATGAGACACAAGTCGTCAGCGATATCCAAATCTAGGATCTTTTCCCGGTCCAGTGTATACCCATCTTCTTGCTCCTCACTGTATGTTGCATGATCCAGTCCACCACAATTAGGAAGATCATAGGTGATAGTGGACAGCCTTTTCTTCTGCTTCACCATCCTCCTCTCCCCCATCAGCTGCCATGTGTCCATGGAGAAACATTTATCCTCTCGTCTTGTTTCCTCTTCCTTCCTAATACGGTTATGCAGGTTTCTTCCCACATCTGTTTCAAAGACTTCCGGTGTTCATCTACACAGGTTTCTTCAGGGATGTTGCTCAGTATCTTCTATTTTGTCTTGATGGCTGACGTGAAGATGTCCTTCCTAGTTTTGTTGTTCAATTCGGTCTCTGTTTTGGGTGTTGAATTCGAACTGTGGCCTGTCATCAACTTCTTCGAAGGCTTTCAACTTGATTTGGAAGGTTCCTTGCACTAAATAGTGGCGTGAACCTGCATCTGCTCCCCTTCTTGACCTTGTGTCAAGTAGACTGTGTCTCCACTTTCTTGAGATTGAGATGAAGTGGATCTGATTTTTAGTGTGTTCTGGTGTCTGGTGAAGTCCATGTCGCTTTGTGGATATCCTTGTGCTTGAACACAGTGCCTCCAATCACCAAATTGTTGCATGCACAGAAATATAATTGATACTGGATGATATATGAAAGTGAAATGAAAATTTGAACTGCACTTCTTCCGATATAACTCACGCCTATCTATACACTGAATGAAAATGTGAAGTAAAATCGACAGGAATGCTTGTTCTGCATATGTTTCGTACCTGTTTGATAGTTGTTAAAGAACCGTTTTGTCAAGCCAGATAAAAGTGACTCTTAACTGTGTCACTTCATGGTACCATTTGAGATATGTTTAACGAACTACGTGTAATGTCATGCGATTACAGCAACTTTAAGGAACATTAAGAATAAGTCATGTTAAGCCTTAGTTGGTCATGGTCAAATTGACATTAGTGTCAATAGTGAGCTTCGTCAGAAGAACAATAATTATTGTGTCTAATGATTATTTCTTGAACCAGTATTATATTATGAAAAACTCTTTTAAATATACTTAAAATGAAACTAACCTTTACTTTCTACTAAACCTATATGGTGTACTGACAAAATAATTGGAGAATTCAGAAACAATTTTAACAAATGTCAACTTGTGACGATTTGAATAGCAGCGTATCATGTCGAACACGATGTCTCATTAAGAAGGTCACGCTTCCATGGGACTATATTATAGTGATAATCACCCAAATGTTTAATTGTTTATCAACCCAGTTAGTTTTAGAACTTGCTATACTGGAAAGAGTTGTGTTTTGATTCCTTTACCAAAATTTTGATAAGGTTAGCTGAACGTTAATAATTGGAGACGTTCGTAAAGATGATAGATTTTTAGGCTTTCCACAGGTTTATATCTGAAACATGAGAAAATTGAATCTCTGTCAAAGATTGGAACTTTTGTCACTTACGGTCAAAAAGGAAGTTGCTTCTTATGAGATATTTACATGTCACACCTTCAAGGTAACCTCCCTGGTTATCTCATAGAATCTCAGTGATGATGGATGTTTTAATCCCTAATGAATAAATACTTCCTTAAAGTTATTCAGATGTTTTAAATGACACTGATATATAGCACCTCAAATGCCGCTGCTGGGGAGCTGGCGATATTCTTCCCAGACTTGAACCGACTGTTAAAGTCATTGCACTACATATTGGTTTGGTCTCTGGTAGCTATTTTCAACTTAGTTTATTTGACGTTGTAGGTTAGGGAAAATGGTGAATCAGAATATGAATAATAAAACTCAGTGGCGTGAGTCAATGGAGATTTATCATCTTATAGAGAGACCTAACTTGTTCACGTAGTACTTTATGCACAACTCTTGCATTTCTCACCATATGATTCCGCTTCACACGAGAAGTTCATCGCATACATATGTCCACTTTCGCTGATTCAATCTAACAGCTACATTTTAGGAAATAGACTAACGCTGCATCGCTGGTTCTGTCCCAGAAAAATAGCAGAATATATTATATATGGTATAAATGGTATAGTTTGGTAAATGCCGGGAAACGTTTTATATGCATGCTGAATAACCAACAAGGCAAATACGATGTAACTTCTTATACAAACGATGCAGTCAATTCTAGCATTTGGACTAGTCTTTGATTAGCATCATACATCTCCTAGGTGCAAAAATGCTTTCAAAATATACTCAGATTTATTTCAACACTTCAAAATATGATAACTTCCTGACTTTTGACCATCTAAAACATTTCAATCTGGGAATTCTCTTTAAACTGAATAGTAATCTGCTGAAATAAGACAGCTGTTTACTGCTAACGGATTTCCAATGAATTCAAGAAAATGATTTCTCATCAAGTTATTCATTTATTTTTTAAAATATATTCAAGTTTCAATAGCTGACAATTTAAAACACAATACTATCATCTCTTTATTTATTCAAGACCAATTCACTTATAAGAATAACCAACGCAAAAATTAACAAAATAATTTAGTTTTATTGATAGTTTACTCATCAAGCTTCGTTTATTTGCGTAAAAAGCAAGAAGTTTGCATATTTACTTTACTTTGTTTGTCTCAGCTTTTCATCTTTACACTCCAGGTTTTGTCTAGCACATACAGATTCTCTCTTTTCCGTCTTTTGCTGTTATGATTTTATTCATAGTTGTTTTAGATTGCTTTGAATAAATTTTTCCGACTCATCATTTATAACCGCTTGAATGGTTTGTCATTTCTAAGCAACACAGTATGTTTACAATCTTAATGCAGTTAAACAAATACTAAATTAAATGGCAACAGAACCACAAGAAGTTATTGGTTATTCACATTTTTACTGTTATCCATAATCAGGTTGATTTCATTGTGTCAAGAAAGCTGTTTATTTGTAACAAACAAAGAGGGAGATGAAGAGAAGAAGAATAAGTAAGAGTAAGGTGATGAAGAAACTACAACTGACAAAAATCGTCCGTATTAGCTACTGGATGGAAAATGATTCAAAGAATTGATGAACATGGAAGCATATTAATATACATATCAGAAATAAGCGTACCAGTAGATTTATTAAGGGTTGTTACTCTATCTTCCTATTAACGACTATATTTTTGTTTAGTTGAACTAAAGTCAGAGTCTATGAACTGGTGATATTTAATAAGTAGAACTGAAAGGATGTCATATAATTTATCCCAACGGCTTTCAATCGTGAAATGGCTGGAAAGAACAGTAAAAATCATCTTAACTTTGAGTTGTTTTTCAGTGAAGCGATTTAAGCAATGCTACTGCATTCCTTCTTCTGAAAGTCTACAATCAGAAATCCAAGAATGTTGAAACTGATTATTCTTATAGATGGTGTCTGATGAACTGCAGGAAGACACTAGGTGAAAAATCACTGATAATATTTCAAAACTATCAGTTTTGTATGATTACGGTGATTTCTTTCAGTGTATCGCTGGCTTACATGGATCAGAATGTCTATAGAATGGATAGCTTCCACTTGCTTGGTAATATGACATCCCTCTACGACCAATGGTCTCACTTCCGGGGACTCTGACATACAACAAACCAAGAGAACTTTCGAGACATTCTATCAAATCACCAACTGAATTCTTAGAAAAGATCAAAAGCATAAACATAGAATACGATATCATAACACTACACTTATCCATTGAACCCCAATTAGTCAAGGAAACTATATCCCTCCTGCTCAAACAAGATACAAACCTTCATAAGTGTTACGCATTTTTCTTTCGAGAATCCTTCCTCTCAAATCTCTGTCCTGTTACTCATTAGGTTTTGTTGATAAGCAAGGGAACTCATACAGGTGGGTAGTTACAGTCACTATATCAAATAGTGAGCATTTTAATTCACAATTTTCTTCTTGTCAGTCATCAGGGACAACAAGGAGAAAGTTCCTAAGACTCAATGCTTTTATGGTAAAATGCCAAACCTCAAATGTATATTAATAATGAACACACCCTAGGTGAAGGAAAAAGTGTTAGAACAAAATCAACAATTATAACATATTAGCTTCGAATTGTCTTTTAAAACGGTAGTTAACATCTATTACGGATGTATATAAAAATGTTGCATAACGGGCAACTGTGGTGTAATATTGGGTTTTCAGAATTCTGTACCCTACTTAGTAAAGATGCAAAATATTTAGCAATGGTCAATAAATTACTACAATTGACACTGGGTTCTGTTTTCTATATAACGAGATAACCGTTATGATAGAATCTTATGGGAGCATAGATTTTCTAACAGATGAATAGGCATCATGTCAGTGGCTTTTAGAGAATTAATTCTACCGAGGCCTATTTGCAACAGCTTGTGAGTATATAACCACCAGTTACAAGATATACGAAATCTACACAGCCATGTGATGCTTTTTTCGATTACTTAAGACTGAATAGTTCTTTCTAGGGTTTGAGAGCTGTTAGTTGGTTGGGGGCAATCGGCAGGAGGCCCTGGACCTAGGTTTCGTACTTGTTGGTACTCGTCAGCAAAGCATATTTGCAACCTCGACGGAACTGATGTCTTGCCTGAGATCCGAACCCACGTCACCCAGTGTTGTAGTCAGCGACTTTACCACTGAGCTATTCGGGCTGTGACTGACCTCCTGTAGGACCTGTTTACATGTATTAGTTGGTCACCGGAGTGCAACCAATTTCATGTTGTTTAGTCCTAAGTGCAGACCGAATCCTGCCGACTGCCTCCAACCAACTAACATCTACTAATGTGCACCGCAATGCTGAGTTTCCTAGCTTGGTTGCCAAATTACAAATATGATCGATAGGATTCAGTCTCCACTCAGGACTAGATAACATGAAATCGGTTGCACTCCTGTGACCATTCAATACATAAAGTTTGAGAAAATATGGTTACATCAACCTTTCATAAAGTAGTATATACACTTAAAAATATACACTTTTACTGGCAAAAGTCTAGGGTTTGATATTATAAGCTATCTGAATGAGAAGTTTTGAAATTAAAGGAAAAGCCACTTACTGTTTCTAATCCTACTTAACTAAAGTCAGTATTGGGTGTTAAATAATTTCAATGTGGACAATAGAATGTTGCAAATTACAAATTAGAAATCAATTGGACAATTGAAAATACAGCGCACTAATTAATATTTATTAGGCAAAAATGAAAGAAAAACAAAAATGCAGTTAAATTAAGTCACAGTCAATCATCAAACAGAATAACCTAATGAAAAGTGAGATAATTTGGAAGAAAATTTATCTGGCATTTTTTTTAATGTATCCGGAAAAGAATAGTAGACATTTTCATGCAGGTTTCCGGAGAATATAACTACAGACTCTAGACAACAGCTTCATCATGCAAAACTAATGAAACTTGATCAACTCATGCTCCAAATGATAAATTTATAGCAACTACTAATTTATTATTTATTATTTTTCGCTTCGGTTCCTAGTAGGACATAAGGATTCAGTAGCACGCCTCCACTCCACTCTCTTCTCTGCACTCTTCAAAACCTGGCTCCACCACTGTCCAAAAATTTTTATTTCTTCCTCACACCATCTCCTCCATGTCATCTTCACCTCGGACATCCAACTCGTCGTTTACCCTTTTGCATTCCACTCGAGTGCCTGGCACGTGATGTCCCCGACTACTCTCCTCAATGTATGCCTGATCCAATCCATCTCCACTTCCTTCTGCATATTTGGTGGGTGATAGGTTCTTGGTTAGTCAATTCATTGCCGACCAGAGTTTCTTATTGCTTATTCTTACGATTCTGGTCATCCGATCTTCATTGTCAGTGTCGAGTGTGCGTGGGTGGCATCTGTTGATGAATGTCTGTAGTCTGCTGGAAGTGCTTTCGTGACACGCCAACTCTCTCAACCAACACATGGAATCACTGACTTACTTGGCTGAATTGATGTTAAGAATCCGGATGTTGTTCACACTTTATGCTGAATGCAGTGCTGTGGATCTCCACACTGATTATTTCAGATTAATGAAAGCCTGTCTTGCTGTCTTCCCGATCCTAGTTTTGACATTCTGGTCTGTGTCGCCGCCACTTCCGCCTGTAGATGAAACGATGCTGCCCTGCCTAGGTAGGTGTAGGTGAAAGAAACTACTTCCTTTAGATTTCTCCCGTTCATGGCGATTGGTGCTTGTTGTTGTTGGTGGTGATGTTGGTTGGGTATCTTCATCACCTTTGTCTGTCTTCTCTACGTTCACCTGAAGGAAGTCCCGTTTTCATTGCCCTGCCTCACCTCTTGTGTCAACTTGTTAGTTTTCGCCTGTAGATCTTCGAGTTTGTGCGACAAGACATTAGACATCAGTCATCATCATCATCGGCGAAATACAGATCTTCCTCTAGAGTGTTTTCATCGGTCAACCAGCATATACCCCTCTTCTCGCTCCTCATGATTTGCTGCATGATGCAGTCCACCACAATCGGGAAGATCATGGGTGATAGTAGGTGGCAGCCTTGTCTTACTCCAGTCTTCATTTCAAAGGCGTGCACTACTAATAATTAACAAAAATCTAACTTTCTCTAATGAATATCATTTAGTTAAATTTTCCGCTCATTAAATTATGACTGACAACACATTGTTTCAGTTCCATATTAATTTGCCTATCGAGTAGCTTCTACAGTGAAACACTACTACTCCACAGCTGAGAGCAATAAACCTTTATTCATCCTATCAAGGTATTCAGATAACTTCTCGACTTTGCTTTAACATTTGTGCACCTGTTTCTTCTTATGAAGAAAATAAACAACGGTGGCCTCTAAATCCTAGTTTAAACGTTCAATACAGCTGGACCAATTGCTTCCAATAAATCTATAATTATGTAAACGAAGAGGAGAAAGAATTGGTTGGATATAAATTCTCCACTGATTAGTAGAGAATGACCAATGAAATACCATCAACTTTCGATGGAATACAGTGGCTGATCAGCCTTTTATTTAAAAATGTAACTCTTGGAGAAAAGTGTGAACCCTAATGAAGCAGTAGGTAGTTTGAAATCCCTAGGTGTTATTTATAACACTAAATTAGGATCAAGGTGAGGAGATAAAATAGTTGATGAAAACTTTTAATACACTGCACAATAACACTAAAAACAACACAAGAAGACAAGAAACAACTTAACAAGACTAGAAACACTGACTAGGCAGAATCTAAAATGTGAAAACACCTTTTCAGTTGCCAAAAGTGATAAGGTGATTTCAACAGCAGATATAGGCAAATTGCATTACTTCGTGAAAGTCAAATAACACATCCAGAAGAGACAAGAACAAGATTAGGTGGTTTAAAGCTGATGAAGTAGGCTGTAAATATATGAGGGTGTATATGAAGCCACAACAAGATACATCAGAATGGTTCACTTTATTACCTAAAAAGCAGGATTTCAGTAGAATATACGGTACAATCAAAGTTCAAGAACCAACAGATAGATAGATGATTTTGGGAACACCTAAGTGAGCAAGGTATCTAAATGCCTAGTTTCAATAAAATGCTTTTCTAGGAACTGCTTAAACCCAAAATTAGCCACCTTACAGGAAATGAAGTGAAGATTAGATGATATTTAGACACAAGAGTATGTAGAAAGGATTAGCTTCTTAACAAGCTTATATACCAACACAATAATTAACATGTATCTAGATGTCAGAAGCTGGCTGAAAAATGAGATGTTTCGATATTTGAAAAGTGATCATAGGCTTACTCATGGAGCAAAGTTACGAACTGAAAACATTATGCCAAGAGACAAGCTATGTCTCACATCTTCGGTTGTGGAATTTCAAAATGAAATGCATAAACAAGACAAGAAGTATCTATGTGATCATCAGCATGCACATTCGAAGCAGATATATTTCTGAACATTTGCTAACCTATAGTTGTTACGTCATTCATTGGTACCGCAAAGATATAGTGAAGAAAGATGGCTTGCACATTGACTGTGTTCAGAGCAGAACTTGAGTAAGTTTCAAACTACTTGAGTAAAACCTTTACGACCCAATCACACCAGCTAAACAACCTCTGCAAACTTGAGAACATGGAACAGCTATTTCATTCTAGTTGTAGACTGTTCAATGGTGCGAAAACATAGTTTTATAAAGGACTAAACCCAAAGACAGTTAAGATCTCTAAGTTAACATATCACATTTTAACTGCTGTGATGCAAGTCAATAGTTCATATTTTTCAACAGAGCACTACCGTTACCCAAGATCCATCCTTACATATACTTGTTTGATTCAACAGGTCCTATATAAGTGACTAATGTAGAGAATAAGTAATCCAGCCAAGGCTATGAAGGTGAAAAAGACATAATAGTTTGGGACGCAATAACTATCTAAGGGTTGATATAGTTAAACAAAAAGGGAGGTTATTCACTTAATTTATACTCATCAAATCAACATCTAGCATTCTCAGTAAGAATGATCCAGTATCAAGCAAAGATGTATGATGAATTCTATCACCAACAAATGCAGGTTAAGGAAAGTAATGATGCTAAGAAATATAAGTTAGTAGACGTTTAATTATCTAGATGTGACTAAATTGGACCGCAGACGCCAAGCGGTAAGTAATACTACATCACTATGTACTGTAGCATATGAACAAGTGTGGTATGCAAATACATTTCATCACAGTGCTGAAGTCCCATAATTACTTTAGTCATTCCGGTTTCACTCAGTTTAAGGTACTTCTCATGGAAAAAAGGAACACTGCATTAATGAGGCCTGTTGCTAGTTGCTGTCTTTACCCAAGCAAACGTTTTGTTCTCGGAACAACCTATCTAGATCGATATAACAGACATTACAGTCACTCTAATGAGAAAACTGGCAGGCGTTTTTCGTTTGTAGCGGCCTGAGATAATACACTTCATGATCTGAATCACCGAACGTTTCAGCTGCTCAAACGTCCTTCAAATGAATTCCGGTATTTTGTCATTTCTGAATAAAAGTATATTTAATAGTCGGTTAGATAACCATCTGCATCCTATTTCCCGTGATATCACTGCTAATGGCTAACAAACCAAGAAAATGTCCACATATCAGTCTTCTCTAATGTGTCAAGATGTCAATCGTTAAAACAAAAGGTAATAATCGCTATGAGAATATTCACTAGAGAGCAATAAAACATTTGTGTGACACTTAATAAATAAATTTTTTTTCCACTAGGTTTTGATGTTGTTCTAGCTATCCGCTTTTTGATAGATATCATTTCTGTACTAGGTTAGTCAGTAATTATTCTAAAAATAATGTAAAATGGAAATAAGTGGATCGAAATGAAGGCCCAAGATAAGATGGAATTCTTATAGTACCAATACTACTACTACCGCTACTGTTAGTCATACTTTTAGCATAAAAGCGTAAAAGATACCCTTCAATCCGATATTACTCACTAGGCTATAAGAAAATATACTGAATGAGGGCTGATGATAATAGTCTGTCTACCACGTACGGAAAAGTGGATGGAAATCTGGACATAGGACTAAATTCTTGAAATTTGAGTGCTCAATCCACTGAGCCACATCCTTATACTATTAATATTTCCATTACTATTGTCATAAGTACTGACTATTTTACATCTGGTACAAAAACTGTTATGCCTAGGATAAAAAAGCTATCAGTTTCGCCTGGCAGCAGTCTCATCATGAATAGCGTGGTGGCAATCTTTTTGACTGAGATTATTAGTCACATTATTTCCAGTAAAATACCACTTTCTCACAGGTTTCATATGTACTAAAGTGCATTTACCTGTGATTTCTTTTAGTGGTTGAAAACCGCGTATAACATCACACATTTTCGGGTCACGCAGCTCAATGGTTCGATTGTAAATTTCATGGAAATCATTCTGACAGCATCCATGACTAGTTGAGATATTATCTGTGAGTTATATATATTACTGACCGAGGTGGTAAGTTGTCGGCCACTGATAGAAACTAGAGGTACCTCCCACTGACAGGGAGGTTATCCAAACACAGGACAGGAGTTTAACTCGTGCGGGAAGAAATTCTTGGGTTATGTACCCTTACTTACTCAGTTCAGGTAGCTGAATCTATCAAGGTATTCATATTTTGGCTAGCAATTCCAGGAGACTGATGATATATGCTCGTTAATTAGTTCTTGGTTTTGATAACATTAATACGTGAGATGTATTTGAGAATTTCACTATTTCCTCCAGGAACACATATTTGGCGTGAGTAATCACTTGTAAATAGTTGACGAGGAACCAGAAATCTTGTTTTATGACTTCTCGTACATTATTATAGGGTTTGTTTATTCGTCTCAAATATACGCGTATTTTTTCTGAAATATATAAGTTATACCATTCAAAAAGACCACAATGCTGGCCAAAATGTACTGCTTTAATGTGACGCTTATCACTGCAGTGTATCAACTGTCATGGTCTGATAACATTTTTGAGCATCACATCCTTAATCATAACAACCATTTCTTGATGTAGGAGAGTTCTGTTTGTGCTTTTCCAAATGCTTTGATAAACTACCGGGAATACGCAATAGAATTACCAGTTCCTTGGAATTAATTGGAGTCTTTCAAGTTATTCACAGCTCTGACTATCCTGTTTCACATATCTAAAAGGAGAATGGTTTTAAAGCTTCTTATAGAAAGTGACTTTACGAATTCTAGTTTACAGGTGACCAAGAGGAATACCGAACTTTGCTGAACTATTTCAATTACGTGACAGTATACAGAATTTATCAAAATGCTATCTAAGCAGGCTTGATCGTTGCCCTCATTGCCACAGTAGGTCAACAATGAAGTGACGATTACTTAAAAAGAAAAAAGTTTACTGAAATCGGAGTAACGTCATTTGGAACTGAAAATGATGGAGTCCCTAGTCTCAGCAATCAGTGGTGTATGTGCATCAGCTTTCTCATGGTTATGGATATCATAAGCATGCAACAAGTACACGTAGACATCTGATGGTAGACTGACTCTGACCTAAGCGTATAAAACCTCCCTATTCGATGTATACTCTTTAATTGAGACTTTAAGTAGTTAGCAACTCTGTAGTACCTTACCGTCCAGCAACTCACGGTATCATCCATCGACCTCATATCTGTACATATAGTGCATTGAATCTGGTTGTCAGTTATGTTTGTTAAAGGATAACGCCTAACTAGAATGCTTTCGTTGTATATGAAGTATCCAGCTTGTTGAAGAATTTTCTATATTCTACAGGCAAATTTTGAGCACTGTTGATCGAGAAAATAGCAAAATTTTGACCTCAGCAGTGTATCAGTGCGCACTTTTGGTGCTGGGTGTCATGAAGCGTTCCACTACATATACTATACTAGTGGAACATAGGGATTGAGTAACACCTCACCATTTCACTCTCTTCTCTACACTCTCCATAACCTGGATTCACCACTCACCACAAACTATCATTTCTTCCTCATACAATCTCATACATGTCATCAACAGCTGAGACGCCCAACTCGTCGTTCACCATTCAGCTTCCACTCGACGGCCTCACCTGATCTGACCTGACCTGACCTGGCACATAATGTTTCCTCTCCAAAACCGTCTTCTCAATCTATGTCCAATCCAATCCAATCCAATCCAACCCAATCCATCTCCACTCCCCTCTGCATACACGTTGGGTGATGGGTTGTTCGTTGGTTGTTTGGTTGGTTGGTTGGCAGCTAGAGTGAGTTCCTTCTTGCTTATTCTTATTATGCTCCCCATCTGATCATCTTCAGTGTCAGTATTGAGTGAGTGAGTGTAGGGGTAGACGTGGGCGTGGGCGTATGCGTAGGTGCAGGTGGCAGCTGTTGATGATGTATGTGTGTAATGTTTTGGAGGGAAATGCTATTCGTAACTCACCAACTCTCTCAACCATCACATAGAAGCAGTGACTTGATTGAATTGGTATTGGTAATTGAGATGTTGTTCAGGCTTTATGCTGACTACAGTGCAGTGCAGAGCAGTGGAGTGTAGTGGAGTGGAGTGGAGTACAGTGGAGTGCAATGGATCTCCACACTGATTATTTCAGATTAATGAAGTTGTGTCTTGCTGTCTTTTCGTAGTTGAAACGATGCTTCCTAGACAGTTAGGTAGGTAGGTAGGTGAAAGTGACAACTTCGTTTAGATTTCTGTCGTTGATGTTGACTGGTGCTTGTTGTTGGTTGGTTGGTTGGTTGGCTGGGTATCTTCATCACATCTGTCTTCTCTACGCTCATCTGAAGGCAGTCCTGTTTTCGCTGCGTCGCCTCACTTCACCTCACCTATTTTGCCAGCTTGTTAGTTTTCGCCTGTTGATCTTAGAGTTTGTACGACGAGACATCAGACATAAATCATCATCGTCGGCGAAATCCAAATCTTCCTCTAGGGTCTTTTCATCGGTCCAATACACGTTTGCACATCTTCTTGTATCTCACAGTTGTCTGTTGCATGATCCAGTCCAGTCGAGTGCAGTAGACCACAGTCAGAAAGGTGATAGGTGATAGTAAGCAATGTTGTCTTACATCTGTCTTCACTTCCACTACTACTACTATTACCTGTGATTGACTTGATAGTTAATGGTTCACACCTTCAGAATTCTGTTATATACGCAGTCAATTCTCGAAAAGCATAAGTATGCACAAATTTTTTGATGGCTTTATGCATCTTCTCGACTGAGTTGTTTCCTTGATATGTTGGATACTGTTAATAATAAAAGTTTATCAGTGGTATTTACTGCTCTTTCCAAAACATGTGTAGATGAATTCATCTTTCAAATAAACAAAACATTCCAACCATTTAATCAAGTAAATGAAAGGGAAACTTTAAAGAAAAATTAATTTAGTTTATTTTATTGCAAGCGGATATTTTTATGTATATATCGTATTGGATGCAATTCAATTTAAAATAAGAAATGAAATTACATTAACCATATTTAATTATGTATGCATACCAAAAAAAAGATTGTTTAAGTTAATCAATTAACAATTCAACTAATGAATACCGCAAAGTATGAACCGCTTGAATTATGAAGGATTTAAATTAATCTTTTACAGGATATTTCAACAATAAGCATAGAAGTTGGGAACTTAGTGGTGAGGTTTTTAGATAAAAGTTTTCAGTCGTAACATTGATACTGTCAACCTGAACTAGTGGTCAGCATTTTTATCAAGAATAGTTACCTTAATACTACAAAGGCGAAATATGCGAATTCTGAATAGTTACTTGATTAATCTAATGAACTGATGAAATGATCTAGTGAAGCAATGGACACTGATGAAATCTATCAAGTATACTTCGGTATCTGGAGGCAGAACAAATGACTATTGGGCTTGTTATTGACTGAGATAGAACGATAATTTATATGTTAGCCATCTGGTTCATTGTATAGGATGTATTTTTACTTGTGTAATTCTGGCGTAGTATAGCCATCTGGGCTATAAAACACTAAGGACCGAGTAAAATGAGCTGAACATTATTCACTAACGCATTTGATTTGAAGAAATATGCTATTGAATATTATGAGTACTTAGAGTACAATCACTCTGGTGTTTAACTCGCTGAGTAGCATATTTCGTTTGTTTCTTTCAAAGATCATACTTCACAGTCTTGACCTGGTTGTAGCCAAAGAAAACCTTGTTGATAGTGCAGCTTGACATTTAGAATACTGCTCAGTTGTGAGTAAAGTCAACTATATTTGAGCCTGAAGTGAAATGTCCTCCTTGGCTCTTCAACAACAGTTGTTTAATCCACATCGGATAGCAAAAATGCATGTTGAGTATTATTCATCACTTGATTGTATGATGTAACTTAACCAAAATACTGACTATGCATGGAACTCAGGCTTTAGCTGAGAGGTCTGTGAGTAGTATTCATCACAAATCATTATGAGACGGCGTTGAAAACCCTTATCATCTCAACTACTCACTTTTTACGCTAGCTAACCCACAACTGTGTAACGAATCAAGCCTTTTAGTGAATGTATCAGCAATTAACCACATTTTTCTAGAGTGGTCATTTTGGAGTTAGTTATAACCACTATCGAGTATGATTGTTTGACAGCCATCTTCATAGGGAGATTAGTTGACTACAGAGGTTTGGTTGTAATCCAACCCTGACTTGTGAATAAGACTTAACGGAATGAAGTGATGTTCTGTTTTACAAGGCGAAATTAACAGGACTGGAATCAACTGAGAAAACAGATAACCACTTATTATGACTCAGAATGAATACATCGGGATATCTGGTTGTTGATTTGGTATGATTGTGATTCACTTATGAAAGACCACTGAAATCAGTTATCACTATTAGTATTTAGCTAGAAAACGAATCTTTCTTAGATACATTTTATTATTATTATTATTACTTTCCCTTGGGTTCCTAGTGGAACATAGGGCTTCAGTAGTACGCCTCCATTGCACTATGTTCTCTGTTGTCTTTGAACCTGGCACCACGACTGCCCACAAGCTTTTATTTCTTCCTCACATGATCTCCTCCGTGTAACCTCAGCTGCAACGCCCAACTAGTCATTTCCCATGAGGGTTCCAGTCTATAGAATGGCCTGGCGCATGATGTCTCCGAATGGTTTTCTCAGTGTATGCCCAATCCATCTCTACTTTCTTCTGCATATTTGTTGGGTAATAGTTCTTGGTTGGTTCGTTCCCAGAGTTCCTTGTTGCTTATCTCTTTTGCAATCTGGGCTGCCTTGCTAGGTTCATACATGGTGTGGACATTCCATGTCCCCACGTTTACTTTCGCTTTCATCGAGAGAGGTGAAGACACATCGGCCAATCGGCTTCCTGAAGGCTTTCACCAACTGGCGTCATTTCGTCTCCCTGATTCCAGCGAGGAATAAGTTTGTTATTATTTTTTACAATTTCTTCGTGCTTTGAAGTTTGTTCAGCGGTTGGATTCGTTTTACGGGTAGGGCTACTAACCCTATACCCAACCTTCCCTGTTTTTTCGGGCTTAGGATCGGTTAGTAACTAGTGAACCGGTTAACCAGGTGAGGTTTCTTAGATACATACTAATGGTTAATTGATTACTGAAATAAAAATTTGTTCATTTCCACGACTCGTAATACGATAATAATATGGGCTATACAATCGATGGTTACGGTAGATGTTGGTGCCAAGTTAGCCTCTTATGTCATTTCACAGTGCAAAAATAAAAAAAATTCAGGAATAAAGAAAAACGACGCAATCTTCTACTATGGAGAGACCTGAACAGAAAAGAGATAAATAGACACGTCACTCAGGTATGAGTCTTAGTTATCATGATCTGTCCTTAAATGTGTTAACCATGCAGTACCAGTCTATCTATACGTGTAACAACTCATTTCATATAGAGACACCGTTTTTCACTTCTCATGTTTATGATCAAACTGAAAATTATTTCGCTAAGCAACAGTTTGACAAGAGTGAAAACCAAATCACAGAAGTCAGCCCTTATACTTCTGAAGAACTTCAGTCTAAATCAAATCTTCATACTCTTAAGTTAAGCCTCAGTAGAAGTTGTAACATTTTAATGTTCAAAGAAACGGTTTGTATGGATTAAACAATTGCTAATTTATCACCGTCAAAGAAATTTTTCTCCTTCATCTTTTTGGGGCTTCAAAGTATTTCAGTCTGTGGGATTGAAATTTTCAAAAGAATTAGGTGGATATCATTTGGCTGAATTAGAAACAGCAGTGACTAGTTGACTGTTAGTCAGGAAAAATTCATTGATTTTGATTTGTAAGGTTGACATTTATGTGCACAGGAATTTATCTTTTATTCGAGTTGATAGAATTTTAAATCGATAATCTGGGATCACTAATTCGAACCCCATTAGGTACAAGAATTTACTTTTAATTTCACCCATTATCTTGAAGTTTATCGATAACATGGTGTCACAGATAGCAGGATTAAAAGTTATCCAAGATACTATTGTTGCTATCTTCCCTATCAGTGTTTTCTAAATCCTTCAAACCAAATACTTTTCGTGAATAAACACTTTTAGTTCATAACACAAAAGGTAATATTTTGTACTTATTTTCCAACTGACTGTCCTTCTTTGTCTGTCCCCATCTCTCTCTTTCTTTCTTTTCTATAAAATCCATCTCATTTTGTAAGCCTGACTTCAACTAACCTATTCACTTTTCTGTTGAATTACTACGAACCTAAAAATATGCTCTTCAATGACTCTCACTGAAAATCGTTGATATATAAGCAGTAATTAACAAAGTCAGTAAACAGTTACCTCTTTTCTAACTTCATTTTTAGGCTTCATTGCTGATAAACTTTTATGATTGCATCTACTGTTTTTGTTAATAGCTTGAGGAGAAAACTGTAACTTTAGTAACCAAAATATCGACATCTATTTTGGAGAAAAATAGTTACTTTTGCCAATTGTATGTAAAAGTGAAAATAGTTTTGTTCCAATTTGCCTAGTTGTTTGTTTTTGATATTATGCATGGAATACTTTGACAAAACAACTCAACAGGATAACATGTTTAGATGATGAATCATCTCTTCATTCTATCTTCAGTAATAAGATATATGTATATAACCGTATACTGATGGATTAAGGAATTTTGGAAAATCGAAGAATCGTAATTTTCTGCCTTGGACTATAGCTGGTACTCCTCTATGCGCTTATTTTTATCTGTGCTCAGTGGGGACTTCTTTAGAAGACTGTCTATCTTTGATGATATCAATCAGTGATTCTGGGGTCAGAGAAGGCAACACAACCAAGGTCATTTTCTCCCTTTTAGTTTACAAGTATTCTCTGTTATTTAAAAATCCTATGAGCGGAACACACTTCTCGTTGTTTGACAAAGGAAAGCCTTTAAGAGACAAGCCCCTGCAAGGGGAATATGAGTGTCAACGCCAGCATGCTCTAACAGACAGGATCAAATGGGACGATTTAACCTCCCAATTCAGAGAACGCACAGCCTAGAACATTTCAGATTACGTACAACTCAGTGATGTATCTTATATGACTGGTGCCCATTTCTTAAGCGTTCATTTACTTTTTATCTGATACCTTTCCTTTATTTCTTCACAATCTTGCCATAAGATTTCGTGTGATTCATTTCTTACTGTCAAGATTGCGAAAGGATTTCGACTTTCGTTCAGCATACTTTTCAGCACAATTTCATATTTTGTTCAGTGTTTATTATTATGTGAGGTACTGATAGCAAGCAGCCAACACATCAAATCATTTTTCCTCCCTTACTGCTTGAAATAGCATAGTTTTCTAAGCTGCCTTCTGCAATCTTCGTGGTAGTGGGTCAATCAGCTTGTAATTGTGACAACAATATCTTTGAAAATTGACTGAAGGACTTCTGTCCTATAGATAATCCAATCCTACAGGAATTCACTTGCTGCCTGAAAAGCAACATAGCTGTTTTAGTTAATCGGTGGGAGATGTAGGTCTGAAAAACAATGTGAAACCATTTTTGCTACGGTTACAGAAACACCTGGCTCATGCGTGTCAAAAAGCATGCAAAAGCGAAATTACAAGCGATGTATTCTGAAGTTAAAGGAGATTCGAATTTTGTGGCAGTATTCACCACGGAAACCTCGCAGGGCTAACTAGTTTACTAGTTACTAGCCGGTCCTAAGACCGGGTAAAGAGGGAAGGTTGAGCATAGGCCTAGCAACCCTACCCCGTAAAACAAATCTAACCGCTAAGGAAACTTCAAAGCGCAAACGAAATATAAAAAATAATAACAAAATTATTCCTCGCTGGAATCGGAGAGGCAAAATGACGCCAGTTGGTGAAAGCCTTCGGGAAGCCGATTGGCCGATGTGTCTTCACTCTCTCGATGAAAGCGAAAGTAAACGTGGGGACATGGAATGCCCGCACCATGTTTGAACCCAGCAAGGCAGCCCAGATTGCAAACAAGATGAAGAGGTATCACATTGAAATGCTAGGAATTAGCGAAAGCAGATGGAATGGAAATGGGCTCTCCAAACTGTCAACTGGATAATCAATAATCTACTCCAATATTGTCACCCAGACGACAACCACGAGCACACTGAGTTATGAAGTGGCTATCATCATGTCCACAACAGCATCGAAGGCTCTCATGCAGTGGGAACCAATCTCCTCCTGTAGGATCATGACAGCAAGATTCAACTCAAAAGGAAGGAAGGTCACAATCATGCAGTGCTATGCACCTACAAATAATGCAGATCAGGAGAAAAAGGAGGAACTCTACAGACAACTGCAATCAACACTGGACAAGACCCCAACCCAGTTGGCGACATAAAAATTCTAATGGGTGACATGAATGCCAAACTGGGAGGGGACAACATGGGAAGAGAACTAATCATGGGTCAAGAAGCGTTAGGTGAATTTATGAACGAGAATGGAGAATTGTTTGCAGAATTCCGCGCATTCAACGATTTGGTGATTGGAGGCAGTGTGTTCAAGCACAAAGATATCCACAAAGCAAGATGGATTTCATCAAATGCTAGGACACACTAAAAATCAGATCGACTTTATCTCAATCTCAAGAAAATAGAGACGCAGTCTACTTGACACAAGGTCAAGAAGAGGAGCAGATGTAGGTTGAGACCACTATCTAGTGCAAGGAACCTTCAAAATCAAGTTGAAAGCCTTCAAGGAAGCTGGTGATAGACCGCAGTTCTAGTACAACACTCGGAAACTGAAGGATGAAACTACAAAGGAGGTCTTCAAGGCAGCCATCAAGACAAAATGGGAGATATCGAGCAACATCCTTGAAGAAAACTGTGTGGAAGAACACTGGAAGTCTTTGAAAGCTATGTGGAAAGAAACCTGCACAACAGTACTAGGAAGGAAGAAGAAAGAAGACAAGGAATGGATCTCGACGGATACGTGGGAGCTGATAGAGGAGAAGAGGATGGTGAAGCAGAAGATAAACCAGTGCAAGGATGCTCAACGACAAGAGGAACTGAGTACAATGTATAAAACACTGGACAAGGAAGTGAAGAAGAGTGCACGCAAAGACAAAAGACACTTCTACGACACACCAGCAAGTGAAGCGGAACAGGCTGCAGGTAAGAGAGACCTGACGACATTGTATCAAATAACCAGGTTGCTATCAGGGAAGAGATCAACACAGACGAAACCAATAAAAGATGAGGAGGGAAATTTAATTACGAAAGAGGAGAAACAAAGAAAACAATGGACCGACTACTTCAAGCAGCTCTTGAATCGACCACCACCTGCACTTCGTCCAGAAATACCACCTACAGCCCAGCCACAGAACTACAAGAGAATATAAATCCTCCAACAAAAGTGGAAGTCCTGAACGCCATAAAGCTACTGAAATGTGGGAAAGCAGCAGGACTAGATAGGATCTCGCCAGAAGCACTGAGGACAGATGCAGAGACAACAGCGGACATGCTCACACCACACCACTATTGCAGAATGTGTGGAAGGAAGAGAAGGTACCCGACGATTGGAAGAAGGGTTACCTTGTCAAACTGCCGAAGAAGGGAGACCTCAGTGTTTGCAAGAACTGGCGCGGAATCACTCTCCTGTCCACCCCAAGCAAAATATTAAGCCGCATCATCCTGGAGAGACTAAAGGATGCACTAGATTCAAAACTACGGCCGAAACAGACAGGCTTCAGGAAATACAAATCATGTGCGGACCAAATTGCAACGCTTCGCATCATTATAGAACAGAGCATAGAATGGCAGTCAACTCTACACCTCAGCTTTGTCGACTCGATCGGTCTTCTCAGTGCAAGCACAATCCATCTCCACTTCCTCCTGCATATTTGTTGCGTGATAGGTTCTTGGTTGGTTTGTTCCAGAGTTCCTTGTTGCTCATTCTTTCTGGCCATCTGAGCTTCAGTAGCGAACGTAAGCAGTTATTGATGAATGTCTGTAGTTTATTAGAAATCCCTTTCGTGACGCGCCAAGTCTCTGAACCATACAGAAGGACTGACTTGACTGAATTGGTGTTGAAAATCTGGATCTTGTTCCTCATGCTTATTACAGATCTCCACACTGGTTTCAGGCTAATGAACGCCTGTCTTGCTTTTCCGATTCTGACTTTGACATCCTCGTCTGTGTCACCGCCGCCTGTAGTTGAAACAGTGCTGTCTAGATAGGTGAAAGAGGCTACTTCCTTTAAGCTTCTCCCGTTCATGGTAAGTGGAGTTTGTTGTTGTTGGAGTTGTTGGTGCGGTATCTTCATCACCTCTGTCTTCTCTATATTCACCTAAAGTCGCGTCTTCGCTGCCCTGCCTCTCCTGCCAACTTGTTAGTTTTCTCCTACCGATCTTAAAGTTTGTGTGATATCAGACACAAGTCATCGGCGAAATCCAAGTCTTCTAGGTTCTTTTCCGTCGTCCAGTGTATCCCCCTCTTCTCGCTGCCTACTGTTTGCTGCATGATCCAGTCCACCACAATAAGGAATATCATGGGGGATAGTAGGCAACCTTGTTTCACTCCTGTCTTCACTTCAAAGGCATCACTGAGCTTCCCATTGTCAATTACTTGGCATGTGGCATCTTCATATAGTTGTTGAATGAGGCTGATAAAGGTTTGTGGTATTCCGTAGTATTGAAGCAGTTTTCAAATGACCTCTCGGTCGACGCTGTCAAAGGCCTTCTCAAAGTCCATAAAGCTGAGGTGTAGAGTTGACTGCCATTCTATGCTCTGTTCTATAATGATGCGAAGCGTTGCAATTTGGTCCGCACATGATTTGTATTTCCTGAAGCCTGTCTGTTTCGGCCGTAGTTTTGAATCTAGTGCATCCTTTAGTCTCTCCAGGATGATGCGGCTTAATATTTTGCTTGGGGTGGACAGGAGAGTGATTCCGCGCCAGTTCTTGCAAACACTGAGGTCTCCCTTCTTCGGCAGTTTGACAAGGTAACCCTTCTTCCAATCGTCGGGTACCTTCTCTTCCTTCCACACATTCTGCAATAGTGGTGTGGTGTGAGCATGTCCGCTGTTGTCTCTGCATCTGTTCTCAGTGCCTCTGGCGGGATCCGGAGTAGATTACTGATTATCCAGTTGACAGTTTGGAGAGCCCATTTCCATTCCATCTGCTTTCGCTAATTCCTAGCATTTCAATGTGATACCTCTTCATCTTGTTTGCAATCTGGGCTGCCTTGCTGGGTTCAAACATGGTGCGGGCATTCCATGTCCCCACGTTTACTTTCGCTTTCATCGAGAGAGGTGAAGACACATCGGCCAATCGGCTTCCCGAAGGCTTTCACCAACTGGCGTCATTTTGCCTCTCCGATTCCAGCGAGGAATAATTTTGTTATTATTTTTTATATTTCGTTTGCGCTTTGAAGTTTCCTTAGCGGTTAGATTTGTTTTACGGGGTAGGGTTGCTAGGCCTATGCTCAACCTTCCCTCTTTACCCGGTCTTAGGACCGGCTAGTAACTAGTGAACTAATTAACCACGTTTGGTTGATGTAATTCTAGCATCCATGTATTATGTAAACATTTGAATTATGGATTTGCAAGTATCGAGGGCTTCCTCTTCTTTTCCTCATTATAGTAGATGTTCAAAGCAGTCACTTTAAAAATTTATTTTCATAAGAATTAGTTAAGCTTTAATTGTATATTGATAATGTAATTTGTTTTAATCAAACAAAATGACGGTTCAGGATTACTCATTAAACAGCGCCAAAATTCAAATCCTTTATAAGGATCACATGTATAAGTTATTTCGTTTTCATTGTGATTTTTAGTTGTTCCTTATGTATATACACATAAACTTGTGTGTGTGTGTGGTTGTGTCTAGTAACATCTCGTCTGTTAGCTAACTATCAGAAAATAATTGTATAGAGATTTAAATTTTATCCTGCCAATACCATGATACAATAACTAATATCTCCAGTTGAACAAAACACTGTTCCAAAATTAACTGATATTTTTCCATTCACTTGTCGATTGTTTTCTTACTGATTACATTCCCTATGCCTTCACCACAACCACCACCATTGTGAAAGTTTATTAAAAAAATTTTTTTTTATTAACGTGAATTCTGAATAGAGTGAGTAAAAAAAATAAAATGCCTGAAGGATATGCATTGTTATAGAGAAAGCAATCACTGTGACAATATAGTTCAAACATTTTCTCAATTGTCCAGTTGACTTTTGAATGAGTAATGAGTTTTTATTGGAAAATGAGGTTTATCAGTGGAAGCTTTAGTGATTGGTAGAAGGAAGAAAAAGGTAGAACGGTGACAGAATCATAGAAAAATGTTTATTGTGTCACATCTATATGGCAAATAGCATAAGGGACTGGATACAAACTTAATTCACGTGATCCTTACACAAATTTAATCATTATTCGCATAAAACAACCTCTTACAAAATTGTCAACATCAAATGTTTCAAGCATTAAAGGTATTAACATTGTATGTAAATGATCTCATATTGTGGTAGAACTGTAGTAAAATCTTGAAAGTAACCAGGATGTTAGTTCCATTCATCTTGCTATAAACGTAAAACTGTGAGTAATGATGTTCGATGTGAGGAGTCTCTGAGCAGCATAATTCATCTTATCGTACGTTTTGTTGCAGCTGAAACTTACTATAAATAATTATCGACTATCTTAAGTAAACGTCTGTCACCCTGAAGATTCTCTGAGTGACTTAAATTCAAATGTCCCAGTAAATATAGATACACTTTCAAGGTGCTGCTGACGTGTTGTTGATGAAAACTAACAAACAAAAAACTACAGTCAAGCAGGGCTTCTGCTGATTTGCGTCATAGGCGCCTAATGAGACCGACGCAGTCCAATCAGTTCCGCGAAATCGGTGACCATTACCGTTGTTATTTTATAATGACTTTGTGTGCACCAAGTTACAAAATAGAAATGAAGGGGAACCCTTTCATCTAGCATATATTAGTGTTTAAGTTTCCGTGACACAAGAATCATGTTAGTGTCAATGTAATTACCCTCTGTAAGGTTTGGTATTGTTCACACTTGTAACATTCTAACCGATATTTAGGTACACAGTCCAGTGGAATTTCAGTTGCACATGCTATTCATCTCAGTGGGTTTTGATTTAAAAATCACTACAAGCTTCTATAAAGCTTAAAATACGTTAAATGGTTTAATGTTGACACATTTTTACGCTATATGATGATTCGGAGTGAAAGGAAAAATCTGAATATCAGCAGGATTCACATTTTTCTCTATCACAACAAATGAAGTATTATTTCATATGTTTTCAAAGTAATATCATGCCTTAATGATCAAAATATACAAGACTTTTCTGATGAGCCCGAAAACTTTATCATTATTCTTTAATGTGTAGAGAATAAAATGTTTTTTTATTTGATGGTATTCTCTAGACAGTGTCAAAAAACTGGATTCATTTACATATAAATGTAAAATTCGATTTTATTTTTTGGTATTCAATATTATTGTTAGTATCGTAGTGTTTATCGTGATTAAAATTCCTCTCCATTTCCATATAAATATTCTTCACCTGCAACAGTTATTATAAGCAAATCAAGTTTCTGTTTTTCGTTCTCCACTTGGTCTATTTCTTCTCCCTCCTAGGTTACTTATAGTATCATCTTTTCTCTTTGATTACCGTAGAAGAAAGGGGGAAAAGGCACAATTAGTTAATCTTTTTCATTTCAGTTGAATTTATTTTACGTATTATTCCGCTTTTATCCTCTCTCTCCCCTCACTGTCTTTATCCTGATCTGCTGCAGTACCCTGTAGTCATCTCAAGATCTGGAACAGCAGATTCATGATAACTATTATCAAAAACAAGTTTTTTTTAATATTAGCTGGTGCTTGTTCCATCTCCCTTGTCTACTTCTGTATCTGTTTTTTTGACATTCGCTCTATGTCTCTCTTCCCTTGTCGCAATAACTATCGCCATATCCAGGCATGTTTTACAAAAATAGGCTTCATTGTAGGAGAAAAACCTTCTCTCTCTCTCTCTCTCTCTCTCTCTCTCTCTCTATATATATATATATATATATATATATATATATATATATATATATATATATAATAACATGGTATTTTAAGACTATGACGTAGATGCAGTTTACTTTCTCATCGCTGAGGCGAAAAGTATTCACTATGAGTATTAACATGAAAAAGGTCTAGTTAAAAGTGTTCTGTAGCTGTCACTACTACAAAGGGTAGTTAATGGGTATATTCCGCACATTTAGTATTTTACAATCCCCTGAACTACCAATTTGTTGTTCTTCATCTACAAGATGTCTGTTGATCGTACTTGCTGAAAACAAAGTTTTTAGAATAGTTTTAAAGAAATAAATGAAAGTTTTACTACTTGGCTTTCTAATGTAATTGTTACCCTGAGTGCATGGAAACTTTTAAACGTAACTGAAGTTGACATAACTATGAATTGATTTACTACACATCCAGTTTGGGGTTACAAGAAAACTTTTTGTTTGTGCTTCTTTCATCGTCGTCTCCGTTCTCTCAGACATTTCATCTTCCTTAGATAGAAAGTTGAGAGCAACCTTCTTTTCCATAGTTGGGTACGTAGTTTTTCTTCAGTCTTTTCTTTTTCATACTTCAAGACATGTCGCTTAAGATATTTGTGCCCTTCAAGACCTTTTCGATAAAGTGTAATGATTATTCCAACCTGTTCACAGGTCGTATGTCTATGGCCATGCTATGAAGCAAAGTGACTAGTTCGCTCTTATAGATGGCAGACTAAAAGCAATGTAATTATCAACAATGAGGGGAATTATTGTAGGCCAAGAAACGTGGCTCACTACTGTACAATGCTTACATCACACACAGTTGAATTGCGATATCTCAGGGTGATGGGTCAACACATCAGCCTTATGCAAGAAGTTCATAATCCAGGAACCTATATTTTTCAATTTTAGTCATCCGCTGATGTTTAGAGTTTACTCTTCCTTATGTCTGTCAACCTGCATGACTTTCCTTTTGTATTATTTTCGTAACACCCAGATTAAAGCATGTCGTAAATTATTACTGATTTATGGAGAGTGGATCGTTTAAATGGTGTTTTAGCGAACGATTAAAGTTGACTGAAAAATAAGACAGTAACAGCATGACGCCATTGTACAGCTTCCTGTCAGAAGAAAAACAATCATCCAGTGTTCAACTCTTCTTCAACTGATGGCAGTCTTAAAGGAAAGAAGCTTTCCACTTCCGTAGTCAATTCAAACATGTTTTGATACTACAGAAACCTTATGAAACTGATAGGAACTATATGCTACTGAAACAATGATACATGGTCAGTAGTCATGTAAATTTGATGGTGTATGAATGTAGAAAATCTTATGAAGTACTTGAAAACTAGTCATTTTGAGTCACACATAAATTAGTTGAGGTAGCCATGTTACTATTCTCATTTGAAATAAAATCTATACTAATAAGTACCAAACAGTTTTTCAGTAGGCTAGTAATTTATCACATCCTTTTTTCTAATTAAATGAGTACAAGATGTTAGAACTGAAATGATAATTCAATATAATTATCATTTAACAACAGAGAATGTCTATTTGCATAATACAAATCAGTGGCATGCTAACCATTCCTAAGTAGATTAAACACAGTTGGACCATATAACAATAAATAGTATCTCCACTATTATAATGAAAGATAGTCTGAATTACACAAACAGTTTTCAAATCACAAATTATTCGGAAGTTCATGCCTAATAGGAAAATAAAGATAAGAGATAACAAATTGTTTACAGTAACCTCATTATCTTTAAATGGAATCAGTAAAATCCTGTGTAACAATAGTATTTCAGTCTTCCTAATGAAATATCACCAATTAATGTTGATTAAATGTTACCTTTTAAACTTATTATAATAGTTAAACAAGTAAATTAATTCATTGAAATCTTGAACCATTGTTTCGGTTTGTTTAAATTGTCTTTCAGTATCAACTGAGATGAGCAAGGTTTGTCCATTTTAATACAGTTTAAGTATATTACTGGTAAGCATGTTGATGTGCATCTCTCTTAGGGGAATAAATGAGTTGACATTAAAAAGATATTTGAGTAAATACTGATTAGGATTTATGAAGAAAGTTTAATGGCTTACTTGTGTGTATGTCTTTGTCTCTCACCTATCTGCGCGTAACTCGGCAACCATAAAAGGCATTTAATTGGTAATATTCATTGTTTTCATTCATAATAGTATATACTTATACGTAATCTTCATTCAACTGTATTTGTCGCATTCCACCAGTATTAGTCAGTTAGACACAAGGAAGGCGAAAAGCAGACGATTTTATAGTTCAATAAAACCTGTTTACCTAACGACTATACAAAACACTCTCTTCACTTAAAAGTGTATGCTACGAATCCCCCTGCAAGTTAATAAATAGTAGAATATTTTTGAAAATTGATTTTTCATGGAAGTCATGTTAATATCAGAAGTCATGAAGTTTAGTTATACATTCATGGTGTAAAGTATGGTGTAAAAACAGATATACTATAAACTATACTCATCACACAAGAAGTGGCTATCGTAGCTTGGTGGTGTAGTGGATATCGCTCTGGCGTTGGAAGCGATCACTCTCGAGTCCGAATCTTGATGGAAGCAGATACATCTAGCTGACGAGTCCCAAATAGGACGAAATCCGCATCCTCGATTTCACTACTAGCCACTATCTATCGTTATTCCCTTTTGATATTTGAAACTTACCGAGTGTTCACGTTTATTTCTCTTTGTATATCATCAAGTCTGTGAAACTGAAGAAGGTAGAAATGAAAATTTTTTTAATCCTTGCTACAGCCAAATAAACTACTTGCAGAACTACTGGAGTTAAGGCTAAGGATTAGAGTTTCTAAATCCTATTTTCCTGGTTAATCTGTTCATAAATGGATATATTCTCATTCATTTTGAAAGTGCCAGATTCTAGTCAATTGCAAACTGATTCAAGTAATGAAAGGAGTATAATTTGTCTTAAGGTAAAGCAAAATCTTCTTCGTTTCGTGTCTAGATGTTATCATCATCAATTTCTTTGCCTTTTTACAACACTCTTCTCATCATTATTCTTACATTTTTAGAGTATGAAAATATTTGGTTATCGGTTATATTTCCTTGGTAATGTAGTTGTTTATATCAAGAAGTTTTAAAAGCGAAATAATTAACGAGTAAAAAACGTAACTTTTAACCTTCCAAGAATAAAACTGAATTTTCGCGCGCATTTTTATTTGTGTTGATTAAATTTAATGCGTTTGAACAAACTCTAGTTATCAAATGTATTAAAAGGATATTGAAGTACGCATAAATGTACAGAAATAAAAATATGTTTCAGTCGGTTTTTTGTGTGTCAACATATTATTCCTTTGAACAAGTTACTTTAAGAATATGCATGTAGTTTATAGTCTTTTTTCGTTTTTCTTGCCACTATTCGATCGCTGCAATTACTATTAAAATTATCGAGAGTTTTGAGGGTAAACAGTGCAAACTTTATTGAAGACAACTTTTATTATTTTTCATTAGATTCCATTCTGATGTACTGAACCTATACCCAGTTACACTATTTCCTAAGTTGACAGTCGATGGACTAATATTACCAACGAAATCTGTTCAAACTGATGAAAGCACAATGACAATAATGCACCAAGAGTATACATCAATTTATTGTTTACTTAGAAAAAGAACGTAACCCTGAAGAGACATTTTAATTGGACAGTTTTCATCTCAAGATCACATACACACAGTAACAGTAATACGGATAATGACGCTCAGTTTGATAGATCGAAATTTTAGTTGACCGAGAACTTTATTTGAGGGGACAAGTTATCTTTTCTACAAATGTTAGATGCTGAACACTCCTCCGGAATTCACAGATAAAGGGTGAAATACTTTCAGTCGTGAAATTTTACTCATTGAGCACTCTTTGAAAGGTCTTAATCACGTCAATAGTTGTTAAAACTGAGCCACTGTGTAGACAAAAGTGTTTCATCGTAAGTCACTTTGCATATTTGTTTAACTGATATGAAATGCTACAGCTTGAAGTCATAAAGTATGGAATCCTAAAAACATTAGAAGTGGTGTAGGGAATACATTTTCACCAGGCACAACACTGCAATTATTCACATTAGAACAAACCTGCTAATGCCTTCTTAAAACTGCAAAATAATAAGGAATGTAGACAACCATTCTTGACGTTTTAACAACTCAGTAATATTTAGAATATCTCCATTATCATAATAATGGATATAGCAAGTAAATTTGAATTTAAGTATGATCTCATAGTACTTTCAGCCAACACTAGACCTTCAAGATAGACTACAATATATCTCAATCAGTTTGACCTACTTAAGTATAAGTTAATGCTGTTTCGAAACTAGTTGGACTGTATGATAATAAGTTCTTCTTGTCGGTATATAGTAAATACATTGATTGATAGCTGGAGAGTAAACAGTTTCACAGTGTTTATTCCAGATTGCTGATCGGATTCTGTTGACCATTTTGTAATGTGGTCACTAAGTTAGGAAAATCATTATCACCATGCGCTTTGATAGATGTCAGTCGATTGGAGACAGTCGGCAGGAGGCTGTGCATGACCTAGAGTTAGTATCTGAGCCCTAGAGAGAAGTGGCGTTTCTTCAGGGATTCAAATCTGAGTTAACCAAGGCTCCAATCAGACAGCTTTCAGCTGAACTATTCAAGCGGTTGCTTACCTCAGGAACTCAACTTGAATGAAATTGGATATTTTGTGTAGTCTGAGAGAAAGCTTTGGTTGTTGATTTCCTGCTTGTTGGTGCTGACCTAAAAGTTGCATCTTCATCAATGAGAAGGCCCACATCTTTGAAATTCAAACCTTAGTTACTTAGTATTGAAGACATGAGATTTCTTATTAATACCATTGGAAATCGCGTGTCAGACCAGTTTACACCAGTGAAACAATTTTCGAATGACAATCCGTCTATTTACATTCATCATGGTGACTGCCAGTGGAATACGGGATGCGCGTTACGTTCTACTTGAGACTTGTCACCTGGATGTGCCTGGCCTTCAGTGAGTGATGTTGTTCCCACTTCAAACGTTAAAGCGTCGTCTACTGGGGCCCTAGAGCACGGGAGCCACCAACTATGCGACGGATATCATTTTTGTTGATTGATACTTGTAATTACCAGTTGGTATACAGGGTTGAATTGCTCAAATATGTGAATGAATATCCAGCAGTATCAAGGCATCTGCATAGGAACCTATCTACCAACAGAGATCGCACAGTTTGATCATGTAAAGCAGCGGCAAATTATAAGTATCCCTCCACTCATTTGTCAAGATATAGGTGCTCACTGATTGTAATCGGATTTTATGGATAACATTTACAATCTATATGATTTTAGTTCTCTGTTTACAAAAATTTGATGTTTGAAGGTACAAAGTCTTGATGATCTAACCAACCCAAGTTCAGTAAGGCGTTCATAAGACACAAACAGACTCAAAGTTTCGTTACTCAGTACTGAATTATAAGATGGTTTAGACCACAGATGGTTCTGACTAGTCACCGAGTATTTAGGATATAAGTTTATAGAGAAGCACCAACTTTCTGGTGGGATGAAGATACAACTTTTTGACGTGTGCTAACAAGCATGACAACTCAATCAATCGTCTCTCATCATGTAATACTATACCTCGTTCACTATACCAAATTAACTCAGAGAAGATGCTATTTTTTCATATGAAAAGTAAGCTACTATAATCAAAGTTTTACGATCATCAGATTAGGCTAGTGAATTTTGATATATAGGCGTGGCAAAAGTACTTGACAGATTACACATAAAAGTAATTAAAGGTGTATTCCATACTGTCTAAACAGCATTATAGTAGCCGGTAACACCTTAACTTACAAACTTTTGTATCAAATTACTTCATACTTACTTACTTTATAACATTATGCAAAGTGATGGAAGGAGTTAGATATCTGAACACTTTTGATACTTTCATGAAAATATAATTTAAATAACTTGTTGCCACTGTATCAGATTAAATGCTCTTATAGTTCAAAGACTGGAGTAAATTAAATATAATTAGACGAAGTGAAAAAAGAAATTCATTTGGTTTAAAAAGGTAAACTATTCAGAGGATAAAGTTTGGTCTCTAGTGAATACTTTTAATACTGTCAGGAATGTGAACATGAAAGTTAAATGATATGGAAAGTTCTGAGCCAATGATGTGAATTGGTAGAATCAGCAAGTCTGATTGAGATGATGAAATCACAGAACTGCCGTTCCACTTTATCAAGACATACTGATTAGTAGGGCACACAGACAGATTCTCTGTTTTGAATGGCCATAACTCTTTCATGATTTGCAAGAAGTGACTATCGTGCTTCAGTGGACCAGTGGATAATGCTTTGGCGTTTGAAGCGATGGGTATGAGGTTTGAGTTTCAATGGCAACAACACCACTCACTGGGGTGTAGGCATATCCAGTTGACGAGTAGCAAATAGGATGACTCATGGATCCTGGGTTCCACTGCTAGTCATAACCAAGCCAGTTATAATAATGAATATCTAGCTAGTATCTAGGCATCCACATAGGAGCTGGACAATTCGACCCAGTGTAACAATGGAAAACTACAAGTCTCATCAAATAATAATACTCTTAGGATAGTATGAAAACTCTGACAACCACATAGTGAGATGATAACTTTTTTACACTGCACAGTAAACCATTCAAAATCGTGGTTCCTACCGTATACAGTGCTGCTGAGACAGAAACATAGGACAGCATGAATGTTTGAAAACTTAGGTGTAAGAAGTTAAGATAGAATTCAGATTTTGCATTCTTTCGCCCTCATCAACCGAATCCGGTTAACATATGCTCTCATTGATACATAATTACTAAGATATTGGATATTTCATACAATAGTATGGATAACGCTTATTCTTTGATATCATTTTCGTCTACCACTGACGTAGGGGAGTATACTTACCACTTAGAAGATAAATAGGATGTTTGTGAAACGATATTTACGTACTATCTTATCAAAATTTGTATCAGTAGGAAATTTGTTTATGGTAAATTGTATCTGCGTTTAAATAACCATAGAATCTCTTCTTTTAAAGAGATTTACATGATGTGGTTAATTCAAATTGAATCTCAGGTGTCAAGTGTTACTCGACAGAAGACGCTACTTGACTCTGCTTACTTTTGACTTATCTTCACTCACCAGTATGATGTGTTCTCAACTTCAAAGACTTCATACTTCCACTGTGATTACAACATGTGCCCGTCTGTACCAAATCCAAAAATTATATAACTAAGCTGTTTGTGTCATAATCTATTCTGGTTAGTTCCTGTCTTATCAACATCTCACGAATGAAATGTATTTTCATTGAGTCACCGCCTAAAGATATTTTCTTAAATTTGTACTAGTCTTTATATGATTAACTTGAAATGATGGTTGTTTAACCTAAAACAAAATAGTACGCTTAATGAGTTCTACTTACTTCTTCTTAGTAAATTTGATCATCCAAATACCTTAGGAGTTGTTTTGGCTCAGTCATTAGTACATAAACCATTGAGGAATACCGAATTTTATATGAATAAAAATCCCTGTTATAAATTATTTTATCAGTAACAATCGTATCTGCTCTAGAGATTGCTTTCAGATGGATATCCTAAAGATCTGATGACCTATGGGATTAAACAAGTAAGGAAAAAGGCTAGTTGTTGATAATATTTAATATGAATCCAAAAAGGTTGGGAAACGCAAGGAAATGAATTTCACTCCAGTTACTGAATGTCTGATGCCTGAAGGTCCTCTCTTCGTTCCTTTAGAGGGTCATGGGTGTAGACTTTGACGATTTTACTTTCCACTTATCCGAGGTTTTCGGTGGTTCCTAAGTTAATGTCACTCTGGGAAGAAATACTACTTTGCAATCAATTATTCTCCCCCTCCCTAAAAGTCACCAAATCCAAGTGTTAAAAATTTTCAAATAACTGACCTTTAAATTAGCTGATCTAGATGAAATGTAAAACACAAAGAGTAATGATTGACTTTTAGTTTCAGCTAATATTTCCTTCAAAAATCGTTTAATATCCTCATCTCATTCAAGTTGGCCTAGTATGATACAGGGTTACGTTTCTCTGTCACGCTCCCTAACCAAAATCCATTCCTTTGTACATCTGATTTTTTAAGATGGTTCAAAATGGTGAGCGCAGATTTCATAGTGTATCCTTCTCTCATACACTTTAAATATTACTCTAATCAGACCCAAAACAGAGTCTAAGTATTATATATGATGAATAGAAGTGAGTTGTTGGACTGATCGAACTAGGCTGATTAAGTATAAGTGTAAATTAATCGCTTGTGAATAAGTTATTGGGTGACTTGTAAAGCACTTACACACTTGTATGACGCCATTACTATCTTGTGATTCACAGTATAAGTATGCTGTCGGCTTATGAGAGATAACTCCTTTCTTCACACTTGATAATCTATAACCAATTGAGTTTCAGATTCGAAGGTAAAAAAGTATCCCAGATTTGATTTATATTCGTCTTGGTATTCTTTATTCAATAAATATTCTTCAACATCTAAAGTTACTTTCATAACCACTGACGACTTGTGAATTTTTTACTTCTTTCTCAAAATGAACAATCTAGCATCGGAAAATATTTAGGTGTAAAACTACAATTTCGGGGTTGCAGTGTATACTGTGCCCCATAAATGTTGATCATTAGTGAGAAATACAGAGTTACCTTGGCTACAGATATCGATCCATTCTTCATTGACTCACAACAGAAGTCTGTTGATTGATGGAAGAGTAAGTGTTCACATCCCTATTAGTACATTATATACAATAAAAGTACTTTCTGTAGCAGAAAAATTGGAGTTTTCATTACTACAATATGAACGGCGTCTTTTTGTGACTAATTAATTTTGGAAAACATCTGCCCTCATAGAAAGAATTTTGAAATTAAATTGAACCTTCTTAAGGTATCTCATCAATGTTACCCAATATGCTTATGTTTAAGACAACCCTGTGCTTCCTATCCAAGCCATACTAAGATGTCCCGTTGTTCGCCGAAACGCTCGTTGACTTATCAATCATCTCAGTGCACATTGATAGATATCAGTTGGTTGGAGGCGATTAGCAAGAAGCCCTAGATCATCAGTGACTGCAGCACTTGGTGATATGATTCCGGATCTCACAGGGGATATTAGTTCTCTTAAGGTAGCAGATACGCCGAGCTGACAAGTATCAACAAGTTAGGAATCTAGAGGGGAGGCTGGGTTTCCCATCGATCTGCTCTAACTGGATGACATCTATCAAAGTGGACCACGATGGTGAGTTTCTTGGCTTGATGACCACACTATAAAATGACCGACAGAGTGGATAACAAAAAATCGATAATTCTCCGGTGACCAGTTAATACATAAAATAAGAATTGTTTGTGTAACATGAGATGTAACTCAAATGGTTTATCGAGAAAGACAAAATGACCAATGACTACAGTTGTATGCAGGATGCTGTTAAAAAACTATTTTTTTGTGGTTACACAAACTCAGTTTTTTATTCTTCAAAGACCGAATGCTTCCACAAGCATAAGTTCTAAAGGCCATAAAGTTGCTGAAAGCTGGGAAAGCAGCAGGAACAGATGGAAGTCATCCAAAAGTACTGAAAACAGACGCAGAGACGTCAGCAGCGGACATGCTTAGACCACTACTGGAGAGCGTTTGGAAGGAAGGAAGAAAAGACACCTACCGATTGGAAGAAGGGCTACCTTGTAAAATTCGCAAAGAAAGCTAACCTAAGTCGTTGCAAGAACTAGCGAGGAATCATGATCAAATCGACACCAAGCAAAATATTCGGCCTTATCCTCCTGGAGAGACTAAGAAACGCTCTGGATTCAAAAAACCACCGAAACAGGCTGGTTGACTTCAGAAAGAACAAATCATGTGCAGATCAAATTGCAACGCTACGCTACGCATCATCATAGAACAGAGCATAGAACGGCAGTCAAATCTCTTCCTCAACTTTATCAGCTTTGAAAAAAGCTTTCGACTAAGTCGACCAAGAAAGAATTTGGCAGCTGATTCAACACTACGGTTTCACTGTCACAAACCTTGATCAACCTCATTCAACAGCTGCTATAGGCTACATGATGCTACGTGACAAGTGATTCAAAAGAGAGTATCATGGGTGCCTTCGAAGTGAAGAAAGGAAGCAGTAGGTCACGATTGCCGCCTACTATCATTACCAATCATCTTCCTGATTGCGGTCTACTGGGCTAGACTGGACTGGACTGAAACATACAACAGACAACTGTGGGGAGTGAGATGTGCCAACTCATGTTGAACCGATGAAAAGACCCTAGTGGAAGATTTGGACTTCGCTGAAGATGACGATTTATGTCGAATGCTCGTCGCACAAACCCTTTAATTACAGGCGGAAACTGACAAGCTGGCAAAATAGGTGAGGTGAAGTGAGGCGACGCAGCGAAAACAGGACTGCCTTCAGATGAGCGTAGAGAAGACAGATGTGATGAAGATACCCAGCCAACCAACCAACCAACCAACAACAAGCACCAGTCAACATCAACGACAGAAATCTAAACGAAGTTGTCACTTTCACCTACCTACCTACCTGCCTACCTACCTACCTACCTACCTGCCTACCTACATACCTACCTACCTACCTGCCTACCTACACACCTACCTACCTATGTGATGGTTGAGAGAATTGGTGAGTTACGAATAGCATTTCCCTCCAAAACATTACACACATACATCATCAACAGCTGCCACCTGCACCTACGCATACGCCCACGCCCACGTCTACCCCTACACTCACTCACTCAATACTGATACTGAAGATGATCAGATGGGGAGCATAATAAGAATAAGCAAGAAGGAACTCACTCTGGCTGCCAACCAACCAACCAAACAACCAACGAACAACCCATCACCCAACGTGTATGCAGAGGGGAGTGGAGATGGATTGGGTTGGATTGGATTGGATTGGATTGGACATAGATTGAGAAGATGGTTCTGGGGAGGAAACATCATGTGCCAGGTATGGTCAGGTCAGGTCAGATCAGGTGAGGCCGTCGAGTGGAAGCTGAATGGTGAACGACGAGTTGGGCGTCTCAGCTGTTGGTGACATATATGAGATTGTATGAGGAAGAAATGATAGTTTGTGGTGAGTGGTGAATCCAGGTTATGGAGAGTGTAGAGAAGATAGTGAAATGGTGGTGTTACTGAATCCCTATGTTCCACTAGGAACCCAACGGACAATTAATATTATTGTACATGTTGGTTATAGGTTCGCAGTTAAAGTCAAAGACGTCACCATAATCGGATGTTGTAAAGTGTAAGCGATTTAAGTTAAGCATACTTCAGCTGATTTTTTTTTCATCAAAGTATGTTCTTTGTTTTTCAACTAGTCACTTTTCTTAGCACCATTAAGAGTATCCAACTAGATTATTGACACATATTGCTCACAGTCATCGTAGTGACTAAATGATATATTGTATGCAGAATAATAAACAATTCATTTCACGGTTGAATAAATCTTTAGTGGTTAATTTAAAAGTTTATCAGTAAGCTTTTTAATATTCTGTTTTGACCATTAAGATCATCACTATTATTATTATTTATGACCTATAAGATGATAATTAAGGTAGTTGTTGTTTTCACTTTTATCAACAAGTTGACCTAAATTTACAATTTACATACATACCTTTTTTTTAAAGGAAGTCAATTGGTTTGATTTCAGGTGTGACTAGCTCACTGAATTAGCTAACAAGAAAGAGGATACTTTAAATACTTGAACATTCTGTGTTGAATCACTACGGTTATAATGCTGATAGGCTTAATGTAGAAAAAGTGAGTGAGAGAGTATTCGGTTATTCACATCATCCTAATCTGGATAACGAGAGCTACCAACAAACTCATGAGTACTACAACTTGTCATGTCAGTCAGTAGTGTATTTTATAGAAATAATGTACTTCAAAATATTTGTATTTTCGATTCGAAGATCAAAGATAACAATGAGCTAATAATACCAGTTTTCATACATTTTATTCCCTTGATAAATTCACAAAAAGCAAAGAAGAAGATATCTGCCGAGTAAGATGAGTACATTATTATTATTTGTATTGCGTACTACACGATTTTACAATCAGGAAGAATGGAAGAAGTTATGAAGCCTATGTATGTATATAAGTTAGCTGTCATGTAAAAGTGAGTGGAATGAAAGTAAATATAAAATGAAGACTAGATAGCAAAATGAAAACACAGTTACCCCCTCATTATGTGGTTAATCAATCATACAATCCTTCTGTAACTGCCAAGAAATTCGTAAGCTTCTGTATAGCAAAGTAGGCCGACTGATTTTCCTTTACTGATGATTTGGATTGACCTCAGCTGCACAACTTATCTTCCTTAGGTGTTTGCTGATTGGACTTCATTCTTTTCGAGGCATGGGTTACTAGAAGAGTTTTAAAAATCCAGTAGTTACCTTCTTTTCAAAGTATTTTTATGTAAATAGTTTTCTCACTTGTTTCATCATTCATTTATTTGAAGTTAAGGTCTAGAAATTAAACTGGTGATGATAGCTATTGTCTTTGGTAAAACTGATGTTGGGTAAAGATTTGTTAAGCTCCAAAAACAACTGGAAATCTTAGTGGTAATGTGTTCTCTGAGCTGGGTTGTTTAATCGTGAAGCTTTCATTGTCTGTCTAGATATCATCAGCATTAACTTCAGTATGAAGTGAGCTGTCAATATCTCTCCGTGAATAATTCAGTAGCTTGCCGTGGCGAACTAGCCTGTAATTGGTTGTTTCCCTTGATTGTAGTTTCATTGACTGCATAGATTTTTTTGTTGGTCATTCTTCTCATTGACCTTTGACCTCTCTGTCATTTATGATTTTTCTGATTGGTTGATAGATTGGGTCTAAGTTTATAGATCTATTGACTACTGACTAGCCTGAATGCCAAGTTTCTAGGAATTCTCTGATATTCTGTGTTTCCTCCCTCCAAGATTTCTATATCGTTAGAACTGAATTTATGCACATAATTATCCACGTTCATCGAAATGAGTGATGAAATGTCGTGACGTTTAATAGCCAATTGGTGTTCATGAAAACGAAGGCGAAGAAAGCAGTTATTGCAGTTGATTTGTGTTTGTTTTCTTTGGCTATTCAGTCTTTTAGTCTGCATAATGTGATTTGAATGGAATTAGTTGGTTTATAAGCCACACCAATTCCAAGTGGTCTCAGTAATCTTGTCGTGATCTCTGATATATTCTTTATGTACGGTAGGATGATTCTCTTATTCATTTCTGTCAATAACTTTATAGTTGATAGTGCAAAGGGATAAACATCTTCTGATAAAGTTTCATGGTTAGCCGTTCTTCTTTAGAATAGACATCAAGTAAGTAAGCTGTGAAGACACTGAATAAGACTGGGGCTCACGGTAGAACTTTCCTTGTTGCTTGATGCGTGGTACATACAGAAAGATCCAGAGGCGAAATCAAAAGATGTTAAACTATACTGACATTGGAATTTCTAACTTTGCCTGCATTTATGAGTGTACAAATAATATCGAACGTTAGAGATATCCCAACATATATATTTTTTCAAATAAAGAAACTGTAAGGTGCTTTTACTTGTCATCTCGCTCAACATCAGATATTCATATGTTACGAAAAATGTCCTCCAACGGATATAGCTTGTCTCCTAAATACCCTATCTACTTAACATTAGTATCCGAACATGTTTTGTGTACAACAAATGGATTAGCTAAACTTCATAAAGCTCCATCTATTTCACCCTTTACTATCAAATGGTTTAAATGAAAGATTCTTGAAGTTATAGTGGGTATCCAGAGCTTATAGTTTTAGCCAGGTAAGGAGCTCGAAGGAATACCTACTGTTGAAAAAAATAGATGATGACCACGTTGCATAATGGAACAAAAGTAATTAAAATCTAAAAGGTTGGTAATTTCGAACTCATTCTTTGTAGAGTTATAGTTGTAACTCCTTCTAGGACTGATTCACAGCTTTTAATTTGATCCCTAGCTAATTTCATTGAGGTGATGGGAAGTATCTCAAAGTTAGTTGATTCCTCATAACCCCTTAGAATAAACAACGATCTAAGCTCAGAGATCCCCATCAATTATGTTCAAACGTGATTAAAGCGTTCTGTAGTGCTTCTTAGTTCATTATTTACAAAAATATACTCCATTTATAAAAACTTGACTAGTAGCTGAAAGTGTTACATCTACCAGCATTGAATCAAAGAAGATTCATTTCTCATATTGAATAGATAAACGTTGAACCACTTAGATTTGAAGTTTGTTGTCAAGATATTAAATGATTTGGGGAACATTTAATTCGTTATAGTCACATAAATGCTTAAACTTATGACTTCTAGAGACAACTATGCATGTGTTGACAATCTTCAGTTGAATTTTTCTCAAAATCTGCCATCAAGTAAAATGATAAGCTCTAGAGTTACGGCAAACTCGAAGATCTCCTTCAGTGAACAAAACGTAGTTCCAGTTATGACTCTAAGGAACCCTGTAAAACAGTTCTCATTAATCTGATTATAATCGACCGATAATAGCAGGAATGTTAAAAACGGAAAACCTACTCCGTTTTCAACTTTTAATCTGAGTGCACGTCCTTTCTAGTACACGGTATTGTTTCTAACAGGAAGATTTCTGAAGCATTATTATTATTTGTCCGTTGGGTTCCTAGTGGAACATAGGGATTCAGTAACACCACCATTTCACTCTCTTCTCTACACTCTCCATAACCTGGATTCACCACTAACCACAAACTATCATTTCTTCCTCATACAATCTCATATATGTCACCAACAGCTGAGACGCCCAACTCGTCGTTCACCATTCAGCTTCCACTCGACGGCCTCACCTGATCTGACCTGACCTGACCTGGCACATAATGTTTCCTCTCCAAAACCGTCTTCTCAATCTATGTCCAATCCAATCCAATCCAATCCAACCCAATCCATCTCCACTCCCCTCTGCATACACGTTGGGTGATGGGTTGTTCGTTGGTTGTTTGGTTGGTTGGTTGGCAGCCAGAGTGAGTTCCTTCTTGCTTATTCTTATTATGCTCCCCATCTGATCATCTTCAGTGTCAGTATTGAGTGAGTGAGTGTAGGGGTAGGCGTATGCGTAGGTGCAGGTGGCAGCTGTTGATGATGTATGTGTGTAATGTTTTGGAGGGAAATGCTATTCGTAACTCACCAATTCTCTCAACCATCACATAGAAGCACTGACTTGATTGAATTAGTGTTGGTAATTGAGATGTTGTGCAGGCTTTATGCTGACTACAGTGCAGTGCAGTGCAGAGCAGTGGAGTGTAGTGGAGTGGAGTGGAGTACAGTGGAGTGCAATGGATCTCCACACTGATTATTTCAGATTAATGAAGTTGTGTCTTGCTGTCTTTCCGTAGTTGACTTTGTCATCTTCATGTGTGCTTCCACTACCTGTAGTTGAAACGATGCTTCCTAGACAGTTAGGTAGGTAGGTAGGTGAAAGTGACAACTTCGTTTAGATTTCTGTCGTTGATGTTGACTGGTGCTTGTTGTTGGTTGGTTGGTTGGTTGGCTGGGTATCTTCATCACATCTGTCTTCTCTACGTTCACCTGAAGGCAGTCCTGTTTTCGCTGCGTCGCCTCACTTCACCTCACCTATTTTGCCAGCTTGTCAGTTTTCGCCCGTAAACCTTCGAATTTGATCCCAGCATTTCCTTTGTTTCTCCTTTTTGATAACTAACTTTCGTTCACTATATTTCGTTGGTTTCATCTGCGTTGATCTCTTCCCAGATTGTTACCTGGTTATTTGATACAATGTTGTTAGGTCTCTCTTACCTTCAGCCTGTTCTGCTTCACTTGCCAATGTATCGAAGAAGTGTCTTCAGTCTTTGTGCACACTCTTCTTCACTTCTTTGCCCAGTGTTTTACATGTTGTTTTCAGTTCCTTTTTTCGTTTTTGATCCTACACTGCGTTTGTTCATCTTCTGCTTGCCCTTATCCTCTCCCTCGTCTATCAGCTTCCATGTATCAATGGAGACATATTCTTTGTCTTGCTTCATCTTCTTCCCTAATACGGTTATACAGGTTTCTTTTCACCTCTCTTTCAATGAGTTCCAGTGTTCTTCTACACTGTTTTTCTCGGGGATGTTGCTCAATGTCTCCCATTTTTCTGATTACTGACTGACCTGAAGATATCCTTTGTAGTTTCATCCTTCAGTTTCTGTTCTGGATGTTGAACTTGAAATGTGGTCTATCACAGGCTCCTTTTTAGGCTTTCAACTTGATTTGAAGGTTCCTTGTACTAGATACATAGTGAGTGGTGTGAACCTACATCTGCTCCCCTTCTTGATCTGATCTTATGTTCAGTAGGCTGGCTGCGTCTCCACTTTCTTCACATTGAGATGAAGTCGATCTGACTTTTAGTGTGTCCATCTGTTGAAATCCATGTTGCTTTGTGAATATCCTTGTGTTTATACACAGTTCCTCCAATCACCAAGTCGTTGAATGCGCGTAAATCCGCAAACTGTTCTCCATTCTCGTTCATCATTTCACTAAATGCTTCTTGACCCACGATGAGTTCTTCCAGTTTAGCATTACTTGGACAAAATGAAGTAAGGCTCTTTTATGTAAATTCAACATTCTTTTTCCTAACGTAAAAAAGTCACATTCCTTGTCATTTTAGAAAACTTTCTTGGTTACGTAGTTTATTTCTTACCTACTCATCAATAATCTTGTATATTCTGTTTTCTGCTACTTGCAGTTATAACGTTGTAAATGTTGACTGCCTACTTGTAGCAAAAATTTAGAGAGTTTCCATTTCTCACTGACTCAATTTACTATAGCAACACATTAGAACAAAGCCTTGATTCTGTATAAAGGAATATTGACTACTTAATCAAAACAAAATTTCGCTTCATTTGTTTCCTCATTCCAGTTGATAAATATCTCTACTCTATGGAGTATACACGAGAATGTATGTACATTAAGTAGGCTTCCTTTAAACAGGCTAGCACTTATCAGTCACGTAAACAATGAAACAGATAATTTAAGCACAAAATATCGAGTAACTTTGAAGGCCACTCAAGAAACAACAACTGAAATAACCAATCAGACTACTCCATTTTATGAAAATCTGCCTTCTCCGATGAAACGAAAAAATGTAATTGATTATTTCAATCGTCTCTAGATTGACCTTTAAAGTCGGCTTAAAATATCACAGTTTAACTTTTAAATATTTTAAGTAATCCAGTTCAACAATGTAGACTAACCACAACTATTAGATGTATATATAAATAAGTGTTTGAAAAGAAATCTGAGATAAAGATTGACTCAAGATAACTGATGCCTTCATTTACTGTATAACATGTGTAATATGATATGCATACTAAACTGTTGACCATATTAAAAAAGTATAATCAGATTTGGTAATTGATTTTATTGTTGCAAAGTTGATTTACTAAACTAGAAAATGGTGCCAATTCACTAGGTTTTTTTTTTACTGTTATTCGAGTTCTTTTGCCTTTTAATTGGCAATAATGAGAGGTTAATTGCACTGATTCTAATACATCTGGTCTTTATCGGAATTTTTTACGATTAATTGTTATCTGATCGTCAACTATTCTACATGTTTGGATAAAGTATCTTTCAGTTTTTTTAGGATTTTGATGTTTGTATACTGTAGAAACTTTGATGGTTATAAACAAGGATTGAGTTTTTTGTAACTGACTTTCGGTTCCTTATTCAAGTCGATAAGGTACCAGACTCTTATTTAAGCAAGATGTTAATTTACTTCTTGTACTATTTACAATAAATCTTTTTCCATGACTTAATTATCCAATAATTAGATACTCAGTTTTTGATGTATTGCTTCATCATTTAGAATGCGTCTTTACAAGTTACTTAAACCGTATACCAATCACATAGTGAAATGATTCGTTATTGCATAGAAGAAAATAAGTACATCCGACTTGATTACCTTCTTTCTATTCATATGAAAGTGGGCAATAAAGCTTTTATTTGTGCTTAAACACAATTTCTTATCTATTAGCTTGCCATAATATTCACTTGGTATTCAAATATGAATTTCTATCGATGTCATTTTTGATTGACTCTGTGCAATATCAAAATGTGATTTTTTTAAACCAATACTGGACTTCAGTCGACAGAATTTTTATTTAGGTTTTTAATAAGCAGGTTACTAAACAGTAAATTTAGCCACTTTTAAGTTTTCGTTTTAACGCTTCAATCTAAAATAATTTGATATTCTTCACAGAAGCTTAGTGAAATCTGGCTGAATGATATTCGCATGAACTGAAATTCGTAGGTCAGCATTGGCTGAACAAAAGTGTAATGCTTCAGACAATTTTGCTGTAACTTTTATGATTATTGACTTGTAAAAATAATCAGTCATTGTAATCGACCAGTTACTATGTCAAAATGTTTCGTTATACCACGAAAAACTGAATAACCAAAATTCCGATAAAGCAATAACTATAAGCAAGTTAGAAACAAGCATGTATTGAACATTTTGAGGTCAGCTAAAACAATAGCTATATCAGTCATTAAATTTCATAGCTGTTCAGTTACTTATGAACTTACCATTTTAGATTTTTCTCCCTTCACCAAGAATAGGATACTTGGATAACCCTTGCAGGCACCTAGGGTAGTATGCGTTATCTGATTTTACCATCACTGAGTCACCAATTTACCTATCTAGTCTAAAGTGTTTAACGATTATCTAAATCCACCTACCTACTAACAAAGTGATACAAAAATTTGATTCCCTGTCTTTTGATCCTAAATGGTGGGAGCAATATTGCAAACTCGATCTATAGACTTCGATTACTGCTAAACACTAAGGAATAGGCAGTTACATGCGTTGCTTACAAGTGACCCATTCATATGCATATTCAAGTCCTGAGTAGCTTAGTTATCTACTCTCTGACTTCAGCATTAAAGTAGGCAGGTTTGAATCACTGACAAGATGTCAGTTTCCTAATTACTGTGAATACACCTTGCTGATGAGTGCCGACAAGCACAGAAAACAAGTCTACAACTTCCTACCGTTTGACTACCGCCATCTGACATCAAAATATTTCATATTCTCATAAATCAACTTGCAATTGGATGTTGAGATCCAATGTTCTGTGCAGATAGAAAATGGACACCAAGTCAGAGGCAGCAATATATTGCAAACATTATCTTGCACATCAGTATGCAGTTGCAAAAAATGAAATATTTCCGCGAGATATTACTGTTTGCAACAATAAACATGACAGTGCAATATTTATAACCGAAACACTGATTTCGTGAAAACTACCTGAACTTAGTTTCTGTTTTTCTGAAAACTAACACTTAAGTCAGGAATTTGTCCACACAAATCTAGCCTAATTTTAGAATTCAGATGTGCACTGCCACTGAATGGTCATTCAGGTTATATGTCAATAAGTGGGATGATAAACCTGAAGGTTTTCGGTTCGAATTCAACAACCAGCTAAAATATTTTGCAACATTAGTCAACACTATAGTGGTTGTATTATACCGTTGTTGATTGGACCGAATTGATCGGTCTCTATTGGTATATGAGCTGCTGTATGGATGCCAAGATGTTACGCGTGTTCTAACTATAGTAGTGATGGTTAGTGACTAGCAGTAAAGTGCAGGTGCGCATTTCTTCCTGTTTGGGACTTGTCAGCCAGATGTACCTGTCTCCCAGTGAGTGATGTTGTTCTCACCATCATTACTATCATTAGAACACAGGTGATATCTTGGTATCCGCATAGCAGCCCATATACCAATAGATACCGATCAATTCGTTCCAATCAACAACGGTATAATACAAGCAATAGTACAAAACTGTACTCGTCGCATAAGAAGTGGCTATCATAGCTTGGTGGTGTAGTGAATAGCATTCCGGAGTTTGAGGCTATCGTCCCGAGTTAGAATCCCCCTGGGAACAACACTTACTGGAAGGTAGGTACATCCAGGTAACGAGTCCAAGTAGGAAGAAATGCTGATCCTGGATTCCAGTGCTAGCCACTATCTATTATTACTTTGGTCAACACAATACCTGAAGTTAAGTTTATTGAACTAAGGATGTATCATATAGTCTTATATATCAGTTGACTCGAAAATCGTATCCAATCAGCCACATGCGGTCTAAAAGTATACAGCCAACCTAGATTTTTAAAAAACAGGGCCTAGGGATCAAGTCACTGAACAGATCCTTTGCAAATTACTCCCAGAATGCACAGTCAACTTGAATACTTAACATAACTATATAGTTTCTCAACCACTTAGGTATTGTGTAATCAAAAACGCGATTGAAAGCCGACCGCTTAGTTCACAATATGCATTCCATGTGTTCCACATGTCAACCCATTGCCTATTTCTAGACACTGTGTCAAGTGAAACAGAGTAACTTTAGAAAACACTTTTGTTTGACCATACAAAAGCATAACACTAGTCCATAAAGTCTTCAGTTTGGGTTTCTTGAAGGCTATTGCTTCAGCAAAATGCAGTAGGTCTGAACGATTTTAGCCTGTGAATACCGTGTCAAGTATTACTTGATTGACATACTATTGTGCTGTTCAGTTAATTTGTTGCTTTTTCTGTGTGAAAGCTTTTAAATGGGAAGGATTGTGCCTGTACAAATTTACTTGCCCTTGCTGAGGTAAGTATATAGGCAGTACCAGCAGCATATTATTAAGGCATGGTCAATCACATTCACCAACTTGGCTATTAAGAAGATATTCCAGCTCGATAAACAGCTCCATACTGATGCATACCTTACTGTCAGGTCACTCCATATCCATAAAATGTTCAGTTGAGGCGATATATGAAGTAAGGCCAAGTGGTTAAGTGGAATTTCGATCACCTCTTCCTTGTACACAAACTTTACTTTCCATAGCCATAGTTTCCCAAATTTCTTTTTCTCCATTCCCTCTGTCGCAGCTCCCATCTATCAATTTATATCCTTTTCATTTTCCGGTGTATAAAATTCCTGTTTTTCAGTTCCACCTTTGAAAAAAAGTACGTTAAACTCTATTTTATCATTCAGTGCCTGAGTATTTTTTATGTAATATATGAGATAAACTTATTAACTCCTGAGATATATTATTTTTATCTTTCGATTCACAGCTCAATGCTTTTCACTGCTTACTGAGACTTCTCTATGAACCTCGTTGACACCTTTACTTTTATCCTCAAAGTAATAAACAAATGAACAGCTATTATGACATGTTGCCAAAGGAATCCTTTATTCCAGTTAATGTTAGTTAAAAGTCCTATTCTTTCTATTATATCAAAGACAACTATCAAAGTGACGATCACTTAAGAGAGAACTTTGGTGTAATTAAAAGTTATTTACTTTTCAAACAGTTTTAAAATTGAAGCAAGAATATAAAATTATAAAAATACAGTTAAAGGTATCGAGACTATTAATTGGTCCAACTATCGTACTAACCCTTATAAATGTCTCCGGATATCGTGTTGTTATTTATAGAACTTGGAATGTCGTGAATTTTTGTAAAACTTCAAAGGATGAATGCTTCTCAACTAATATGAATCTTTATATTCAAGACAAAATTAGTGCAAAGTCAAAATACTAAAGTGCTTATCTCGAAAGAAAATGCATATTTGACTAGTAAAACTACTAAAATGGTTGGAAAACATTTTCCTCAGATCATAGTGTCCTTAACTTCAACACATAACACAAACGACGTTTGTGTTAGATATCTTAACCTCACTACTTTCGAATGGTTCGGTCTCATTTTGTACAAACGTTTGGAGGAACGGTCAATAAGAGACGAATATCCTGAGTTTACTAACGGTTCTGTTACAAAGCTAAACATCCATTTTCGATCCTTCCTTGTCAGTCAAATAAGGTAGTGTTCGTAAATTACTACCGATGTACCTTTCTCCATAGCAGCAAGTAAACTGTTATACACACATTGATGTAGCACAATGCTCCGGCTTATTCTCTGTGTACTGACAAATGAGTTTTTGGCAGAAAAGGATGATTTCTGAGATTGTCAGCAAAGAAAGTTCTGTTTATGGATCTTCATTGTCTCTTTCTAAGTACATCTACTGCATCATTCCCTTGAGTTTGATGTTCAGCAGTAACATATTTTTCGGAGTAGTGCGTATAAGTCCCGTAGCGTTTTTAGCCTTACATTCTTATCAATGAATCTCATAGGGTATCCATTTTTCATCAGAGTTTCTCGCAATTTTTCTAGTTCAACTTTTATGGTATCCTGTGGTCATATTCTTCGTACTCTTGAAGAGGTTGAATGAATAAGATTTCTCTTTCTACCTTTTTAAAATGATCTTTCTGTAAATGAATTTCTGGACTAAATTTTCATGTTTTCTTTGAAGTTACACATCAGGAAAGTGGAATTTCGAGTTCGAGTTTGCTTCTAAAATGAAGTTAATACAGAGATGAGCATTACTGAAAGTTTTAAACAGGCTTGCTATAAAGCAACCAATCACGAGAGGTCATAGATGCGATCTTGTTGCCACGCTGTCTCTGTCTGTAGCATTCATTCTTAGATATAAAGGGCATGTTGAATGTACGTCTCAGAAGTTTTTATATATGGTGATTTAAGATACCAGTGTTTAATTTGTGGAACTCAATGAGGTTGCATAGAATGTTCTATCCTTTCTGTTATGTATTTGAGAATGCACAACTAAGAAGATGATTTCGTCTAGAAGAAAAAAGTTTCCTCCAATACAAATTGTTTGAAATAAAGTGAATTATTGTTATCATTATCGTGTTTTCTTGTGGTCAAATGAGTTTGTTTCAATACTTATATGTGTATTAAAAATTGATAGAACATCATGTAGTCATGGCATAGTCATAGTACTTTTACGGAAAAAAAGTACTATATTTCATTGTTTTTTCCAAGTATGTTGACAGCAGTGTAACTTAGGCCCATTCATATAGTGGTTTTTTGTCTTACTTTATAACTCTTATGCTCAGGATTGCAGTAGAAAGCTTAACGATTGTACAACCCTTAATTTAAAAACTGTGATAGCTTATTGAGTATCTTGTTGTTAGCTTCATAGGTCTGTATTTCACAGACATACACTTAAATCTGCTATAAAACGGTAGACCAAAAACACTAAGAATAAAAACTATGTACAAGTTGGAAATCGACTTGATAGCATCTATTGTTTATCCTAAAGTCAGCCACTGGGTAAAGTCAGCACAGCTGACTATGCAAAACAGATTGATTGAGTTGTAAACTTCCATCATTGGACGGTCTGAAGTATTTTTCCTGCTTGCCTTATCCCCATTTACCGCATTTATCTGCTTCAGATGAAGATGGATAGGAAACTGTGCAAGAAGGCTTTCAGTGATGGAATCCATCAGTCTGTTGATCAAGTGACATTTTCTCATAGCTGTGTAAATGTCAGGATGACTGAAGACAGATAATCAAGTTCGATAATTGAATGATTTTGGTTGCATATTTACGAAATATTGGTAGCACATTTGGGTTGTTTTTGTCCCTCTCTGCACTATTTTACCATTAGGATAATTCTATTTTTACTCTCACATTTATGTTCTCCTTCCTTCCTTCCTTTCATTTGTTTTCAATCCAGCTTTTTAAACTAATATCAAACTGTGTCAAATCTCATGTTGTTGACATGAGTTTGTCCTTATATTTTCACTATACACCTCTTAAATGCCTAAAGGGACAGTGATCTTGATCATTATATTCAGGGATTACAGAATTCTCAAACTTATATCTTAAATGAAAACTAAATTTGTTAACTTCAGGATTATGGTGAACATTTGTCCCGAATTTATAATTGAATTGTTTAAAGTTCTCATTCACATTGTCAACAGTATTTAAAGATGGTAAGATAGTTTAAAAACACAACCACACAAATACACATACAACTATAAATAAATATTCAATGGTGAAAACAGACTTGCGTTTTAATGAACTCAGCGTAATGTAACTGTTAGATTAGCATATCTTACGAAATTCTCAAATTCTTGAAAACATTTTATAACATTTCCAAAATCTTTTTCTTATGGCATATATGTAAGCGTATATGAGTGTATCATTGTGTGGTGTTGTAGTTTATTCGCTAGTGTGTGTTTAAATAATGAAGAATACTTCATCCATCAGAATGTTTCCAAGATAGTAGTTTCCAGTAGAACAGAGTAAACATCTATAGAAACAAAGCAGACCTCCTCTAGAAATAATCAATAATCACTAAATAACTAAAATGGAGAATATCATTATATTTGTAAAGCAATATGACAGTCTGCACCTCTTCTATGTTTAATTTGCACAATACTAACATAAACTATCCACAATAATTATAATGGGATTTTCCTAACATTTCCAACTGATATAATCATAACGATCACCGTTAATTTCTTCTGAAATGAATTTAGGTATTAGCCTCTTGGAAACTTCACAACGAATTTGGCTAGAGCGAACCAAATTGTTCGTAATATCCCCACTGGTGTCAGTAATATAGTGGACGAGAAGATTGCACAATTCCATACGCCGTTGATATAACATGATTTTCAGATTTACTGTGTTACATATATGTATACTTATGGATGTGCAGAGAACCACAATAGTAGTACAGTATTCTCGTAATTCTATTAATTGCAACTAAGAAAGTGTGAAAAAAGGACTTCACTTGTGATTTTTTGATTTACATATTTCCATTCTAATTAACGTGCAACTGATCAACTAGTTTATCCCACCTTCTGTTAATAGGTCAAGTTTACTGCCTCTGAATTTAAAAGACATGAAGACGGAAACAGTTGACTGTATAATATATGAAATGCAAAATAGCTTAACCGGTTACCTAAAGATAGATACGATCATATGGCTGAAAAAACATGAATGAAAGCTCTGTTAGGCTCTTTTATCATTAAACTGTACTAAATAAGATACTCAACTTATCGTGGGTTTATATTATTCTCACGTAACACTAAAGTTTGAGCACGATGACTGGGTACAGTTTCATATTTGATAAGATTTCCCTAGATAGAATACATTTGCACAGTCTTATCCGCTAAAAGGGGAAATATATGCTTGAAATCTAGCCGGAAGTTGGAATAGTAGGTCAAGAAATTTGAGCAAGTGATGGAGGAACTGCTAGTTAACCCCCGTCATCCAGAGTTTAATGAGATATTTACAAGGGTTCACAGTAATAAGAGAAATAAAAGTATTAGTATTGATTGCAACATGCGAAGGAGAGAATCCACATCCTCTGCAGTAACGTTGTCATATATAGAAGGGACATTAGAAATTCTACGTAGGATTCTTAACATTACTGGGATTAGGTTAATAGTCAACTCAAAAAACACACTCAGAAAGAAACTTCTGAAGCTAAGTAACCCAGCCAATTCAATTAGGAAATATAAACTAGTATATCAAATGCCATGCAGTTTTTGTGAGGTCAAATACATAGGTCAAGGTTGCCGATCGAGATTGGTTAGCATCTCCAATCATAAAATTTGGCAAAATACAGAATTATGGAAAATGTTGACCTATGTAAACAGCGAAGAGTTTATCCATCAGTATGCATACACTGGACTATATTTATCACGTACGGCAGGAAAGGGTGACAGTTGTAAAGTCTAATATAGCTACGCGGAAAGAAACGTTGGTAACACAATCTTTATTCATCATGTAAACGCCAAACAAATGAAAAAGGAAGGATCGGTCACATTGCGGACTTTGGAAAAATTCTGCTACGACCAAGAATGAAAGTTTGCAGAGTTTAAAACTATTATCCAGGAGCTTGAGAATAATGCGACAACTTCAACACAAGTATCAGCAATAAATTATGCTCAAAATGTCATCCACCATACAAAACTACATCATTGGGTACCATACTACAAACAACAGGTCTGATATGGAAATACATGACACCTCAGAAGAGGCGATACGCTACCTGGACCAATGAAAACACCCTAGACGAAGATTTGAAGTTCACCGATGATGACGATTTATGTCTAATGTCTTGCCGCACAAACTCGAAGATCTACAGGCGAAAACTAACAAGTTGACACAAGAGGTGAGGCAGGGCAGCGAAAACGGAACTTCCTTCAGCTGAACGTAGAGGAGACAGACAGAGGTGATGAAGATACCCAACCAACATCACCAACAACAACAACAACAAACTCCATTCACCATTAACGTGAGAAATCTAAAGAAAATAGTCTCTTTCACCTACACCTACCTAAGCAGGGCAGCATCGTTTCATCTACAGGCGGCAGTGGCGGCGACACAGACCAGAATGTCAAGACGAGGATCAGAAAAACAGCAAAACAGGCTTTCATTAATCTGAAATAATCAGTGTGGAGATCTACAGCACTGCACTCAGCATAAAGCGTGAACAACATCCGCATTTTCAACACCAATTCAGTCAAGTAAGTCAGTGCATCGATGTGATGGATGAGAGAGTTGGCGTGTCACGAAAAGCACTTCCAGCAGACTACAGACATTCATCAACAGATGCCACCCACGCACACTCGACACTGACAATGAAGATCGGATGACCAGAATCGTAAGAATAAGCAACAAGGAACTCTGGTCGGCAATGAACTGACTAACCAAGAACCTATCACCCACCAAATATGCAGAAGGAAGTGGAGATGGATTGGATCAGGCATACATTGAGGAGAGTAGTCGGGGACATCACGTGCCAGGCACTCGAGTGGAATGCAAAAGGGTGCCCGAGGTGATTGTGACATGGAGGAGATGGTGTGAGGAAGAAATAAAAATTTTTGGGCAGTGGTGGAGCCAGGTTTTGAAGAGTGCAGAGAAGAGAGTGGAGTGGAGGCGTGCTACTGAATCCCTATATTTCACTAGGAACCCAAGGGAATAGTAATAATATAATAGATCAAAAACGTTTCTAGGAGAATGACTGATGAATAAACTCTAATTTTTTAGTTTACGGCCTATGTTTCTCCTCAACGGAATTAGTTGACTTATAGTGATTTCTTCTAAGGCATGACATTGCAACTAAATATCTAAATGTCATATGAAATTATGTTTCTGAAGCGAGCTACCGGCCTAATTGGACAATATGATTCATGAATCTAAAGGCTATCTTATAGTCCACCGGGATTATTACTGTCCGGCATCAAATGAAACCTCTGAACATCACCCAGAGATGATTTTATTCGGCGTATTAGATCAACTGTCAATTTCCCTATCTTTCACAGTTCAATTTAACATTTCTTACAGCCTCATTATTCTTAAGCTTTCTGAATGTGGGAAGCATTTAGTCAAGACCATATTGTATGCTTTCTTACGTATAAGTATCAGTGATAGTGGCTGTTCAATGTATTCAGTATTATATAAGTGAAAACAACAGCATATACACGGTAAATATTTAAAAAACATAATTTAATGGTGAGTATCAGTGTTAAGTAGAACTATCTATGAGTTAATTGGAAATATATAACTTTCAACTTTATCACCCAAAAATATTGATTTACAGTAAACTAGAACCACCGTATGAAAAGATAAATGACAAATAAACTGAAAAAGTCATAGTCAATATTTATTCTTATTGTCAGTAACTAACATATTCCATCCTAAATAAGGCTTACCAAATGAATGTACATGCATAGCAATAAGAGATTATATATCATTCGGGAATTTAATCTAAAATCTTCCTCTTCAGACAATATTATGGATAAAAATACAGAGAAGAAAAATGTAATCAATTGTTCTCTCATCTTCACTTTTATTATCCTATTGATTTTGAAGCAATCAAACCCTTTCAAGAAGAGATAACGTGACAAAAAGTGTAGAAAGTAATTCAACAAAATGATGAAGATACTGAACATTTCATAAAACGAAATTAAATAATGTTTACTTACCTAATCATTTATTTAGTTGTTTATTCAATTAGATAATTAGTAATAAAAAATTAGAAGGAGAAATAAGTAAGATGTAATCGAATGAAACCTTTATAAATTCGGTGAAACAATTCAATTTTCAGGAATAGCGAATTTACACAAAAATGACTTGTTGTTAAAATAAATGGGTATAAAAAGCCTCAACGTAAGTGAAATACTATCTGAATTATTATTATTATCATTTATTCCTTTGGGTTCCTAGTGGAATATAGAGATTCAGTAGCACGCCTCCACTCCACTCTCTTCTCTGCACTCTTCAAAACCTGGCTCCACCACTGCCCAAAAATTTTTATTTCTTCCTCACACCATCTCCTCCATGTCACAATCACCTCGGGCACCCTTTTGCATTCCACTCGAGTGCCTGGCATGTGATGTCCCCGACTACTCTCCTCAATGTATGCCTGATCCAATCCATCTCCACTTCCTTCTGCATATTTGGTGGGTGATAGGTTCTTGGTTAGTCAGTTCATTGCCGACCAGAGTTCCTTGTTGCTTATTCTTACGATTCTGGTCATCCGATCTTCATTGTCAGTGTCGAGTGTGCGTGGGTGGCATCTGTTGATGAATGTCTGTAGTCTGCTGGAAGTGCTTTTCGTGACACGCCAACTCTCTCATCCATCACATCGATGCACTGACTTACTTGACTGAATTGGTGTTGAAAATGCGGATGTTGTTCACGCTTTATGCTGAGTGCAGTGCTGTAGATCTCCACACTGATTATTTCAGATTAATGAAAGCCTGTTTTGCTGTTTTTCTGATCCTCGTCTTGACATTCTGGTCTGTGTCGCCGCCACTGCCGCCTGTAGATGAAACGATGCTGCCCTGCTTAGGTAGGTGTAGGTGAAAGAGACTATTTTCTTTAGATTTCTCACGTTAATGGTGAATGGAGTTTGTTGTTGTTGTTGTTGGTGATGTTGGTTGGGTATCTTCATCACCTCTGTCTGTCTCCTCTACGTTCAGCTGAAGGAAGTTCCGTTTTCGCTGCCCTGCCTCACCTCTTGTGTCAACTTGTTAGTTTTCGCCTGTAGATCTTCGAGTTTGTGCGGCAAGACATTAGACATAAATCGTCATCATCGGTGAACTTCAAATCTTCGTCTAGGGTGTTTTCATTGGTCCAGGTAGCGTATCCTTATCTTCCTAAAGCCCCTCACTGTTTGCTGCATGATGCAGTCCACCACAATCAGGAAGATCATGGGTGATAGTAGGTGGAAGGCTTGCGTTTCTCCTGTCTTCACTTCACGTCAAACTCGTCACTGAGCTTTCCATTTTGGATCACTTGGCATGTAGCGTCGCTATGTAGCTGTTGAATGAGTTTGGTAAACGTTTCTGGCACCAAAACTGTAGTGTTGAAGCAGTTCTCAAATTACCTCTTGGTCGACGCTGTCGAAGGCGTTTTCAAAGTCGATAAACTCTCTGAATACGCGCTACCAATCGACTCCACTAATAGTGGTACTTTATCTTTTATACATGCATATCACTTAGTTTCACTGACTAGGTGAGATGGTTCATTGATGTGAACAATGTTGAAGAACACTTTTCATCTCAGAAGATGCACAATGAATCTGAAAACTTTATGCCAAGAATGGTGTTACTTAAAGTTTACATGTAAATTATTAAAACCTGGCATTTTTCGGTAGCGTTTATTCTAGAATTTTAAAAAGAAGATACTAGTCCATGTGTCTAACAAATTCGTCAACTCTTTGAGTGTCATATATCAGTCAACTTGATAATAGGACTGGAAAATTTCATGAAATAGTTTATTCGATAACTGTTTAACATTATAACTTCACCTGTATCACATCAGTTGATTCCTAATTGGAATTAGTGGCTTCAGTGATACTACTCCCTTCTTTAATAGGGTTAGGAATTAATTTCACACCGTCAGCATTCATAGAGTTCTATGCTCACGTCTCTTAAATTTGAATTTGAATGAGTTACTATCGACAACTTTGAGTAGTAAATAATCCTGTTTGATAAATAGAATTATATTTTTGACTGAAACATACATTTTAGATCACTAAGTCCCAGCCGATGTTCAGTTAACAAAGGTATTCACACCCTTGTGAAGTTCACTACAGTAATATAGTCTAAGAATGTGATTGTTTTTTCGGTGTTCAAACTGCCTCTCTTTCTTAACCAAAACAAACCTCTCTGCACACAGTGGTTACTGAATTGTAAATAAGGATAGATAGTTTCATCGTGATTTTTCACCCCCTGAAATTAAAGCTAAGTGGTTGAACAACTGAGTGGACTTTGTTGCACCTACTGTACGTATAAAAAAGTTTGTAGACTCATCACCGAAACAACATGCAGCAAAAATACCGTTGGGAGAGACTTCAGCCTTACTTGACTCTTAGATCTGCCTTAAAACTTATTTTCTATTCACTTTTAGTTCAATGAACCAAACAGACTTGTGTTTGACAGCAATTTTCCTCTTTTACATTCACGATGGATAGTGGTTAGCAATGGAATCCAGGACATGTGTGTGTTTTGTCCCACTTGGTACTCGTCAGCTGGATGTGTGTGTCTCCCAGTGAGCGATATTGGTCCGACTAAGACTTGAAAAACATTTTCTGTTTGTTTGAATAAATCAGTATAAATAACAAATGGCTTTACTTACGATTTACAGATAAACGACACTGATATCTGGTTTTCATTGTAACTACCTTAACTTATGTAACATGTTTTTTCGAGGGTGGACTGAGTGGAATTAGAAACTTGGAACTTTATGCCGGGAATTCATACGTTTCATCACTTTTTATAGAAAAGTATCTACATTTTACCTCAAGAAACTTAATCTTCAATGATGCAAAATAATTATGGAGTGATTCATTTTATATACAGCTGAGTTATTGCATTTAGCCACCAGATTAAAATGGGTCACATGTTGTCTGTGTTATAGTTTACTGTGGAGTAAAACAAACAGGCTATTTGACTGGCAGAAATTGTTTACATTCAGAACCAGAATCCACAACCTTATCAAGGTAACTAACGAAATTTGTAAGTCAAAGGACGGTAGACAGACAAACATACTAGTCGCTGAGCTTTTTCGTAAACAGTTAAAGGTCAAATTTTTAAATGGTTGGAACTAGATTGGTATCTTTTTATACTGTCCTCACCCACCATCATTCGACCAACAGCCAAACAACAAGGTAAACTATTAACTGAAATATACAATTACAATACTAAAGCAGATAATGTTCTATTCATCATGCATTGACATCAGGTGAAAAAACATTAAGATCTTGACAGCACTGTTTTGCTTCAGCCTGAGGCTCCGCAAGTTGAGAAGCAAGGGTTGCTAGTGGATTCATCTCAGAGTTAATAACTTTCTATCATCCCGTCCATTTTTGGATAACTAATGGCCCACCGATTGCAACTTGTATTCCTTCAGCGAGGTTCTAGGTAGCCTCTTTGTCTATAAGTTGTTATGTTGACAACTACTGAAATACTACATACATTGAGAAGAGATAATTCAGCGAAGAATCATCTCTTCTCTATGACTACATACATTCATAATTAGTTAACACTAGTGAATGGATGAATGTATATGTCGTGAATTCGAAATAATATCCAGAAAGAAATACCATTGAAGGCTACAGAAGTCAATGAACTATCTTGGAGACATTATGTTACAAAACCACATTCGGTACCTTTAAACAAATGTTTTGATCAGAACGAGAGCATTATCTCATTCGTTACAAGCCCTAAATCATCATCTTCATTTAAGTATTTTTTTTTTCTAAGACATCCTTATTCAATAATTCAACAGTAGTCTCCATATTCTTCGAGAACAAATTATCATTCAGTTTCAAAATCATATGATAATGAGTTGTCAAATAAATGAGCATCACAAACTGACCAAACTCTTATGAATTTATTTTTTATCATAGACAATTGTTTGCACGCATTACTTATTCTTCTCAAAATTTCGAATGTTCTATGGTTATATGCACATTTTATTTTATTTTTTGCCTATTATTTTGTTGCTGTTTCCTGTCTTTGTATTGTTGAGAAGCTTAGAAGTCACTAATGAAATTCAATTATGGTCACGTGAAGTGATGCAGCGGATTGTAGATACCATCAAATACAATAACGATACTGAGTGCTTGAATGTAATCGAAATGTACGCAAATAAAAACTATTTCTTCTAGTAACTTCTGGTTTGATGAGTTGCATAAATATCACCTAACGAAGGGTATCCTGTGTCTAAGAAAATGATTTTCAGTGGGCAAAATGCATCACATTCACGATATTTTCATATCTATAGAAAGATGATTCGGAAGAGGATAAATAACTTATTCTCACTAATCTATTAAAGTAATAATCTGTCTATTATTGTCATCCGGAACGGAATTTTATTTATTTATTTGACCCTTGGGTTCCTAGAGCAACATAGAGATTCAGTAGCACATCTCCATTCCACTCTCTTCCCTGAAATCTTTTCAACCTGGCTCCACCACTGCCCACAAGCTTTCATTTCTTCCTCACACCATCTCCTCCATGTCACCCTCACCTCGGACGCCCAACTCGCCGTTTCCCACCTGGGTTCCGACCGATGGCCTGGCCTGGCACGTGATGTCCCCGATTGGTCTTCTCAGTGCATGCCCAATCCATCTCCACTTCCTTCTGCATATTTGTTCAGCGATAGCTTCTTGGTTGGTTCGTTCCCAGAGTTCCTTGTTGCTCATTCTTTCTGGTCATTTAATCTTCAGTGTCAGTGTCCAGTGAGCGTAGGTGGTAGGTGTTGATGAATGTCTGTAGTCTGCTGGAAACTTTCCTCAACGGAAAGAGGCTGGAAAATATCTATCCCATCGGTCCATGACACAAAAATTATGTTTTCTCTTTAAGCAACTTCTTACCACAAAATAGTATCGCAAACTGTCAAAACTCGAAAGTGTATGATATAAAATTCTTACTGATTGAACAAAAACATTTTCACGGTAAATCCGATAGTATTTGACTCCATCTTTCATAGTATCCACTAACAAGGAATTTCGAACCAAGATGTGGTAGTGATCAAGTTCTCTCTGTTTCTCATTGGTTATTTATCTGTGGTCGATGTGTAAAGTGAACTACCATGATAGCTATTTGTGCTAATGTCCTATTCTGTTATTTTTAAACCTGATTTCAGTTTTTAGAAACCACCAGTTGAAGTTATCATCGCTAGGTGACTGAGTTTTTGAGTATGGAGGTACTATACATTTTAAAAAAAACTTACTGATTTCTTGTTGCACACAGTGAAACAGTATTACATACTACATAGCACTGCAAAAAAAATAAGTGGCAATCCGATTCCTAACGAATGCTTATCAGTTGCTAACTTTGAGATAAATTTCTTGATATGCTAATGAAGAGTCATAGCTTGGTAGGGTCAAACAAGTTGAGAGTACAGAAGTATACCCACCAACGAAACAGGATGACAGCTAATCTCTATTGCAAAGTGACAGAATATGGAGAAAATTGTATCACTGAATTCCAGTCCAAAGGTCTCCACAAGTCCTGCAGATTCTCAGCTCAGTTTCTCACATAGCCGCGGATGTTGACTGCCAAAGAGTGACCAGATTTCTTAATGGCTGTTTAGTTTATATCATTTTTTGATAAATTATACAGTGGTATAATTCTTCACCCTCTACAAATCTGGTATAAACTTCTTCATTTTTTACTAATCTTCTTTTATTTTTCTTCTCATTTAACCATTTTCCCAACAGTTTATAGTTTCGTATTGGCTAATGCACGTATTGTCGACTATCCAATTGTTTATTGCAATGAAGGATTTTCACGGTTAACTGGTTATAGTCGTGTGGATATAATGCAGAAGAGTGGGAGTTGTGCATTCTTCTACGGAGATCAGACAACTAAAGAGATGCGTGAACGTCTACTGAAAGCACTAGACACTCAAACACCTGATCAAATTGAAATGTTATTCTACAAAAAGAATCGTAAGTGATCTCATCTTAGTTATATGCTTATAAGTTATAATAAATTTTATGAAAATTTAAAGGTTTTGTACTGCTACTAGGTGAAATGTTTTGCTTTGGTTGATGGGAGAGCGTATTTCAGTCCATAGAATAATATCCGTTCTCTTCAAAAATAATCACCTCAATATGTTCGTTTTCTTATTAGCCCATCGTCTGAACTAAACTCCACCGAGTTAAAAGATGGAAATATTTGTTCACCTAAGAGATGGTGTACTGTCATTAAAAAACCTATAAAAATCCAGCTGACCATCTCAGAGGCTTTCGATTGACGACTATACTTAATAAGATACTCAGCTGAATGGCTAGGATTTCTTGATAAAATCGTCAAGTGAATCGTAAATGTATTGATAGGACATTTGCATAGCCTAGGATCCATTGAAAACTCATCTGATTCACCCTTAAAAGGGTGTTGTCTATTGACCATATTAGATTTATTATTTGGTGAAAACATGAAGTGATTCATTGGATAGTTTTGCTTTACACTCTTATCCATACCTTCCTGAATGAATATATTATTTGATATAAGGCAGGATAATTTTTTATCATTTTTATCATTGACATATATTTCATGATGAAGAGGACAAGCTGAAAACGTCAGATAGAAATAGATGACTAGCTGTTATTACTTCTCCATATTGGCAATAGAATTAATCCATAATTTTGGAATGGTGAGTGTAAAGGTTGAAGGAAATCAGCAGGAAGTCCTAATTTATCAAGTTTTCGAGTATATTAGAACTCATCAGCAAGTTATGCCTGCAGTTTGTTGAAAACTGGTACCCTTAGTAAATCTAAACTTACATTAGTCAATATTCCAGACAGAAATGTTACCAATGTGCTGGTTAACACCAGCCAAAAGCTCAACTGCATAACAGCCTTTCTTGATTGACGATTAAAATGCAAGCTTGAGCAACAGATATCAGTCAGCACATCTTACATTCTTGTTACCAGCTAACCCTCATGCTTCTAATCAATTGATTAAGTTGTGTTTCCCCTGTTGAAAGTTTACTGATAATTTTTCACTAAAGTATGTCACATTCGACTGTACTTCTTGATTCATTTAGTGTATAACATGACTTGTTTGAAAAATATTAGACATTAGATAAATGATATTTCAATTTTTAGGTTTGCGGAGATTTATTTATTGATTTCAAGTTGGTTTGGTGTTTTTTTTTCCAATGAGTGAGAAACAAGTTTAGTTTTTAATCATTGAGAAACACAAACTTCAAAACAGTTAACATTTCAGTATATTGAACTCAATTATTAATCATTCAAAACTTGTTCATATGTTGTGTGAGCATGAAATTTCAGTCAGCAGCCATAATTTGTTGTAACCTTGTTACTGGTTACATAGTTTCACAGTCTAACTGACTTATAGGCTTACTTTCTTTAACTTTACATCAACTCTGATCTATGTGAACAAGTTTTTGAATCCAGGATTGAATGATACGTGTTTGAAACTTCAAGGATTTATGAATTCCGTACAGACTACATTCAGATACTCCATGTTATAGACTATAGGTTATTTTTCATTATTTCATACTCGAATAAAGCCTACAGTTAATATTTCCATTTGATAATTTAAAAATAAAACAGAGTATTACATGAGTAAGTTTATGAAAATCAGATTCATTCTTCTAAGATGAGTAAATATTGCATGCCCAATCAGCTCAACAGAACAATCCTTGTAAATGCCAAGGACTGTGTTCATTATTCATATTCACTCTAGTCACAAGTCTGAACTTAACTTTCAAAAACTTTAATAAAGAATGTTTACATGTTGCGGCCACTGGCTTGCGGGCCCGGTGCTCAACCAACTGAGCTACCAACTACGGCTATCTCAGGTAGTCAAATTATAATCAATATGATGCTCAACCTCTCTGATTCATTTAGATTTGGATTGGGATGAAAAGTCCTGACTAGGCACTAAGTATGAATACGATCAAACAGTAGTAAGGGGTCACGAATTCACATTGTAGTCAGGCAAAAACCCTTGATGATTGACGTAAAATAAAATTCTGGTCAGCAGTAGGACCTCGCAGCAGCGGTAACCCGGTGGTTCGGGTCCAGGCGCTGTCCAGATTTTCATCTCACCTTCAATTATCACCCAGCACAAATACTGGTCTACCAAACTGTGACTATCTCAGATAGTCAAATCCTTATGAATATTTATGTCTCCATCAAAATTTTTATCCATCCGTCTGCTTCGCAGTATCTTTGTATGTAAATAACGGCTTATTTGTATTGATTTCTCATTGAATATTTAGACCATCACTTGTCCTGAAGAAAGATACTGATGTATGACTTTCCGAATACTGCCTAAATGGTATCTCTCATACATAGTTTATTTATTACAACTTGTTTTTTAATCCAGTGGTCGCAGGAATTTAATATTTACTCTTCCATCACATACGAATACTTTTCAATCAAGTCTGGATTCTTACTGTAAGCTAGTTTTCAAACTTCAAGTTATCTTAGAAAGAATATTGGTTAATGTCATCAGTCACTGTCGATATTAAAAAAGAATTCTGTTCCATTTTACAAAAGTGAATGATTTCGAAACAGATTCATTGTCACTTTTTTCGTATAGAATTATGCATGAAGATTTTAATCGACACTGGCGACTTAACATCTTCAAAGATTTAGTCACTAGTAATTCTCTTCAATAATAAAACACTTGAAAAGTAATAAGTTAACAATAACTAATAGAATGTTCAAAGTATTGTCATCAACAGTTGTAGGCATTTTTTTTTTGTGAAGATTTCATTTTATTCAACTTCTACTGCTATTATCATTAGTGGATACATATTATTTAATTGAAATAATGCTTCAGATATCACCTACTCTCATTCAAAGTTTTATAGCACATCAGTCTATAGATATGCAAAACGTTCTCACAAAAGTACTAATAATATTTCTATACACTTCTGAGATCACCAGGAGTAATATGCTGAGACTACTAGTCAGTTTGAAATGATGAGGAGTATTTTCTGCTCAGGTAGTTCATCTTGCTCGTTTTGTGTTCTTCAAGCTGGATGGTTCAGTCGTGAAGCTTTCATTATCTTTCTAAGCAGTATCATAAGCATTAATTCTATTATGAGTTGATCTGTTGGCATTTCTCTGTGAGTGATCCAGTTGCCTGCTTTTATGAATAGTGTGCTTTTTTGATTGTTGTATTGCTTAGCCCATAGGTGTTCTAATCGACCATATTTCTAACTGACCTTTGACCTTAGAGTTGCTCATCATTTTTCGAATTGCATAGTACATTGGATCTGTTTATACACCTATTGGTTTCTGACTGACTTGAATGTCAATTCTCAAAGAATTCTCTCATATTCTATGTGTTTTCTTTGTTCAAACTATTCTCCATTGTTGTTTACATGCATTGATATAAGAGATCAAACGACAATAATTTGCCAACTAATATTTAAGCAGAGAAAACTAATTAATATGACCAGTTTATCCAGTGTGGTGTTTACCGTGGTTGTGGTGGTCGTCTTGTAGGCTGTATTAATTCCGATTAGCTTCAGCAGTATTATGTAGATCTGTGAAATATTCTTTATTTACGGTACAATAATCCGTTTATCGATTTCTGTGGACGACTGTGTAGTTGATGTTGAGGTAGATGAACATCTCATGTTGAAGTTGTGTGCATATTCATTTTTTTGTAAAGTATACATTCAGTGAATGTCTTCACTTCTCCATGAGGTTATGTGTAAGCAAATAATTTTGTATGCTTTTGGATTTTTGTTACTATACTTCAGGATTTGATCAGCTCCAATTTATCGAACTGATCACTGAAAACATTTCATCGGGGATCATCAATGGTATCTTGTACTTGAAGATAAGTAGATAAAGCTAAGATTTTTAGAATATCAGTTTAACAGCTGAACTAACTAACATCGCAATTCAAAATTCAATTTCTGATAAAATGTACATAGAACCTATACTTCTACCATATAGACAACTTCAGTAATGTTCTTATGTTGAACAATACAACTATTTTTCTATTATTAATTTCTTAATGAAAAGTGACAAAAAAAGTTAGGTATATTACGAAGACCATTTATTACACAGTTATCAATCCTTCATTCCATTCTATGTTTTAATTCACATTTTAGGTCTTCCATTTTGGTTACTTGTTTGTGTGGCACCAGTACGGAATGAATGTGAAGAAGTAGTGCTCTTTCTACTGGCATTTAGAGATATTACAGCACTTAAAACCCCATTTGAGGATGAAGATACTGTAAAAGGTAAGCATAAAAAAATCTCTGGATTACTTTATAAATCATTGAAATTACTGAAGGTGACTTTGGAAAGTGTTCAGATTTCAATACTGTTTCAGCTTACCGAATGTTTGAACATCATATCAAACATAATAGTCAGTACAGTTTTCTACATCACAAATACATATTAAGTTCTTCTTTTAATCACATCCAATAACTTAAGCTGATACAACCAAACTGGATCTGTACATCCTCATTTAAGAGATAGGCTATTATCTTACCTTCTTTGAGCAGTTTCATTGTCAGGTTACCTAGACGTAGACAACTCAGTAGGTGAAATGGAGTGTAAAATTATGACGCCTGTCTGTTTTCATAAATCTTTCACTTTGGATTGTGTTTCCATCATCTTCCTCTCTATTTGCTGCTGGTTAGCGTAGTAAGTTATGCTGATGTGCCATAGCATTACATTCTAAGCTGATTAGGCTATCTGTTTGCATGTGTGCTCTAGTCTAGACAGTGAACTACCTTGGCAGGAGTCAGATAGCTTCTTTCTCAATTCACTAAAGAGAAATTCAGCTTGGAGTATATCTGTAAAAGTACTGACTCATCTTCTCAAAACTAATCATTTAAACGAAAACGCAGTCGTGAATTTTCTCTGGAATGAGCACTATGGGGGAAAGCATCATTTTGCTTAAAAAGTTTTGAAGGAATGTTCAAAACTCACGTTTTGGGAAGTTTAAAAAGCTGTTCCTCTCCTTCTCAAAAATATGTGGGCAAAATGTTTGGTGTTTACAGTCTATTCCAAACCTGCTTAGTCGGTCTACTTTTGCAATTATGTCACTTCGATTCTTCAGTTGTAATCCCTATGCTCTCGATGAGGAACAAACCAGTCTCTGTGTGATTTTCTCCACTTACATCACCATCCCAACACAAAAACTGTTGTGTTAAACTAGACTAACAACTAGGTTTTAAATATCTCTTTTAAAAATCATAGGAGACAATTTAATGCATATGTCAAAAAAGGAACACTTCAGTCAACAAATTTGTTTTTGCGGTATCATTCTCTAAAGTTTTACAGTCGTATATGAATATAATTACTGTCTACGTCTAGTGGTGAAGAATGTCAACATAGTTTGTAAACTTGTGATCAGGAGAATGTTATGAGAACGAAAGTTACGCAAGAAGCAGGAAAACATTTGAGGCGTATAAACAAGTGATCGTGGTAAAAGTAAGTATGAGTCGAAAGTCAAGAGATGAATACATGACAAAATTGTTAAACAACTGTCAGTGAAGTAGGGAATACTTTTAAAAACAAGAGCTTAGTGTAAATGAGTTGAAAGTTTATGTAATAACAAAATGATAAAATCAAAATGATGAAAAGTGTCTGTTGGGCATAAAGGCTTTAAATAAGGAAAACTTGCTTTCCATTTGTTTTTATGGCCTCCATATTGCTGAAGTTTCAACTGTGTATAATAGATGTTACTGGTAAAACCAGAAGTTCCTAGCCGGTAAGCATAATCAAGTAAATTTTGTTTTAGAGTGAAATTTATCTCATGAAAAGAGATTATTCACATACTTTACAACTTTTTCAATGGAAAAAGTAGTTCCTTGCTACTATGACGAACATTGCAATCTCATCGGTTGTCCTTCGAAATGCTAGCCTATCTATATTGCTATAATTATACCAGTATAAGTAAGACTGACTGAAAATACTACTCTAGTAGCTATTTAAATAACCAGTGAGGTTTATTCGTTTATGGAGAGGCTATCTTTGAAGTAGAAATAGCATAGACTAGTCAGCCATTTCACTGGTTACCAGAATGGTCTTTAAGGTCACCGAAAAATGCATTTACTTAATATTATGTGACTAAACCTGATACGGCTGCTTGAGATTGCTTGGAAGTGTTGGACTGTATGTGGGTAGAAATTAGAATTACATTTCTTCTTCTTGCTATCCATGTTTTAGAATGCTAATCGTAGTTAGTTGAGTCTTCCACTTACTATGCATTACATAATTCCATGTTCAGAAATGTGTACACTTAAAAACGCCTTTTGGAAGATTATTGCGTAATACATGCAGTGCATAATCCCCCAAAGGAAACCTCAATATTACATCAAGATAAACACATGTAAATCAGTCAGTATAAAACCTTATTTCATAGCAAAGTTTCTTCACTAGCACCAAGTCATAACATGTTAATAAATCCAGTTCTCATTTCAATCAGTTTCTTTCCCATGATATAAAAGGGAACTGGACCAGAATGTGGTCAAATTTATTTGACCTTTTACTCACTTGAACTTTCTCTTCTGTACTTTAACAAACCAGCTATACACCTATAATTTTTAACCACTATTTATTCACCTAAGAATTAGTCCATTCTTATTGTAGGAAATTCATTATAACAAGATGATAATTATATGTTACTTTAAGTTCATTTTCCTGCTTCCATGAAGTCACTGATAAGGAGGACGATGATATTGAAAGCTTACAAATAATAAATGAAGAGACAAAGAAACAACTTCTTTCGACATTGACTAACATTTTCCCCTTAGGGAAAAAAAGATAGATGTGAAAACAGTTTATCATAGACGATGAACATGAATACTAATTTATAACATCCGGTTGAATGATTACTTGTTTGTCATTTTATTTGATAACATGATCTGCCTGACCTGATAATAGATAAGATAATTTATTATACAAGATAATTTCTCTTACAGACTTATTACTATGGGGAAAATGATTGGAAAGTGTTGAAGACTGAATTGTTGTTTCTTTCTACTTTGAAAGCTTCAGATTATACGATGAGATTCTAACCCAGAGGTGTACATTCTATGACTTTGATCTTTTCTTAATATAACATGACTATAATTTATCTTCATCAGAGAATATCTATCCCCGTCATCATCTTGGTTGACCACCATAATCACGCTATCATGTAGGCTCTTAATTATGTTCGCCTCTATACATCCTAATAATACACAGTAGACTAGTAGATAACCTATTAAAGTGACAGGTGGAATAAAGAATTTTCATTGGTAGCAACTATAAAAATGCTTTCTCATTTCATACTGGTTTATTTATCAAAAGTGTCATACTATGAAACAGTATTACTTATTTGATGGAAACAAATGTAAGAAAATTACATGGTTGACAGTAATGAGATTGCCACTAACATCACCAATGACCAAAAAACGAATGTAGGTTGTTAGTCTTTCGACTAGAGTCTTAAGCTTAACAGATATAAAGGTGGTACAGAACAGTCTTAATTCAACATAGTGGTTGATCGTCTGAAACTTGAAGATGTCATTTCCAAAAAGAGAGAGAACTTTAAGTTCAGCAGATAAGATATTTACAAATGAGTTAGGAATACAGTGTGTCCAGGGAGAAAACATACTATCTGACTGAGTAAAACATTCAAGAAAGAAACGAAAATGGAATTACAATCTACCACATATGTGTAGTTTTATTCATATATTAGAGCTTTCTCATTTCAAATGTTCTCAGTTTTGGTAGGAAACTGTTTTCAGCCTACTAGCAACTCCACACAAACCATCCGCATGAAAACTATTTTTGTCTCACCCTTAAACTTTAGACAGTATAATAAATTAGTATAATTGTTTTTGTATGATGCCGCCGTTGCTTGGAGCGAATTGATCGGTCTCTGCTGACATACGGGATCCCGTGAGAATGCCTCGATATTGCGTGCGTTCTAATCGTATTAAAGATGGATCGGTGGGAACAATATCACTCACGGGGAAGCAGGTACATCCAGCTGACGAGTCTCAACTAGGACAAAGTGTGCACCTTGGATTCCACTGCTAGCCACGATCCATCATTAGCATAACAAATATTTGTTTTACGCTGAAGTCAAATAAATGAAACTGATCTTCATTGGTGCATAGAATTGACAACTATCAGAACTAAAATATATGCATTATATTTCCGGTGGTGTACCTCATAAATCAGTGGAAATGGGATTATATTATACCATATATAGTCCTGTGTTTTCGCTCTTACGTTACAAGAGATATCCATTTTCAAAACAAGAATCTCAGGCGAAAAAACAATCTCAGTTATGCTCCCATCAGGTCCTACAGTCATATATTAACCCTTATGTAGATCGTTAATATACAATTTCCGGTTAAAGTAGTCGTTATAGTTTTGATTCTGAAACGCTGCATATCACCTCTCTGTGAGGGGACATCAACTTCCTCAAGACGGTGGTTATACTTCGGTAATTAGTTCTATTCGCCATGATTTCTACGTCAAGCAGAGCTGTATGTCAGCTATCTAGAAGATACGAATTCAACATCTGAACGACTGATTTCAGCATTCAACTTCGGATAGTTTAATCAGAGCTTCGATCGTCTCACAGTTTATGTAGGCTTGTTCAGTCAGGTTTCACCATCAGTATTCACAAAAAAATCACTACCCGTAGCTTTCCATTACTTCAGACAACTTTAAATGCATGTTGATTGAATTTCAGGTACACATAAGCTGAGAAGTACAATAAATGTGAGACACTATATCATATGATTAGAGTTCTGTTAGATGTTTTCTAGTATAAAAAGAGTTTTTTCACACTGACTCTAGACTAAAAACTGAATAAAATAAAACTTTATCTAAGAAATAATTAATGAAATGATAATTATTTGAACAGGACAACAAATTTAGCGACAAACAGTGAACCAGACTAATCAATCAGACATAATCATAAGAATAACCGTTAAAGGTATGATGCATCCGAACTTGTATATATTTATACATCATCTAAGAATAGGGAGTAACATGGTTGAAAACCTTAACTTTTGCATTTATTTAGGAGCCAGGATGAGCTGTGAGGGATTACTAACCAGCAGCATAAAAATAAAATGAACAGTTGAACTTTATCATTTTAGACTATCACCAGCCCTGGTGAGATATCGAATAGTGTATAAAAGTGTTTAGTGTACAGCATAGACTTTGGGTGTAAAACATGGCTGTTAAAGATGTAGGACATAAGAAGGCCTTGGTTGTCTTAGGACCACTGTTTTCCAACAAAAACCATAAATCATCGAAGCACCACGTGAGTGACACAGAACTCAGACGAAAGATTTATACCCAAAAGAGGGGAGTTAGTTGATAAATTTGTTAACCTTCATTAACTCCGATAGCTGGGAAATGGATTGCACATGCACTGCCTACCTCTATGCTCAATGTTAGTTGAAGTGGATTAACGCTTGATATAGATTAAAGGTAGTTGATCTAAAAATATGATATCAGTTTATGAAATCTCTAAGTGTTTGAATTAGACTTGTAGATGTACTTACATAATAACCGAAGTAACTGGATGATGACTGTGAGTGATATGATTCAGGTTCAGCGTACTGCAGATGCATCTATACACTCCGTTCATGTTTGTAATAATATCACATATAATTGAGGTTTTTATCGCTTCTCCCTCCCCTTTAAGGATTTTCTATTACTTTTGATCGCATGTTTCGTATTTTCCTTTCTTTCATCTCATCGTATTGCTTTGTTCTTGATGTAAACATTTGAACTGTTACTTTTCACTTACGGATCTCATGGTGATATTGGCTGAATGACTGACTAACTAATTGACTGCCACGAAACTTTAACATAGTACTTACATCTTGTAAATGCTAAGCCATGGCCTTTTTTCGAAGTCCTTATTTTAGAATATCACCTTGTCTCCTACAACAATAGTCAGTGAACCCTTTGGCTAGTTAATGCAGGAACAATCTGCATCTCTAGTGCACTGATTTTTTGTAGATGTTTTATTTGGTGAATGAAGTATCATGTTCAAAATATAAAAGCACATTTTGCCTAAAAACTCACGGATATTTAACTTTGACAGGTTACACAGAGTCAAAAAAAGAAATGAATTTTAGATTATCATGCAAGTGAAAATCTTTTTATCATGGCAAATGGTGGAGAGTTGTTATGCAATATAATATCTGATTCTTTGACCCAGTCCATGAAGACTGATGCTCTGAAACGTAAAACAGAATATATTCCCGAATCAGTAGCTCATATATACAGAAATTCCTGAAAGCTGTTGGCATCATCTTTCAGTGTACGGTGTAACAATTAGGAACATAAAAGTATCAACTTGTTCGTTGGGTATAAAGAAAGATGTTTTCGCTAGTCTGCAAAATTTAGTACCCGCTGAGATTTGCTGAGTTTAAGGCTTTACTTTTCAGCATTATTAACTAGATAGTAACTATAGAATACAGTACATCCATATGATATTTCTACCCAGTTAGATTTACCTGCTCAATTGCTTCTATATGTTTTGTTTGTCATATAACTTGCCTATGGTTCCAGAAAAGTGACAGAAATCGTTTACGGATGCTTGTTGGTGTAGAATTTCGACATATTGTTAAGTTTCAGTAAGTGTAAATTATTGGTTTATGATGCTTCTACTCTTCTGTCAGCAGATAGCACTAAATACGTAGCACTCGAATGATACTTTCTGTGAACCAGATTTAAAGTACTAACCAACTAGTTACGCCTTCATTTCAGTGGCCATTGCTGTTTTTGGCATCATTTTTTTTATGACTACACTCTGCTAAAAACTGTGTGTTTTGTGAATAATATAACCACTACTATTCCTATTAGGTTTCCACACAGATTGTAGTTTTTCAAAAAAATTGTTGATTTAATTACACCTTTGTTTTCTCATACCATAATGAAATATCAGCCATTGCTTTTAAAACGTTCCTGGAAATGTAAACTATTGCGCAAATAACTTGAACATAGCGATCAACAAATGATGATAACTCAAAATTTTGTAAAGATCAGTTTAAATGTGTAGCATTAGTCTCAGTTTATTTCAACACTTGTATCAATCATATTTTGAAGTTATATAATAAGAATATTTGAAATTAAGTAAGGCCTACATTAATGAACCAATAAATCAACCAACTGATTTATGTTACCAACAACACATCCATGAGGATTAACATAATCTTGTTAGCTAATTTCTAAAGTCATTTTTTGAACACTTCATTCACATTTTATTCTGCCTTCTTAAAGGTTTAAGTAAATTTGCTCGACTGGCTCGTTCAGTTACACGGAATCGTTCAGTTCTACAACAGTTGTCAGCATCTCAGACGTCTTCACAAAGCACAGGATTAAGTTTATATCGAAGTAACAGACTGACAACATGTAGTGGAGGTGGTGGTGGAGGCGATAATGATGGTGGCCAAATGGAACAATACAGTTCCCCAGCTTTGTCAAATTATCAAAATCTCAGTACTACTGGTAGTTCACGGTTTCATGATTCCTCAAAATCAGATCCAGAGAAAGCTGCAATGGTGAGTAATCGGTTTGACTTTTGTGGTATATATTTCTATTTTCAGGTATAAGCTTCATGTCGCTGGAAAACAAGTAAGCGATGGTAAAATAAACAACTCGAAATAATAAACATCAACAAATAATTGGTAGGAGAAACCAATTGTTCAAGAGGCGATTCTTGCAACTTAGTAGCATGCCACATAACTCTCTGGTGTTTAATTCATCAGCTAATGCATTGCAGTCTGAATGTGAACATAATCCCGACTAGATACCTGCAAAATTGTCTAATGCATCACAAACAAGATCAAAGCAATTAAACATCTGATACTTAATCATCACTTGTTATGATACAAAACTATTCTGAGGGGGTTGTGGAGAGTTGGAAATATTTCAGTTTGTTATTCATCGTAGACTGATATCAGTTGGAGGAACAAAGGAAACCCGGGAGCACTGGACAGGCGTTTTGTCCTAATATGGGACTCTTCAGCAATGCGCACCCACGATCCCACGAGGGATGGAACCCGTAACCGTCAGGTTCTTTGGCCAGCACGTTACCGTTGAGCCACTGGGTGAGATACCAATGGTCCATATTTCCAACTTCTATTAGATCACGATATAGCACAACCGCCACCTAATATCATCGTTGAGTTACTGTCGTGGGTGCGCGCTGCTGAGGAGTCCCATACTAGGAAGAAACAGTTTTCCAGTGCTCCCCGGTTTCCTTTGTTCCTCCAACTGATGTCAGTCTATTATCAATAACAAAACTATTCAGCACCCTCTTTATCCAACATGTTATTGTAACCTGGATTCAAACAGATGGTGAATGTTATCTGATGTGTACTCTGTCACCATTAGGAAACAGTGTCGGAATAGATAAATTCACTATTTCGCTTGGTCATGTGAATGTCCGGGAAAACTAATTAAAAACTTACACTCATTAGGCAGGAAGTAAATAGCTTAAATGAAAGTGAAAAATTTAGTTTACAGATTCCTCCATCTCTTATATTTGTTTAATTGGATCAAGCTTTTGTGATCACCTCGTTTGCTTCAGTGCAATTGAAAGGAAAAAAACATCAGCAATGGAAAATCTATGAAAACAGGGCAAACAGTCCAGAAAGTCATTGATGTGAAAAGCATATTACTTCGCTACTTTTCCTAGTGTAGTAGTCTACCTAGTACATGTTACTTGCTTACAATAATTCATCCACAGAATAGTAAATGAAATAAATATGCACAGTATATGCTCACACCCATGTTTACCTATTCAGGAATTTCCGGTTACAATTAACCTAGTAAAACATGGGTTACCTCGTCCTCATGGTAACCTTGATAAAAAAAGCATCATTCCTATGACATTTCTACCTAAGTACTTTGTGTCACATACACAAACAAACTTTGGCGCATACCTCCACATAAATTGTAGCCATATACAGAATACAAGGTTGATTAGTGATAAATACACATAAATTATTTATTCATTGCTGCATCAAACATTTCATTTTACAGTTTTTTTATAAAAAACAAACCAATTTCTATGTCAATCAATGAGTGGGAAGAAACAACGAGAAGTAAATAAAGTTACTGGATTGAACAGTGAATCATTGAACAAGAAATGCAAACAACAATCGTCTTCTTATTAATTCGGTGTGTTTGCATTCTCAAGTATTTAAGTCATTCTGAACAGAATTCTAATCCAAAATATTTTGTATATATCATTTATCCTTGGGAACTTTCAAAATCTACTTTCATTCATAAATATACCAGTACTATGAAGAATAAATCAACAGTTAAAACAAATAAAGTATTGGTTGTCATTATAAAGAAATAAGGTAACAGGTAGGATTTCTTTGAATGTTATCAGCTGGCCAACATTGAATTCATCATTTTCTTCGATGGTGAATCCTTGATATATTTTGATTGGTCAGTTGTAATAAACTGAAACTAACTGATTGGTATATCTGCTCAGTCAATCTGTTATCGGATATAAAGCTGATTACTGTTTGTGATGTTTAACTAACTGACACAAATTAAAAATTATCCACAAAATATACAACATTTGAGTCGTAAAGGTGTTAATTATTTCCCATTATTACTAAATATATAAAGGATTTTACATAAATTGATCACTGAAAGGCTTACCATGTAAATTTCACTTTCCAAGTACCCTATAAAAGTTTTTTTGATCAAGTAAATTTCAGGGTTTTACTTCTAACATAAATTTGAGCAGTTTCCAACACTTTCACCGAATTCTATCCATACTAATATATGAAAGATTTCACGCTTATTCTTAAATATATACATTAACTCATATGCAAGGTAAATATAATTCGGCGATTCCTTAGCTTCCAGCCCTTACAAAATAGAACCATCTTCCTCCTCGTCCTGCGCTATAAATCTTCTCCATCATTTTAAATGTGAACTGATAATGAGAAAAAAACTTTGTTTGTTAGATTCTCAGAAAATTTGAATTTCACTTGGCTAATTTAGTTAGTAAATATCGGAAATGTGCACAGACCATCGGAGTTTGAGTTACCCACTGGTAATAGGCGAAATCCATTTGTATATGATTAGGATATTACACTTCTATATTATGAAAACAGTAGACATGTGACTAACAAAACTTAACCTTTAATCAATGTGTAGCTGTAATATACTTAGGCTCCTCATTTAAATGTTCTAGTTTACTAGTCAGAATTCTGACTGAACTATTGAAATATTTTATGAAGCCCACCTTGAAAAATATAGAATGATATGATATGATATCTAAGCATCTACCTGACATCTAAACTGACCTATTCTTTCCGTGTGACTTCATTGCCAAACGTTATCCTTCTTGGTTCTTCAGTTCATAAGTGAAATGAATCTTATTTACTGAAGAATTCATGTGTTTAAAAAAAAATCTCTGAATATGTTCTAATTTAAACATATAAAGTGTGTCATCCACACATTTCCACCATATTTTCTTAGTAAATTGAGATTTTTCTAATCCCACAACTGTTCATAACATATATGTGCTGTGATCGAAGATATTGAACCTACCATTACCACTCTCATTGTTTTACACATTTTATCAGGAAATTTGAAGATGGAGGAACATAGGGAACTGACTTCTAATCACTTCAAATAGTTTGTTTAGTCTAATATTCTGATGTCAGTTATCGATGAAACTATATGAGACACCTGAATTCATGGTACTTGTTCTAACATGATACTGACAATGAGTGAACCTATAAACAAACTCAAAGTTATGGCAAGATTCGAACTAGCTACCTCTGAATCCCCCAGCTCGCTGTTCTATGGACTCAGGTAAGCAACTAAGCTGCTAAATCTGTCGATTTGTTACTTCAATCTTACTTACCATTCATTCAAAAGTCAGACGAAACTCTTGGTTGACTCTCAGGCAAGTGAACCAAATTTTATCACAGCCCAGTTATCACTCCAGTTGAACATCTTGTCAATTACATTTCAATTGTTGTTTAATCACTTTATCGTAATCTATATACATTTTGTCTTTTCATAGTCCACATCTTCATGGCTTGATTTAGTTCCACCTTACAAACAAGAAGCCCCCAAGACTCCACCTCATATTATATTACATTATGTTGCATTTAAAAACTACCTGGGATTGGCTGATCTTATTTTTAACCGGTTATACAGCTGTCATGGTACCATTCAATGCTGCATTCAAAAGTAAAACAATGGATGATGTCAGCTTTCTAGTTGTAGACAGTATAGTTGATGTGATATTTTTTATAGATATTGTACTTAACTTTCATACAACTTTTGTCGGTCCAAATGGTGAAGTGATATCTGATGCTACAATTATACGTATCAATTATTTAAAAGGATGGTTTATTGTCGATGTATTATCATGTCTACCATATGATGTATTCAATGCATTTCAACCTGAAGCAACACAAGTAAGTTAATAGTTTTGTGAAAACTGCCTCTTTTTGTAGTCACTAATATTGTGCTTTAATATTCAAAATTCCCAAAACCAGGAGATGACTTCATAAAGAAATGGTTCATTTAATTTGAAGAACAGTTTGCGATTTGTTCTTGTTATAGCTCAACAGCAAATTTTTCAGAAAATTTAGATAAATTGACCTTCCGTTAGTGACTCAAATATTTGCATATGCAGTTTATAAGTTGAGAAGTTTATTAGTGAATTATTCAGATAAACAATGAACTCTTTTGAAATTATATCACAGATCATTTGAAGGAAACCAATATAGCTGTGATTTCCTGTTTGATAACATCTGGTTGAAGTCAATAGACTGTTTATATATGATTCACTTCATGTATAGAAAACTGAAACTGAATGACCGTAGTTTTGTTTGTGTCAATCTGAAACTGTTCAGCAAATCACCTAACCAATGGGAGTAACAGTTAGGCACATATATCGTTAAAGATTAAATTCTTCCTATCTCCTTAAATATGTAGGCAACAGATTCATCATTTATTCTTTTTTTTAACTGGATATCCTTCAACAGAAATCCCTTACGATGTCTTGAGGAGATGGTGAAAAATTACTTTTTCGAACAGTTTGAAAATTGTTCATACTTGTTTAACAACTGTTTTTTAGGCTAACTCAATATATAGTTAACTGATTCTTACTCAAAAAGCATATAAAAGATCGTAGTTTAGAATGTCAATCCTTCTGATGATATTCACTGAGCTTAAATTTTTTGTTTAAGAATTTATCGGTTTCTGATTTTAGTGGAATGATAGACTACTAAGTGTACGCACATTTTGCCAGCTAAAAGCCGTTTGCATCATGAATTGGACAGTTTTTTTTCTTAGGTTCTCCTAGGTCAATAATAGATTGTTCCGAGGACCGCCATTGCTCATGATGACCAGATTCCTATACTACCAAAACATTAGAATCCAATGGTCCGTAATTTCCTCCTTTTCTCAGTTCCAAATTCAGCAAGACTGTTACTCATCACCATCGGAAAGTAATTATCTTCATACCTGTCTCGATTAAAAATTCCAAAAGTCCATTTCAAAACCAATGACCCTAAAAGAAGGTCGCATTGTATGACGAGTTGATGAAAGCAAAAAATTGTTAACCACTAAATTCATACCATGCAGTGGAATGGTGATGTGTTCACCACGAGACTTCATGCTCCTCACACCAAACCAACGAAAGTTATGTGTCTGCACTCATGAAGGGTCCTCTATTAAAATCAACCTGTTTCTGTACACCACTAATAAAGTAGAATAGGTTCACTTCCGTCCATTAAGCCAAGCCCCAACAACAAGTGTTTCTAGCTTCACTCACTGCAATGTCTAGCGTTTTAAAATGCTTCTCGCGTTCAAAGCTATCACTCTTATTTGATATCTTTCATAGTATCGCGTCATGATACCCAAATATCTGGAATAAGGTCAGCGAAGCAATCATATCAGTGGACTCGTCAAAACTGCACAAATGTATGTTAATTTATCACCCATTGTTCACTTCTTTTGATGATTGTTTGAGTTACATCAAACTGTGTCACAAATTCTCATTAATGAAGTTAGAAATACTCAATTGTTTGATATTAGATTTTAGCTACTGTTTATTTTTGATGATTATTCTGCTGAAAAATGAATAAATTCACTCATCTAGTAATCTTTTATATCCCTTCTACCTTCAATTTTAATATAGAGTACAATCAGTTCATTATTTGGTGCACTAAAAGTTGTTAGATTATTGAGAATTGGTCGAGTTACACGTAAACTGGATCAATATTTAGAATATATGGCGGCTAGTTTACTTTTAATGATATCTGGTTTTGTATTACTTGCACACTGGTTAGCTTGTGTATGGTATAGTGTTGGTCAAACTGATTTAAAGAATGGTATTTATTATGGATGGATACCAAGATTGTTGAATGATATTGACCAAGGCAAAACGATACCAGCTAATTGGACAAGTGGTGTAAGTTTATGTCAAGCATCTTTCACATTATTCCTCTTGTGACCTTTGGAAATGTTATGTTTTTGTGCCACATTTCTATAAATGTATGATTTAGATTGTTAAATCAGGTGATAAGAGGTTGAAAACATTCAGCTGATTGCCATCGACTCAAACTCTAAGGCATCAAGTGATTCTCGACAATGTAGAACTTCATAAGATCTATGAGGTGCAACTGAGAATGATATTCAGATATGTAACAAATATTAACCCGTCTATTGGTTTTGTTCTCTTTGATGTGATACACAAAGATTTTACTGATAAATGTACAGTCAGTCCAACCAAACGTTAATTGATGTCAGCACATATAGTAACCAACTTTACACGGTTATGAAATCCAACCAAGCTAAGTGATTACTTCTAGGAGAAACACTGAAAAGTCAAATTTAAAATCTTACCTCAAAGAGGTATGAGTTGCTGTTAGGCTGCAGATATGCTCCTCTTATGGTTGTTATGATGGTTTGCGAAAATCTAGAGGTTGATTCCCCTCAATTATTCTATTTGAATTATCTTGTAGTTGCCGAATGGTTAGCCTGCAAAATAAATCAAACAATGTCGTCAGTAAGGAATACGATGTGATACTGAAGTGGATTATATCTTTATGCTACATTCTGGAAGTTGTCAACCAACAACTCTAAGAATTAGCTTTTGAGTTTGTCAGCAGTAATCAGAGAATAAGTCATCATCACATCATTTTCTTCAAAGTTGCAGATGTGCCCACTTGATAACTGCCAAAAAGCAAGGAACTTGAATCAGTGGTTTTCTCATTGTTGACTCACAACATGTAACACAAATTCTCGAATAGCTTCAGTTTTTGTCAACAACTTTTCCTATTATTTATTGTTGCTTTTAATTTTGTGCTGATCATTGTACTGGGACCAAATGACCAGTCTCTGGTGGTGTATCAACTCCTTGAATGAATGCGTCAATATTGCTTCAAGTTTTATTCTGATATCATATGCTTGATGGTGATACACATTGAAATCCAGATACATCCTGCTGATCAGCCCTAAAAAGAAGGAAATGAGTAGCCTGTATTTCTCAGCTAGCCTCCACCAGACAAACAGATTTGCCTGTTTGCATAAAAATTTATGTGCTCACTATTATTGAGTTTTTTATCTCTTTTATGACATTGGGTTCATTCTCTGACAGAAATGACTAGTTGGAGATAACATTAAGTCTAAAAGATAATAACAAGTGATTTACACTTCTTTCAAGGTTATTTATAAGTTTGCTTAGATATAGTACAGTGCTAGTGAAATTACAAATAAACACATTCGTCAACTGAGGAGTAGAACTTAGGCACTGTGACATTGTAATTCCATTTTGGTCTGTTTATTAGAAAGCTCACACAATGAAACAGTATTATTTACTGCAAAGCGTCTCGGACACAATTTATTGTCCATATTCATATCACGTAGCTCTACAACTTTGAAACATAGTTTGTATAGTCCTAATTTTCTCCCCTTCTTTATGACGACAAGGATAGTAGAATTCTCCATTTATCTGGGACAGGTACAGAATCATTCCTATTGCATGTATTTGGTGCTGATCTGATAAACAAAGATTCAGTTATCAATCTCTCCCTCCACCCAAGTAAGTTAGTTTTTAATTACTATCGCTCTATCCCACCCTATGGTTTGATTGTGTAATTGCATGCACAGCTATAGCCGTGCTTTCTTCTAAATTTCTTATCATATTAGGAACTACTAATCTTAATTTAGCTAAAATTTTGTGCCCTGTTGTTCTAATCAACTCTCGTCGACTACTTCGAAATCAATGTGAGGGAATTGATAAACCAAATTATTTTGTCTAATTGGAACAATAGGATGTTTTAACTTACACAGCTTGTTTCTAAGCGAGTTTGTTAGTCGAAATGCCACTTCAATCCCAACCCTATACAGAATACTTAGCAATGCTTCGAAGGTGTCTTCCTTGTATTGTAATACAGTGAAAGCTTTGAATCCTGTCTCAACCCTTTCACCATTATTAATATGGAGAGTAGAATTATAATAATTATTATTATTAACACCTGTACCACTACTACTACTACTACTACTACTCACGTGACTACTACTGACTACTTAGAGACACAGTATGTCCTTGATGTGTCTAATTTCTTGTCATAGATTTTCTTGCCTAGAAGTAAGTTTTCTGCTCTATTACTAAGACATTTATGTAAGTCTACTTTAACTGAGATGTCGTGAAATGACTTGAAGGTTTTCTATAGTCACTAGTCTCAAAATTTTCATCTTGTTTTTGTTTAATCTTGCAATCTAACATTCCCAGCTCACCTTCATCACTTTCTAAGTCACAGGTAAATTGAACTTCGTTCACTACTGAATTTATATGTGCCAAGAACTTATTGATGTGTTCCGATGTCAGTACTGTTAATGTGTCATCTACAAGTCGGAACCATATCTTTGGAGTAGGACACAATTGTACTTATAGTATGATTTGATAGATCAACAATTTAGTTCAAAGTGTAAGTTCATTGTAATCCTTAAGCCCATTTCTAACTGCTTGTAGAGCTATGTCAATCGGTATATTCGTGTAAAGGCTAGTTATGTGAAAACCAACCGTTTTTCATTGTCGTCTAAATGTATGTCACCTAATCTATGGTTTAAGTTATAAGGGTTATTAAGTCGAGATTTTCATTGATTTCCTATTGGGCCTAGCAACATTGCTAAACATTTAGATACCTCATAAGTCGGAGTGTTTCTGAAACCTACTATAGGCCTGATGGGATAATCTGGCTTATGAAACTCAATGGTACCATACATTCTACTGGGATAATTTAGTTTTCAGGCATTAAATTCAATCATTTTGACTCACCTAGAAACAACTTCATTTGATGTATCAGATCATCTGTGAATTTCTTAATTTGATTCATAATAGAAACCACTGATTTCTTAATTTCATCATATGCTTCTGTTTCTTATCTTCATTCACTTTGTAGATGTAGTCAGTCATTACAACTGTTGAGTTGCATATATTTCATCACTGTACGTCACTCAACAGTATGTTAGTTAACCAAGAAACTGATGACATTCCATTAGTAGTGGCTTGAAGTGAAAACAGAGGGAAACATATTTCAGTCCTTTATACTAGTAGTAAGTCAGCTAATCCGACGATTCATTTTCAGGGTGAAGTTGAAGTTAGATGCGAGCACTTTATTGAATATGATGGATTGAATGATAAGCAATCCTCTTAAGCTGTTTCTTAAATGATAGCTAAAATCACTTTGGTGACACTGTTCTAATTACTACTGACTGTTTCTTTATACTACCTAATGCAAGTGAGAATTTCTTAGTTGATTACTTGTCATTATCTTTATGAGACAGAAGTTTCACTGTCAAAGCTGACAAGATGTTTTCCTTGTGTTTGTCATTTGATTTCCAGTTAAGTTAATTTATTATATTCTGTCCATCTTAGGAGTTTTTAACTAACTGACTTGAGGATTTTTTAAATAAATTATTCTTTTTCCTTCAGTATAAGGTTTACTGGGAAACGATTCCTCTGATTTGCCTTATGTAGGAAGTCTTTCATGTGATTTATCTGAAGCTAATCATTTTGTCTGTGTTTAGACGTTTACATCTAAGGTTATTATTTGATTTTTGCTACAGTTCGTCTCCATGCAAAGTGGTTAAAGGTACTAAACTGGAAACTCTTCTTTGTCCTTATAAATAAGACATATAGGTAATCTCTAGTTCCCGGCCAGTATCATCCTGTGTTTAATTAAATCAAAGAATTTTTGTATAAACTTGTCTAAGAGAAATCGATCAGCACTTAGGATCGAAACAACACGAAAATAGTCACTTCAGTGACCCATGTATGTATCGCATTTTGTCATATATGATGTCATATGTGGAGTTCACCAAACTTGTATTTATAGTCTGGTGAAGAATTGACAGATGAACCAGATATCTTCCTATATTTCAGTCTAGTAGCAACCACTCTGATAGCTGACCTTTAATAACCAGCATACTCATCCCCCAGATTAAGGGTTAAGGTGGATAAAAATAATTGGAAAGGAGTGGCTGTTTAGAAGACAATAAATTTGTGTAGGTAAGAGACATTCTTATTGGAATCTGATTAGTTGATCGCAGATAACTGTAAATAAAGTTATAGTAATGACGGGTAGAGGCTAGCAGTGGAATCCAGGATGCGCATTTCGTCCAATTTGGGACTCGTCAGCTGGATGTACCTGCCTCCCAGAGAATGATGTTGTTCCCACCGGGATTATGACTCCGGAGCGATCACTTCAAACGCCAGAGCGTTATCCACTACACTACCAAGCCACGATAGCCATTTCTTGTGCGACAGGTATAGGTTTAGTCTTACTGCTTGTATTATACCGTCATCGATTAGACCGAACTAATCAGTCTCTATTGGCATATGGGATCGTGTGAGGATGCCTTGATATACCTGTGTTCTAGTTATAGTAAAGATGGATAGTGTAAATAAGGTTCCCTGAAAAATCTAAATCTTAAATGTATAAATGAAAAGTTTACACATATTGTCAACTATTTATTTTGGTGATATATTTCACGTAAAATTACTGCTAATGATCACATCAACAGTTAGAATATTCTAATAATATTTTACTCTACCTATCATTATTTGTAAACTTTTCATTTGAAATGTACCTACAATATACTATTCCATTACATAATAATACATAATCCTTCCATCTATATATTTAAATCCTTGTAGGAATATACTATTAGCTGTAATTTTAAGGATAATATTGATAAGAAACTCATTACTCTACCTTGGTAGTTCTGACCAAAATTAAGGTGGTCTTTAAAAACCTGTACTAATTTAGTAATCATGTTCATATGAACAAATTTTAAAATGTATCTCCGTGTTTTCCACAAAATCGTAACCATGTACTGTACCCTTCAAAACGTTTTATTGACAGTAAATTTGAAGGTATCCTGACTAACAATGAACTGGATGGTTTGAAAAACTTGGGCACCGAGTTAGTATGATTCACATCATAAGGTGTGTTTTTACTTGTGTAATATCGGCGTAGTATATAAGAACAAACAACAAAATGAACAAATATTTTGTTATTTATTCTAATATACTAGGCCGGGATTACACAAGTAAAAATAAACCTTATACAATGAGAGTGGATTTGTTGTTAAGGTAAAGTACAACAGTGGAGGAACTAAATTCATTCCATCTGTGATGAAAGGAAAGGATTATTTAATTTCCTTAACTTCAGTGACATTATTATTATTATTATTATTATTATTTGTCCCTTGGGTTCCTAGAGCAACATAGAGATTCAGTAGCACATCTCAATTCCACTCTCTTCTCTGCAATCTTTTCAACCTAGCTCCAACACTGCCCATAACCTCTCCTTTCTTCCTCACACCATCTCCTCCATGTCACCCTCTCCTCGAACACCCAACTCGTCGATTCCCATCTACGTTCCACTCGAGTGCCTGGCCTGACGCCTGATGTCCCCAATCGGCCTTCTCACTGCATACCCAATCCATCTCCACTTCCTTCTGCATATTTATTGAGTGATAGGTTGTTGGTTGGTTCGTTGCCAGCCATCCATCCATCCATCCAGCCAGCCAGCCAGCCAGAGTTTCTTCTTGCTTATTCTTACTATTCTGGCTATATGATCTTCAGTAACGAGGCAGAGTAGGCAGTTGTTGATGAATATCTTTAGTTTATTGGAAATGCTTTTCGTAACGCGCCAAGTCTCTCAACCATCACATAGAAGCAGTGACTTCACGTTGGTGTTGAAAATCTGGATCTTACTCCACATGCTGAGTGCAGAAGATCTCCACACTGGTTTCAGGCTGATGAACGCCTATCTTGCTTTTTCAATCCTGATTGGCTTTGACGTCCTCGTCTGTGCCGCCTGTAGTTGAAAAAATGCTGCCTAGATAGGTGAAAGAGACAACTTCACTTAAGTTTCTCCTGTTGATGGTGATTAGAGGTCAATGACATGATAGTGCATATGAATTCTTGTTGTTATGGAATAACTGAAGTAAATGGTCTTGTGAATACTGTGTAAGTATTTAATATTTTGTGCATAAGGGAAAATTCAAGGATTTTCGACGAACCTTCAAATCATAGCTAAGGTTTTCAAAAGGTATCCTGATTTCACTTCCTACATTCCTTGCATCTAATAAATGCATGGTTTCTATCGAGAATTTTCCAAGTTGACGAAATGAAGCTGTCAAAATGGAGCACATCAGCAACAAGTTCATGCACAGGTCATACCATAGGTGCATTGCAGTTTGGAGGTGAAAATTTCGGTTTACGTACCATTTGACTGATATGATGTGAATGGTACGAACTCATATGTGTTGCAATTAATCCTCATAACTGACGCCAAATACATAGATTGAGGCAAAAAATTTAGATTAACTTTGTCAACTGCTTTCTAATTACAGCAACAGATTGTTCACTCATCTATGTAATTCACAGTGAATTTTACGAATTCACAAACAAGGCTGTTATATGTTACATGGCATTTATAAGAACTGGTGATTTCTCTAAGATTCATACAAATGGTTCCATTGATCAACTAGAAACTTACTACAATACGAAGACATCAACATTACGATCCTGAAGTTGCCTCAAGTGACATTTTAATTCCATCCTATACGTAAACTTGAGACGACTAACATGAATAAATGTAATGTAGCATAAAAATGTATTGGAAAATGTTACTGTGAACTCCTCATGGCTGAAGATAGTTCACTGAGGTCATTCCAAAGAATTTTTTGAGGTAGTATTCATCATGGACCGATATCATTTTGGGAACCATTGAAAATCTGGGAGTACTAGACAGCTGTTTCATCCTAGTATGAAAGTTCACAACAGTGCGCACTCACTATCCAGCTAAAGATCGAACTTAGGACTTTCAGGTTAGTCATTCAGCCATTGGGTCGGAGATCAGTGGTTCACAGTTTCCAACTTGTGTCAATTCGTGGTGTAGCGTGACTATCACTTAAGGTCTTCAGATGACATCCACTTGACTTCCGACTGGTTGAACCCACAGGTCACGGCTTCTCATTAGAACTTCGTGATATCCATCTGGAAGCATGTCACTAATGAGCGCTACACGGTAATGTATTTTTAAGATGAATGAGGACTTTAATTTTGTTAACATTCACTACGTGTCATTTGTAAGACTGATTGGAAAGCAAGTACGGAAATCGAGTTGTGGAATGTCTGGTCAAAAATAATCTTTGTATGAACAATTCAACAAATTACTACCCAAAGCTTAATTAGTAAAATATTTCAAGTAGTCTGGATTGAATTGCAACATATTTTGATGATGATGAAAAGAGACTCGACACTCTAGTCCTTCTGGTACATTCGTTATAAATATGGTCTTGATGTCTATCCCTCGTTGGAATTTTACAAATATATTTCATTTATAATTCATTTAACCCCTGGTCAACTTATTCAACGCTATCAGGTCAACTTTTGATCTTGAAGTTTATAAAAACTACCATTATATATTTAAAGACCCATATACACTCACAACTATTCCTTCAAAAAGCATGAATGTATGAATATTTTCACTGGTTACTTCACTAACCCTCATCTCTAACCTTCCAGTAACTTTTCTTTTTTCCTGCTGGATTCGTATCTGTACACTTGCAGACGAGTAATTGCTGTAAATGTCTAGCTTCTTAAAAATCCCCGACATTGTTTGCCTTTCCTATCTCCGAGTTTTCCAAAGTTTGCAGAAGGCATCACATCCGTAGTTACCCAAAAGTCATACTATATGAGAGAATATGTTATAATGCCTAACAGACGACTACGGTTCCATTAGATGAACAGTATGACTCTTTTGCACAACTTAAGGTAAACAGTTTTTTTCGCCAAACTGCATAACTGTTTTCGTCCTTCAGTTTACAAAGTACAAAATGATAACTTGATTTTTCTTTTCTTATATCATAAATTTCTATACACTTGCTTTTTCCTATCATAAAACCGATGACCTCTGTGAAAACCGAAACAGGGAATATCTTTATACATAAATCACTAGGTTGAATTGCAACCGGTGATATTGTCAACTTCATCCGAATCAAAATACACTCATATATCATGATCTAACCTAGAATTAGTAATGTGTGCTTTTTTCGACTGTAAACCCGTTGGTTTTTTTCATTTGTACAACACTAATTCTTGACTGATTTGCTGACCTTAATAGCATAAATATTAATTATCAAAAATTTATCCCCTACAGTTTACTCTGATTTTATTTGTTTCACTTCAACATTTTATCTGTATGTTTATTTGTTTGTTTTTCCGTGTTTCGTATATCTTAGAACCCTCCACTGCCGCGTACAATGACGTATGTGACATCATTATATTTCACATTATCTTTGATAACAAGTATCGGTTTTGGCAATGTATCAGCAACAACATTTGGGGAAAAATTAGTTGCAGCCGTTTTTATGCTTATAGGAGGTGAGTTGTAGTATATACTGTTTTTACAATTCATTAAAGAGAATTCAGCCAGTTAACTGGATATCTTTCACCCCACTGAATGACTTCTATTCAGAATGGTTTCGGTGTAACTTTAAGGCGTCCAGAGACATTTCTACAAGCACCAGTTCTAGTAGTAGAATTGATCATTATTTCAATATACTTACTACATTTTGAGGTTTTCAGGAGATTACTGACGAGATGCAGGTTGTGAGACTTGTAAGTACTTATCAGGAAGTGTCTTCCAAAAGTTGACTTAACTCTTTCTATCAGTGGAATCTCAGCCTATATCTACCGGTGCTGTAAATATACTATGGACAATTGAAAAAGTACTTACCTCATCTAGTTTCTGAATGTAAAGATTATGTGAAACAGCCAAGCACTGGATAATACACATCATTATGGACCTTCCAAATTTCGACTGAAACCAACCAACTACGAGATGCACAAAATCAATACTGAATCCATCTTGTTGACTGTATGTAAGCAGTCAACAGTGAATTAAATGTCTTCAGAGAGATCTTGGGCTCTGATCATGATCCCTCTGAAGACCGATCCGTCTACACTCTTTTGTAGTCAGATAATCCAAAATTCTAGGTGAACAGTTTCTTTTCCTCACTAATACGGTGGAAGCTACTTATAAGATTGTATATGAGTAGTTGTAGTGTGACATCACGAACAAACATGGGCCAGTTTGTACTATGAGCAACCTTGATGAAGACAAACTTGTATGGATACCAGTGTGAAAGCAATCAATGTCGATCATGACAACAAGGAAGACAATCGAGGCGACAGAATCAACCTTCTAAGAGAACTGGTAAAAGCTACTTATAATAGTCCACGGAAGTATTATGTGGTGCAACATAGGAAAACTTGATAGACTTGATCGGAAACAATACACAATATTGAGTACAAATAGAAAAGGAAAGGGCATTTCAGAATGGAATCCTGAACAAACATACCGTTTGGAAATTCGATTTTGTTGCAGGGTTTAACATTTTTATCTTTGTTGATTGAAATTTTGCTTTGAAATAGTATATTTTTCTTTAGTAAACTTCTCCACAACATAACTCCCATACTGTCCCACATTAACCATCAAAGATGTCTGATTTGCCATCAATTTGTCTTAGGTTCGACCCCACGTACGTCGCTCTTAGTATCCAGCTGGTATGCTAAACTCTCATGCAATAGCTGTGGATCACAGTCTGGCACATCAGTACCTGTAGCAGAGTGAGTTGTACTAATTTACTGAATTTCGTCACAAGCACCAATGAATAATTAACCCGGGCCTTTCTTCACTTGATGCTTATTTGTGACCCTAAAGTGTAAAACTATTTATGGTTCTAATAAATATCAACCAGGCTTTACTTTCACTTACAACCGATAAGTGATAGCAAGAGTTATAAAACTTGTGAAATATTTAGACAACCCGAATTCCTTATCTGGTTTAATTCTGGCTTGTAACATTCCGGCCTGGTAGGCTAAATTTCTTAAAGTTTGTAGCCTACTACTTTCACTGTACTGCAGACAAGGTATTGTAAAACAACTTCATGATAGTTAATTAAAAAGTATGCACTCTAGAGGCTCTATGCGTCATGTCTTGCATATGCTACATCTAGCCGCTTCAGTATGAAGATAGATATATGTATAGAAAGGAGATCCTGATGTTTGGTCACCAGGATTTGTGTAAACCTATAGCTTGAACAGTGACAGTAGGTACACATGTCTATCTGCATGTTGGTATGACTACCATTCTCATTTAGTTACATCTTTTTTATGGTAATAATGTTTTTTTTGCTTTATTCTCTTTTCTATCTAACAAGCTTTCGGTTATGCGACAATCTTCGGTAATGTGACAACAATATTTCAAGGTATGTATGCAACCAGATCCAGGTATCATGATATGATGGCATCAGTAAAAGATTTTATCAAAACCCATAGTGTACCAAAAGATTTAGCTGAACGTGTAATTGATTATGTAACATCAACGTGGGCGATAACAAAAGGCATTGATACAGCAAAAGTGAGTGTATTAATCTATCTAACCTTATTATTTTATTACTAGTCCCTTGGGTTCCTAGTGGAACATAGGGCTTCAGTAGCACGTCTCCAGTGACCTCTGTTCTCTGAGATCTTTTAAACCTGGTTCCACGACAGCCCAGAAGCTCTTATTTCCTCCTCGCACGACCTCCTCCATGTCACCCTTGGACGTCCAACTCGTCGCTTCCCATGGGGATTCCACTCGAGGGCCTGACCTAGCGCGTGATGTCAGTAACAAGCCAGCGTAGGCAGTTGTTGATGAATGTCTGTAGTTTATTGGAAATCTCTTTCGTGACGCGCCAAGTCTCTGAACCATACAAGAGCACTGACTTGACGTTGGTGTTGAAAATCCGTATCTTGTTCCGCATGCTGAGTGGAGTGCAGAAGATCTCCACACTGGTTTCAGGCTAATGAACACCTGTCTTGCTTTTCCGATTCTGACTTTGACATCCTCGTTTGTGCCGCCACCTGTAGTTGAAACAGTGCTGCCTAGATAGGTGAAGGGGGTTACTTCCTTCAAGTTTCTCCCGTTGACGGTGATTGGAGTTTGTTGTTGTTGTTGATGGTGGTGGTGCGGTATCTTCATCACTTCTGTCTTCTCTATATTCACCTGAAGTCCCGTCTTCGCTGCCTCTTCTATCAATTTGTTAGTTTTTGCCTGAAGATCTTCAAGTTTATGTGACATCAGACACAAGTCATCGGCGAAATCCAAGTCTTCTAGGTTCTTTTCCGTCGTCCAGTGTATCCCCCTCTTCTCGCTGCGTACTGTTTGCTGCATGATCCAGTCGACCACACTCAGGAATATCATGGGGGATAGTAGGCAACATTGTTTCACTCCTGTCTTCACTTAACTTCAAAAGCATCACTGAGCTTCCCATTGTGAATTACTTGGCATGTGGAGTCTTCATATAGTTGTTGAATGAGGCGGATAAAGGTTTGCGGTACTCCGTAGTAGTGAAGCAGCTTCCAAATTACTTCTCGGTCGACGCTGTCAAAGGCCTTCTCAAAGTCGATGAAGTTGAGGTAGAGAGCTGATTGCCATTCTATGCTCTGTTCTATGATGATGCGAAGCGTTGCAATTTGGTCGGCACATGATTTGTACTTCCTGAAGCCTGCCTGTTCCGGTCGTAGTTTTGAATTCAGTGCATCCTTTAGCCTCTCCAAGATGATGCGGCTTAATATTTTGCTTGCTCTGGGTGGACAGGAGAGTGATTCCGCGCCAGTTCTTGCAAACACTGAGGTCTCCCTTCTTCGGCAGTTTGACAAGGTAACCCTCTTTCCAATCACTAGCCAGGTACCTTCTCTTCCTTCCACACCTTCTGCAATAGTGGTGTGAGCATGTCCGCTGTTGTCTCTGCGTCTGTTCTCAGTGCTTCTGGCGGGATTCCATCTGGTCCTGATGCTTTCCCGCATTTCAGTAGCTTTATGGTGTTCAGGACTTCCATTTTCGTTGGGGGATTTATGTTCACTTGTAATTCAGTGGCTGCAGGTGGTATTTCTGGACGAAGTGCAGGTGGTGGTCGATTCAAGAGCTTTTTGAAGTGGTCGGCCCATCGTTTCCTCTGTTTCTCTTCTTTCGTAATTAAATTTCCTTCTTCATCTTTTATTGGTTTCATCTGTGTTGATCTCTTCCCTGATAGCAACCTGGTTATTTGATACAATGTTGTCAGGTCTCTTTCTCCCCTACCTGCAGCCTGTTCTGCTTCACTTGCCAGTGTTTCGTAGAAGTGTCTTTTGTCTTTCCGTGAACTCTTCTTTACTTCTTTGTTCAGTGTTTTATACATTGTGCTCAGTTCCTCTTGTCGTTGAGCATCCTTGCACTGGTTCATCTTCTGCTTCACCATCCTCCTCTCCTCTATCAGCTTCCAGGTATCCGTCGAGATCCATTCCTTGTCTTCTTTCTTCTTCCTTCCTAATACTGTTGTGCAGGTTTCTTTCCACATAGCTTTCAAAGACTTCCAGTGTTCTTCCACACAGGTTTCTTCAGGGATGTCCCTCGACGTCTCCCATTTTGTCTTGATGGCTGCTTTGAAGATCTCCTTTGTAGTTTCATCCTTCAGTTTCCGAGTGTTGTACTAGAACTGCGGTCTATCACCAGCTTCCTTGAAGGCTTTTAACTTGATTTTGAAGGTTCCTTGCACTAGATAGTGGTGTGAACCTACATCTGCTCCTCTTCTTGACCTTGTGTTAGGTAGACTGCGTCTCCATTTTCTTGAGATTGAGATAAAGTCGATTTGATTTTTAGTGTGTTTATCTGGTGAAATCCATGTCGCTTTGTGGATATCTTTGTGCCTGAACACACTGCCTCCAATCACCAAATCGTTGAATGCACAGAATTCTGCAAACAATTCTCCATTCTCGTTCATTTCACCTAGCGCCTCTCGACCCATGGTTAGTTCTCTTCCTGTGTTGTCTGCTCCCAGTATGGCATTCATGTCGCCCATTAGAATTTTGATATCGCCAACTGAGATGGGGTCTTGTCCAGTGTTGATTGAAATTGTCTGTCGAAATCCTCCTTTTTCTCTTGCTCTGCATTATTTGTAGGTGCGTAACATTGTATGACCTCGACTTCCTTCCTTTTGAGTTGAATCTTGCTGCCATGATCCTGGAGGAGATTGGTTCCCACTGCATGAGAGCCTTCGATGCTGTTGTGGACATCATGATAGCCACTCCATAACTCAGTGTGCTCGTGGTTGTCGTCTGGGTGACCGGAGTAGATTATTGATTCTCCAGTTGACAGTTTGGAGAGTCCACTCCCATTCCATCTGCTTTCGCAAATCCCAAGCACTTCGATGTGATACCTTCTCATCTCCTTTGCAATCTGGGATGCCTTACTGGGTTCAAATATCGTACGGACATTCCATGTCTCCACGTTTACTTTCGCTTTCATCGAGAGAGGTGAAGACACATCGGCCAATCGGCTTCCCGAAGGCTTTCACCAACTGGCGTCATTTTGCCTCTCCGATTCCAGCGAGGAATAATTTTGTTATTATTTTTTATATTTTGTTTGTGCTTTGAAGTTTCTTTAGCGGTTAGATTTGTTTTACGGGGTAGGGTTGCTAGCCCTATGCCCAACCTACCTTCTTTACCCGGGCTTAGGACTGGCTAGTAACTAGTGAACTAGTTAACCAGGCGAGGTTCTATCTAACCTTAGCCTATGTGAAATATTTTAAGATTCTAGACAATTTGAGTTACCTCTCTATTATCGTCCCCAAGATATATTCAGTTTTGACGGCATTAGAAATATGGACCAATGAATTCTGACACAATGGCTCAGTGGTAACGTGCCGTCCGTCAAACCTGAAAACCCTGGGTTTGATGCCTCAAGACCGATTTATGCCAACCGAGGATCCTCATAAAAGGAAGCATTGTGTATAACATACCACTTTCCAGAGGTCAGAGTCATATGCCTTCCACATAATGATCCGTGCAGATCACCGACACTAGATGGTATACCTAGAATAAAATATCTTGAATATCTGGTTGATATTTACCAATTCACTTATTTCCAGTCTTCCTACAAGTTTACCCTGTTATAACATTAAATAAGTCTATTTACTGTGACAAGTGTAAATCCATATGGTTAAAACAAGTGTCTCCCACTTACGTTCATAAAAATGTAACTACTAAATGTTACTTAGTGATTTAACTTGTTATGTCGATGATTTTCATATCTGAAAAATACCAAACTACCCCTATTAGTATGGTTGTTCAACACACACACTGAAAAAATATCTCGTAAAAAGTCCTTGTCTCGTCAGCTTAAACAACATAATCACCATCCGAATGATCTCTTGCATTAAAGAATGAGTGAAAGTGTAATCAATTCACTTAGATTGTATGTAACCAAGAAAGGAAGTGATCTAAAGAGATTCTATGTTCAATATTGCAATCTATAACGGGAGGCAGCGGCATATTTAAATGTGTCCTCTGTGCCTGATAAAACACTATAGCATTCTGCAATACAAACAGCATTTAGACACCGCTGCAAAAGCTGTAGCTTACTCAACAAAATGTTGAGAAAAATTTTGTTTTAATTTTCTAAGCAAAAGGGAATTATATTAAAGTGTACTTTTACAATGATGAAATCAGACTCGGAGCAGGACATTCAGAAAAAACTTTGTTCTGGACGTTTATGCTTTCTTACTTTGACGCAAATATGACCAAAACGTTTTCTTTTAAAACTTTAACATCACGCTTTAACTACCCATGAAATGTATGTAAACATACTGGTGTTGGCGCATAAAGTGATCAACAGCTGGAACTTATTACCGGAACAAAGTAACAGCTCCTTTGGCAAACACAAGTAAAAACAGGATCTTCATAGAGATAACTATTTCAATGGTCAAAATAGGCTGTCAACCTACGATCTTTATCACTGAAGATTGAAGAAACAATGTATCTTCCCGGGTATCTGTATCAAGCAAACACTCCATTACTCAGCTTAATCCAGTAGGATTGCGTCTCACCATCAAAGCTTACATAAGAAAGTACTAAAAATGTGCCTAGTGCACACAAACGCATACATCGATTGAACATATGAAGCAATATGTTTAAAGGTAACTTAGACGTTGTGATGAGCTTTATGAATCTACTAAGTGAATATTTACACAACTAATAAGTTTTATTGTTTCAACAATCAACTATACATCAAGGTAGCAGCATAAGATATTTAGTAAAAGATGGCAAACGTGTAGATGTAACGCGAGGTGCAAGTTATGTAAAAGAGGTGCAAATACTTCTTCGATTCCAGTAGATAAGTTCATTTTGCCAACGACGTATATATATGGTTGAGAGACTCGACGCGTTACAAAAAGCATTTCCAATAAACTAACGATATTCATCAACAACTGCCTACGCTGCCTCGTTACTGAAGATCAGACGGCCAGAATAGTAAGAATAAGCAAGAAGGAACTCTGGCTGGCTGGCTGGCTGGCTGGCTGGCTGGCTGGCTGGCTGGCTGGCTGGCTGGCTGGCTGGCTGGCTGGCTGGCTGGCTGGCTGGCTGGCTGGCTGGCTGGCTGGCTGGCTGGCTGGCTGGCTGGCTGGCTGGCTGGCTGGCTGGCTGGCTGGCTGGCTGGCTGGCTGGCTGGCTGGCTGGCTGGCTGGCTGGCTGGCTGGCTGGCTGGCTGGCTGGCTGGCTGGCTGGCTGGCTGGCAACGAACCAACCAACAACCTATCACTCAATAAATATGCAGAAGGAAGTGGAGATGGATTGGGTATGCAGTGAGAAGGCCGATTGGGGACATCAGGAGTCAGGCCAGGCACTCGAGTGGAACGTAGATGGGAATCGACGAGTTTGGTGTTCGAGGAGATGGTGACATGGAGGAGATGGTGTGAGGAAGAAAGGAGAGGTTGTGGGCAGTGTTGGAGCTAGGTGGAAAAGATTGCAGAGAAGAGAGTGGAATGGAGATGTGCTACTGAATCTCTATGTTCCATTAGGAACCCAATGGACATATATATATATATATATATATATATATATATATATATATATATATATATATATATATATATATTCATTTGGTGGTGTGTAGGGGTGGACTGATCTCAAACTAACTTTCATCACAGATTGAAAGCAGTTGATTGATCAGACTGAGATTGTCGCACTACTAGCGATGAGTCATAGCTCCAAAGTATCTCATCTACTCATCATAATATTAGCAGTGTTATCAGTTGTTCTTAGTCATCAAATAGTTCCCATGATTGAAACCCTATTTAACTAAGATGGTAAGCCAGTAACACGCAATCAAACCAATAAATTTGTTGTTCTCATCTCAATAGACGAAATAAAGTTATTATTAGGTTACAATCTATCATGGCAGCTAAATTTAAGAACAGCCACTTAAATTAACCTTCACACAGGTGACCTCCAGCAACCAATCAGATTTCGGCTAAATTCATGGGAACAGGATTAACATTCAACAACATACACTTCTTGTATTGACAATATCATCTTAACGTTCTTCTTCCGTTCTGTATTCATGCAACTTAAGTGAAAGGTGTAAAGTATACTGAAGTTGTGGTTATCTGACTTCTTATGTGAACAGTAAATTCATCAACAGGCGTAAATTCTCACTTGGTATTTTCCCAGTCTCTAAATCTGCCAGTAATAGTGTGCCACCATTTTGTCACAGCGCACTAAGACCAGCAATCTTTGCACTAAGCATTCACTTCTTATCCTAGGTACACATTTGAATCTTGTCTAATCTTCCTGTATGGACACTCATACGTTCCATGTCCATTTTTATGTACAACGTGACTGGTATTTCAAGGTCACTTGTGTACTAACTGACTTGGTTAACTATTCTTTAATTTCACTACCAATAATTTTGAATTATACAGCTTATTTATAAACATGAGTATCTTCTTTTATAGGTATTAAATTACTGTCCAAAAGACATGAAAGCTGATTTATGCATTCACCTAAATCGCATGGTATTCAATGAACATCCAGCATTTCGATTGGCTAGTGATGGTTGTTTAAGAGCATTAGCCGTGAATTTTAATACAATACATACAGCACCGGGTGATTTGATATTTCATCAGGGTGAAAGTATTGATCAATTGTGTTTTGTTGTTTCTGGTTCATTAGAAGTCATTCAAGATGATGAAATAGTTGCATTCTTGGGTAAGTTTGCTAAAGAGAATAAAGAATTTAGTGTTATTTATTTCCAGATATTAAAGTCATCTTCAGATGATGTCATAGTGGAGGCGAGTGAATGGCAATATCTCCTCCTTTGTAAGTTAGGGAATTCTACTCTGTTATTGTATGAATTTTCAAATGGTTAATAAGCGAATTGGACAACTACAACCCTGTAATAGGTCACAGTTTCGAAAAAGATAAATGTTAAGCCTCTATCCTTTCTCCTCATTATCTATAAAAGCACATCAGTCTCATTTATTATTAATTATTTATCTTCCCTTGGGTTCCTACTGGAACATAGAGTTCAGTAACACGCCTCCATTGCACTCTATCCTCTTCAGTCTTTTGAACCTCGCTCCACAACTACTCACAAGCTTTCATTTCTTCCTCACACCATCTCATCCATGTCAACAACCTCGGAAGCCAAACTCGTCATTTCCCCTTTGGATTCCACTCGGGGGCCTCACCTGGAGCGTGATATCCCGATCGACCTTCTCAGTGTATGCCCAATCCAATCCATCTCCACTTTCTTCTGCATATCTGTTGAGCGATGGGTTCTTGTTGGTCAGTTCGTTGCCGACCAGAGTTCCTTGTTGCTTATTCTTTCTGGTCATCCGGTCTTCAATGTCAGTATCGAGTAAGCGTAGGTGGCAGTTGTTGATGATGAGTGTCTGTAGTTTGTTGGAAGTGCTTTCTGTGACACGCCAAGTTTCTGAATCATAGTATAGAACCATTGACTTCTTTATCACCTGTCTTCTCTACGTTCACCTGAAGTTCCGTCTTCCTACACTGCCTCTCCTCGCCTGACCTCTCCTGTAAACTTGTTAGTTTTTCCTGTAGATCTTCGAGCTTGTGCGACATTAGACATAAATCATCATCGGCGAAATTCAAATCTTCTGGGGTCTATTCATCCGTCCAACCAGCGTACGCACATCTCGCTCCTCACAGTTGTCTGTTGCATGATCGAGTTCAGTCCAGTCGACTACAATCAGGCAGATGATCGGTGATCATAATAGGCAGCAACCTTGTCTTACTCCTGTCTTTACTTTGAAGGCATCACTGAACTTTCCATTGTGAATTACTTGTCATATAGCATCATATAGCATATAGCTGCTGTTGAATGAGGTTGATAAAGATTTGTGGCACTCCGGAAAGTTGAAACAGTTTCCAAATTTTAAAACCTCCAAAAAGTCCTACATGAGATGCTCAATGGAATTTGGATTACAGCGGTGCTTAGATCTGCTGGCTCGCTTAACGACAAAGTTTACTGATCAAAGGATAATATATAGCCTGTGTGATGTTGTTTCGGAATTTTTATCATTCTTTTTCGGATCTAAATCTAGTTACGTAACATATCTTGATGTATTGAAAGAAAAACTCGTGTCAAGCTTATTAATATTTGGGGATTTGTGGGAATTTAGAGATTTTTAAAGTTGGTATTCACTATGGGCTGACATCAGTTGCAGGAACATTGGAAACCTAGGAGCACTGGACAGCCGTTTCGTCCTAGTATGCAACTCCTCAACAGCACGCACCTACGACCCCGCCAGGGATGGAATCCGCGACCTTCAGGTCCCGTGGCCAATACGTTACCAATGAGCCATTGAGTCGAGAGGTGATTCCTGTAGTTCTAATGGAAAGTCGCGAATAATGAGGCAAACCTGGTGGCCATGAGAACAAGTACTCAGCGATGACACTGGGTGATGGCCTCGCTATGTCATGAATTGACAGACGTAGGAAATATGGGCTATTGGATTCTGACGCAGTGGACCAATGATAACGTGCTGACCACGGAACCTGAAAGTCACGGATTCGATCCCTGGTGGGTTGTGGGTGCTCACTGCTGAGTAGCATACTAAGAGGAAACAACTGCTCCAGTGGTCCCGGGTTTTCAACGTTCCTCCAACTGAAGTCAGTCCATGATGAGTACCAAATCATTAATATTTATTATCATAGTCAATGTACAACTTCATACCGGTTCTGACGATTTAAAAGATAGTTTAACAACTCAGTTAAAGGCATATTTACTAGTTGATTAATATATGACTGACTCTGTATGAAATAGATCAATTACACCATGTAGATGATTAACACATGCCAGTATCGTACTGTCTATTCATCTGCAATGAAAACTTTCTATGAGGTGTGAAATGAGGTCGATATTTCAGAACTACACCTTTGATATCTGACAGGAATCTAAACCTCGTTTGGCATGAAATAATCGAGAAAACCTCTTGATTGGTATTCAGTCCGTTAAAACGGCAATCTCATCCTGAAATGTATATTTTGTGAGATATCTAACGATGAGCACACAAATGAAAGTCCAGTCAGGATTCAAAGATATAACTTTTCCCATCATTTCTAACCTCTTGCTAAGTGGTATTCATTAACTTACAACTATCGTTAAGCAAAGTAAAATAAGGAAGCCTACAAGTGATTCCCATCTTGAACTGAGTGTGTATAACACTGATAATCAAACTGGCTTCACAAATATTCTTTAAAAACAAGGTTTAGATTCAACTTTTGAAATCACTTTTGAATGCAGTAAATGAAGTTCACCAGTGATAATAACATATGAATTGCAGTCTCATGGTTCATCGAGTACAAAACTTTCATCGGCAATATTGAACTACTCATTAGTAAGCAAACAGGTTTTATCAAAATCATAGAAATCACTGAATATTCGTTCATCGAATCACCGCCTAACGTAAGCGATGGGGTTAATTCAACAGCTATCCTAAGTATTTACCTAACAACTCTAACACTGATCAAATGTGGGAATGAAAAGCACTATAACTATTAAATTTGAACTAGGGAATTTTTGTTTACCTTTGTATGCTACTTCGCATTCTTGTAATACTACAAGACTGTGTGATACACCTAACAAATAAATCTAATATGGAATCACACTGTGACATAATATACAAGCTCTACAGTTAGAACAATGGCGTCATACTGCTTAAGTCTACCAATATACAGTAAGAAAATCCAGAAGGTATATGACCGCATTAAAATAATTTTATAGATGATGCCTAACAGTAGACTGCTCATCTAAAGATTAGTTGAACGGTTGATGATAAGACCGAAACTACAGAAATCCAGCTTATACAAATGAGGTTATATACTTTTAGCTCAAACATGGGATAAAAGATGGAATAATCAGTAAAAACTAAAAATTTTGCAGGAAAGACACTATGCTGAGAGAATTTAACTAGTCGATAGTAAAATCTTTATCTTCCCATTGAAAGTATATTCTCGTAGTGACATACTTAGTTCCTATTTGCTTTCTAAGAGCAAAAATCCCAACTACTATCCTCATTATCGTGAAATCGAAATATTTTTTGGTAACAGAAAAGATTAAGCATATGTACTAAAAATATAGAATCGTATATCAAGTAAGCCCTTGGCTGTCAGTAATTGTTGGAGCAGTTTAGTTTTCTTAAACAAAATCTGTTCAGATTCTATGTGGTATAACTTAGATCCTACTATGACCAAGTGTAATCCTACCGTATTAAATAGGTTCCAATGATTTGTTGATTTACCTAGCTAAAATGCTACATCATAAACCTTCTATCTGACACTAAGATAGTTGTATATACTAAACAATTCAAATTACTTCTATCCACTCACCAACTAAAGTTTAATAAAGTATCACGTTCAGATTGCTTAAATATGATGATGCTTCTACTATTGAATTATTATATTATTATTATTTATCCCATAGGTTCCTAGTGGAACATAGGGCTTCAGTAGCACGTCTCTACTATAGAATAATTCTCTGAAATGGAGCTTTAGGCTTAAACGAACCAATATACATCTTAGAAATATGTATATCAATTTTCGTTTCTAATTTTCAAGGTCGTGGAGATGTATTTGGTGAACCATTCTGGAAAGATCCAAATAGTATGAGTCATTCAGCTGCTACAGTTCGTGCACTAACCTACTGTGATTTACATTGTATCAAAAAAGATTGTTTACTCCAAGTATTAAAGTTTTATTCAGCATTCGCCAATAGTTTTGCTCGTAATTTGGTGCTTACATATGATTTAAAACACGAGTAAGTAAAATATCAGTAACTGTATCCATTAATACAATTTGGTTGTTAATTTTTAGATATATTGTTAAACAACTCAAAATGATCATTCAAGCTAAGTGTCATTATGTTCTCCTTTTTTTAAGGCTGTCACTCATTAAGTTAACCAGTCAATCTTCCACCATTCGGCTACGACTTTGAATTATGATTACTTTGCAAAGATCTAAACGGTTAGACATAATCAATAATCCCAACATATTTTAGTGTGAAGCTATTCATGGACGGTAATTTATCTTTAGTTTTGGTATGGTTCATTCTGTGCAGACTCATTGAACTGCACAAACTAATGAAAGAGAATTTTTGTATTTTTAAGTATATTCCACTTTATGTTAGCCTCAAGCAGACAATATAATTTCGGTAAGTATTTACCTCTAGGTGTAAGAGCTTTAGACATAGTTCTCTGACCTGTGGATAACTCATGAACGTTTTAACAGTGATTTCTTTGACTTCAAATGACCGCAATAAAATCTCACTTAGGTCTTAGCTTTCGACTATGGGGTATTTTGTGCATTCAGAATTTGTACCTGATGTAAATTAGTAGTTAGATGTATCTGAAACATGGATAAATCTCATTCGTCAATGTATTCGTAGCCTCTTGCTGAATAGTGACCGTAAAAATCCTTCAGTACTTCATGTCACCAAATCCTTCTCTGGTAGTTGACTCACTAAGCTTCGTCAGTACAGAAAGCAGTACTAAAGCTACAAACCTGATGCTTCTAGATCTAATCCCTCACAGGTTCATGAATGTACACCGCCAAAGAGTCCTAAGTTAGAATGAAACAGCCATCCGGTGCTTTTAGGCCTTTTGTGTCTATCCAACTGATTTCAGCTAATGAGGCATATTAACCAGGAAATAAATTTTGCTTATGTAATAATTTGAAGTTGTGGTAGGATATTTACGCCTGTAACATCCTTTAGCTTCCAGTGAACTTATTTCCATATCCATTTTAGGAAATAACCTGCTTGAAAAACTTTTTTTAAACATCAATAGCTTTTAATACTACACTTGGTTATATACTTTCTTAAATGTTCAATTTCTGCACACTTCTTTTTTTTGTATAACTCTGTTAATATGAATGATAAGTAAATCAGTTCTCTGTGGGGGAAAATGAATTCATAGAATGTTTTTATTTAATCTATATTCCCTTACGATTAGTAAGAACTAGAGAAACCTTCACTATCCTATATAGAAACAACCAGTTTCAACTGTTCAGGATTAAAATGATCCCTTATGGATATATTCAAGTCCTTATAGGTATATTTCATTACTCATATTATTATCAAAAAGACAGGTGTTCATTAGCCTGACACTAGTGTGGAGATCTTCTGCACTCCACTCAGCATGCGGAACAACATACGGATTTTCAACACCAACGTCAAGTCAGTGCTTCTGTATGGTTTAGAGACTTGGCGCGTCACGAAAGGCATTTCCAATAAACTACAGACATCCATCAACAACTGCTTACGCTCGCTGCTGAAGATCAGATGGCCAGAAAAAATAAGCAACAAGGAACTCTGGGAACGAACCAACCAAGAAGCTATCACGCAAAAAATATGCAGGAGGAAGTGGAGATGGATTGGGCATGCACTGAGAAGGACGACTGAGGACATCACGCGTCAGGCCAGGTAGTCGAGTGGAATCCCCATGGGAAGCGACGAGTTGGACGTCCGAGGGTGACATGGAGGAGATCGTGCGAGGAGGAAATGAGAGCTTCTGGGCTGTCGTGGAACCAGGTTCAAAAGATCTCAGAGAACAGAGGTCACTGGAGACGTGCTACTGAAGCCCTATGTTCCACTAGGAACCCAAGGGACTAATAATAATAATAATTATTATTATTATCAAAACATTTCTCAATAGCATATGCACATAATGCCTAATTAAAGTGAAATGAGGACTATGATAGTCGTCGGTAAATACATCATGTTTCTTGAATCAACACATTTCTTACAAATGGTCTAATTCATTCAAAATTTTATATTACTTCAATAAAGTATGTGTAATAACTATACACTAGAAGTTAAATGTGAATTCATTTGCCAAAATTTTTGTATTTGAAATGCTACTGAAACCTATGAACTCAGTGATTGCAAATCAATGATCTCTGTTATGATAATGGATAAATGAACACAGACTTAGTTGTAATTAAAACATCTTCATTAGTTTTGTACACCAATAGAAAATAAAAAGTATTTCACAAGCTTTCCAATTAGCAAACTAAACAAATATTCTAATATCTTCTTTTTATTTCAGCTTATCTTTCGTAAACTTGCTGATGTTAGAAGAGAATATGAACTAGCTGAACATCGTAAAGCTGATAATGCTTTATCTAGTTTACGAGCAGATCATCCAGTTCGACGTATGATACATAAATTTCGTCGTATCGGTGCACATAATCAATCCACAAATGATTCACCAGTGGGTAGTGTTGGTGCCGGTGGTATTGGCAGTATCAGTGATGCTGAAGTAATGCGTCTTAGTCGTAAATCAATGACACTAGCTGATTATGATGATCTAGGCAAAGACTTAGAGTTCAACATCAAAAGTGAAGATAAACAAAAATATCAAAGTAAACTAGAAAGTCCAAGTACATCAACTGTGACTAATAATAACAATAATAGTAATCCTGTTAGCGCATTAGATGAAATTGCATCCAGATGGGGTAAACGTATGGAAATGAAAGGTAATAAGGTGATTGTTTCAGAATCAGTTCAACAGTCTAATCGCCTTAGTAACGATATCACTACTAATAGTAATGAAAATACAAATACATCTAACAGCATTACTACTAACACTAAACCATTGTTACAATCGAAATGGGGCAGTTTAATGAAGTCATCAACAATCCATGAAGAACATGATACATACCAAAATAAATCAAAAAATCTATCAACTTCTGTAGAAGATAATTCTAATCTTAAGGAGAACAAGAAAGTAATTAATGATAGTCATCAAAAATGATTGAAGAACGTTTTAAGAAACTGGAATTATCTAATGAAGCAATTTTAGAGTCTTTAATGAGAATGCAAAATGAACTGAAATCAGAGTTGGGTAATTTAATGGATCGTATGAATAGCATCGATGATAAAGTAGCTCAACTTGTTTCTACTATTGAAATTAAGTCGACAACAGATGAAAATAATCATCATGAAACTACACATCATCAAAAACAAACTCAAAACCAAAAAAATAACTATAGCCCTAAAATACTAAAATCAATATTTATACCTCCTTTATCGTCTACAGAATCATCTACCTCTTTGAAATCTCGTCGGACTTCGAGTTTAGCGATGTCAAATAAAGTTCATCCCTGGAGTATTCGGTTGACTCAAAATTGAATATACAACAACAATCAGACAAGAAATTAAAAACAACAGTTTCACAAGAATCATATAGTCAAAATAAAACTCAGAAATATCTAACAAATCCCAGTAAAGTTGATGTGTATAGTTTACAGTCTAGGCGTAGTCCACCAAGGCAACGTATATCCCAATTTTATAAACAATATTCAGGGGAGACAGACAGCCAATTGGAGCCAATGTCAACTGAAAGTGAGTCCTCACTACAGTCGAATGAACAAATCAATATGCATACCTTGTCTTCTCAGATTATTTTCCCTAAATTTAAACAATCTAGTCAAGTACATCCTCCAACACAGACAACTCACTTCTGTTCTGTTTCTTTACCGACATCAGTTTACGGGATGAAAAGTGTTCGATCGCATTTACCTTCAGATTATCGGCTTTCTTTACCATTGACAGAGAGAGAAGATTTTCCATTTGAAGCAGTTCACTCACAACATATCAGTGTTACTGATGGAATGCAGTCTCATCTGAATCCTTTCATTTCAAGTACTAGTATATCTGCTGAAAATGTTTCTCAGACTGTTACACATACTGTAATAACAAGTTTACCGACATTAAAACTTCCACCCTTAGTTGTACCAGAAAACTTATCGCGTTTAGTTGGATCAGAAAGTCTACTGCAACAGTCACCCAGTAGCGTACTAGTTACAACAACTGGGAGAACAGTGTTGATACCTGGTGCAAATTTACTTCAAACTGTTACTTCTGTGCCAAATCCCTGTAATATTGTTCCTACTACAAGCAATGATCGGATGTTTGTAAATCTATGGAATCCTAGTGAAGTATTACCATCAGATCCATTGAACACTCAACAAAGAGGATTACCCATATATGACCATTCAGTAATAACTACAATAACTACAACAGCAGAGACATTCATACCTAGTCAAACTCTAGAAGTACACAATACATACATTCTTCATTTACTCAACGATCTAACGATAACAATAGTAATGGTAAACAGCATGAAACTAGGGATTTCACTATGACCAAACATTAAAAAATAAAACGTCTTTTTAAACTTTTTATTCTTTTCTCCTCTACTTCTCTCTTGTTTTTCTACTTTCTCACTAAACTTTATTCTTTTTAAAGACAACCAAAATTGAGGCAAAATAAATGCATATTCATTATCATTCACTCAAGTGAACATTGAACACATATATATAAACAGACATTCAACCACATTTTTCAAATAGGTGTACAAAATTCTTGTGTGCACAATCACACCTAAAGATGAATAAGATGATCTACAAGAATACATATAACCCTTTATTAGAATTTCCTTTTTAAAGGAACCATGTTAAAATATTTCAGACCAAAATTGTACAGATTATCTAGTGAAATGTTATTTTAAATTTAAAAAATTGAAAACTTTTTAATATTTTTTGTTTGTTTATATATGCAGTATGTTCAGGGAGCATTTGGGTTTGTGCATATTCTCAACGTCACTTCCGTATATATCTCTTCAGATATCTAAGAAGTCATTCAACCAGTAAACCTGTGACTCTAATGATTTAGACATTTGACTTTCAAAGACAAGCACCAAGGTCTGCCTTTCAACCTACTATATGCTATTGATTGGTATTCTCGTACTATAAAAACCCTGTGAAATATATACTTGTTATTGTCTTCTTTAGATTTAAACATGAAAACCGCGCTACTTTGAAATAGACCATCTGGTAATTCAATACACTGATCGTGAAATTTGTTGTCTAAGATAATGCATCACTATCTTTACAATGAAAGTTGGTTAGTCCTTGATATGTACTCAGGATAGAAGCTTCATGATTATTTAGCCATCACACACTAGTGTATACAACGGGGTATATATATTACTGGAAGCTACCGAGCAAGGCTGAAATGAAACCTTACTAAAAAGAGTATATTATTTCAGTTTCATGTTTAAGAAATAGTCACATATTCGCGGAAAAATTATCGCGATTCTTCTAAGCATTTTATTAGAATATTTAGTGCAAGTAATTCATTTTAGAGACAAATAATTGTGCAAGTGAATTATTATTATTATTTGTCCCTTGGGTTCCTAGAGCAACATAGAGATTCAGTAGCACATCTCAATTCCACTCTCTTCTCTGCAATCTTTTCAACCTAGCTCCACCACTGCCCACAACCTCTCCTTTCTTCCTCACACCATCTCCTCCATGTCACCCTCTCCTCGAACACCCAACTCGTCGATTCCCATCTACGTTCCACTCGAGTGCCTGGCCTGACGCCTGATGTCCCCAATCGGCCTTCTCACTGCATACCCAATCCATCTCCACTTCCTTCTGCATATTTATTGAGTGATAGGTTGTTGGTTGGTTCGTTGCCAGCCAGCCAGCCAGCCAGCCAGCCAGAGTTCCTTCTTGCTTATTCTTACTATTCTGGCCATCTGATCTTCAGTAACGAGGCAGAGTAGGCAGTTGTTGATGAATATCTTTAGTTTATTGGAAATGCTTTTCGTAACGCGCCAAGTCTCTCAACCATCACATAGAAGCAGTGACTTCACGTTGGTGTTGAAAATCTGGATCTCATTCCACACGCTGAGTGCAGAAGATCTCCACACTGGTTTCAGGCTGATGAACGCCTATCTTGCTTTTTCAATCCTGGCTGGCTTTGACGTCCTCGTCTGTGCCGCCTGTGCAAGTGAATACTTAATTTGAATCAGTTTTCTCTCAAGGAAAAAATGAATGATATGTGTGATGGAAGGCAAATTTACAAATAATTTCATTTCAAAGAATCTCCAACGATGACATTCTCTAAATCAGACTTCATAAAAGTACAAAATAAGAGATTCGAACTATAGACGCAAGAACTTTTCATGAAATAAAATCCTAAAATAAGCAGAATGAGCCAATAAGTTGTAAGGAAAACTGTTCTTTCTTAGTAAGAAGTCTTTATGATAGGATAGTAACAGAAATGCGAAGTTGTAGACAAGTCGCGATCATTATTAGTTTTCACAAGGTAAACCAGTATCATTAACATACGTTTGCCATGTCAACAACTGAGAGCCAAATTAGGCGGGCTTTATACACAGGATGATTCGTATCAGACAGCTGATTCGCTCCAGTCACCCAAGAAGGTTAGGAATTACTTAAGACTTTCGCTGCTAAAATTTATTTGAGAAACGAACGGTCAGTCAAATTTCATCATTCATTCTTCAATAAAATGCACAAAACAGTGTAATACCTTCACAGAAGATTTTGAAAGGATAAAGTTGGCCAAGTAAGGAGATAAACTAAAGAGAATTGAACAAAATAGCTTATACACGAAACACTCGGTAGAAATACATAAGATGAGAAGAAGGTATTTTTAAAGTGGTAGTCAATGTATACCGATGAGTTCACCTAGAAAGTTCATCTCTTTCACAAATCTGAATAAATAAATGTGGATGAGGCTAAAAGTTATCCCCAGTTGTTATCACGCTTGTTGTGGGATATTGTGTTCTGTACTCAAATTCGACTACTTTTCGTGTGCTGTATATGTATATTTTACTTATTTGTATAGTTTCTAAAATACTCTCTGTCACTGAGTCATGTTTCTTGCCGTTTATTCATATGCTAATTATTGGTTGCCCATCCACCTCTCAGTAGGAATGTAACTACATATATTTATGAAGGATGATGCTAACAAATCAAATTAAGTTAATTCAGCCTTAAAACTGCAGCAGAAAGGATTTATGATTGCTGTTTTCCACCCAAAATATAAGCTTATAAAACACAGAAAATAAGTATTTTTACATGGAACACTATTACACCTGGGGATAACTTTTAGTCTCACTCGGTTTATTTGTTAGGACTGAAGTCACCAGTCTTTATTCTTATCCACTTCAATGATCATTCGGAAACAGAATTAGGAAGCTTGAATCACAAAATTGGAAAACAGCTGAATCAAATAATGATAGGAAACATTTGGAGTTGAAGTGGTATTTACAAAAACTATAGTAAAATGTATCTTTTGGTAAAATAAGATATTGGGAAGCTAATTATAGATATGAAGATTTGATGAACACTTTGAGCATAATTTAAAACCAATGTACCATAATCAGACTTAGAATACAATACAAGAAGAGGAATAGAAATGGTAGGAATTAGTTACCAGAACAGTTACAAGCTGATGATGACTGTATCTTTTTCTTAATTATCAGTATCCGGTATGTTGCCATGTTGACTATATTTGGCGTGACTTAAATTATGTTATTACTTTGTTCAAATAAATATTAAAAGCTAATAAAATAAGTGGAGATATTAATAAAAAATCGCTCTCAGAATTACCCATTTTACACACTATTTGAACGAAATAATAACCACTTATGTCAATCACGTCATATAAGGCTTACATGGCGACATGCTGGATACTGATAGTCCCTTTCCTTTAATAGTAAAGTTTTAGGGTGACTTTATAGGCTACTCCAGTGAGTAATGAGATAGCCAATTACATTCCTTTATTTTTTTTTTTAGAGAAGTGCTTCTTCTGGCAAAATACTAAAGTTTGATTGACCATTTCATCAGTTGCTAAGGTGACTTTTAAAGTCATCTAAAAGTTTTAACTTTATAGTTGAGATAGTCCATACAAAGTAGAGTAAATCTATTTCTTCTCCTATTTACAGTAAGTGGTAAGCTTCCATACAGTTGATGTTGTTTCATCAGTTGAGGTATTGGAGCGAGTTCGAGTAAGCCAGTTGAATCCCTAGTCTTTCAATCTTCTCAATTTACGGGCTTTCATCAGTACATGCAAGTTAGCAATGGTTGTTTCTAGCCATAATATACGATGAACATTTTTCAACTTCTGTTTGCTTGATTCATCTTTAGCTTATACACAACAATCAGTCTCTTTTTATTGATAATTGCAACCTCATCTTCCGTACTAGGTGGTTTACTTGCTGTAGTATAAACTGTTATTTACTCAGTGAAGTTTAGAACAGAGTTTATTGCTAATATCTCTATCAAAGTAACTAAATGAATTTCAAACTTTACATTTACAGTGCAACAGCTCGTAATTCTTTTATTTTAATGGTAACAGAATTATCTAGGTATCTGCAATATGTGATGAATAATTTCTTTTGCCTGTGTTAGGTGTTGATTCAATGAATAAAGATTCCGTGATCAATTTCTCCCTCATCCTAACCATATTAAATTTTAGAATTGTCATCTTTTCCCACCTACCAATAGTGCGATTATGGAACAGTGGATACAGAGTGACAGATGAGTTTTTCTATAAGTAGGGTGTTACATTCAATATTTTGCTAAATTTTTCTCCTCTACTATCCAAATTGTTTACTTTGACCCAAATACTTGACCTCACAAACATAACATGCTGTTTAATAGATATATTCTTTTGTTTAATTGGCTCTACCGGGTCTTTAAGTTCCTTCCTTAGAAAGTGCATGGGTTTAAATGCCAATATAACCTCAGCAATATTAAGAATTCTTTGTCAATTTTCCAACGTACTTTCTTGATGTGGCAACACTAAAGCGGAACTGAATTCCCTCTTAGGCTTACCACAGTTACCCCTAGTATTCTTCTCTCTCTCTCTCTCTCTCCCTCTCTCTCTCTCTCTCTTAAAAGTCATTACAAACTTTCGAATAAATTCCGGAGTGTAGTTATTAAGTATTAATTTCTTTTCAATGTGTTTCACTTCATTATTTAGATTTCCTGGCTTATTGGTCACATTCCTAGCTTGATTACTAAGACATTTTATCAACTCCACCTTGAAAGACGATGTAAAATTTAGGTATCTATTCGAGTGTCTTGGTTTTTATGTATAAAATATTGTTTAAACTGTAATTTTTTCCTCTCCTTCTTCATCTTCTAATTCATAAGTGAATTGTATTGCATATACTATCAAGTTAATGTTTGTGAAAAAGGTTTGAATATGTTGTGATTTAAATACATTAAATATGTCATCATCCTTTTGGAGTGCATCAGAATTCTCCTAATGCATATCATTCCCGACTGTCCATATATACGTCTGCTACTATTGAGAATATTGAAGATCCCATCATAACTCCATTTGCTGCTTCATATATTTTTTCTTGAAATTTGAAAACCATGGCAATTAGACACATATGTATTCCTAGCACACTTTTTTAAGTCGAAAATCAAGTTGTACCAATGAGTTCATGATCAGTGGTGAGCTCATGTCTGGCTGCCAGAGATACTATATTACTTGGTACATTTGTAGTAACCCTCGTCTCATCAAAACTGACCACTTTCTCACATCCCCCTGCCCTCTTTAATTGTATATAATCTAGTTTCTGTTTCGAATCAAATGAATCGGTTAGCCTTTAATGTTTAGCGATTTCCATTTGGTCAATTACTTAAACAAGGCCAGCTATAGACTTTTTATTCTTGTTAATAACCGTATCAAAAACTTTCTTTATTTCTTCATGTGGTCCTGTGTTGACATGTTCTTCCACTTTCTTTAAGTAATACGCCTTACTGTGTTCAGCAATTACCATACTATTGTCATTTCTTAAATTTCTCACTGGCAACATTTCTGGTCTCATCAAGCTGTTCTTTCCTATCTTTTGGTGTTTTAGTGTTGGTGCACATTGTGCAAGTACTTGATCAGTAATTGGCTTATCCATTGAGCCTAATACTACTTCTATGCCGGGTATAACATTTTCTGCTTTGAATTGATCCCTTCAGTCGAGCTTAATTTCCTAGTTTTGAGATTAATCATCCAATTTGTTTCATTGATGACGAATGATGCCTAATTCGTAGCCTCTTTCTTCTTTGCGGAGTATTTTTCTCCCATTAATTTGTTGTATGTTTTGATTCGACTGTTTGGATTCGTTCGGTCAAAGCAGCTGATTTCAGCATCATCCGCAGTAGGGTAGAAATCGGTTGACAACTTGTAGTAACAACTTAGACAGATGAAGACAGAGAAGGGAAAAACAATTCAAGCAGTGAACTGAATCCATACCTAAAACATGTGATCAGAATGATGCAGTAACAGTTATGTATGTGTGGAAAACGCCACTATCAAAAGAATAAAAGAGTGAATAACTGTTGAAGTGTAAAAGTGACTTTGGAAGTCATATGATTACTTTGATATAATTACGGAACATCATCCAGTTAATAATGCCCCGTTACTGTGTGCTATATCAAATGAACAATCTAGTATAAAAGTGTACTTTATCAAAGTGCCTTTGTTCTCCCTTTCCATTATTCCAACTTGGTCAATTTGAGTGGTTGTCAGATTTGCTAGTTGTCACCGATTTCAACATCTATTAATTAGTAATAATCATAATCATAATCATAATCATAATAATAATAGTAATAATAACAGTAATAATAATAATAAATCCTTATTAATAGTTAACAAGTAGACAATCAGATACTACGATATCAACGTATTTTTGCAAGATTTGATGTTCATGATTTATTTCAGAGAAGAAGGACAGATTTTACCAGCCTAGGGAAGGGAATGCATCGACAAAAGAGGATGTTTAGCCACCATAACTTGGCTTTAAGAATGCTGTTTGCTTACTAAGCAATAAGTCTAGTCAATCATCAATCAAAAGTGCACAGCAATGATTATTTTCTTAGCTTAGTGACCTAATTTTAAAATAATCGGTAGAATTCGGTCTGCACTTATGACCAGATAACATCAAACTGCCTACTTTACAATGACCAATCAATGTACTTAGTCCATTTCCTTTTGAAGGTCAATAGCGGTCAGAATAGCTCAGTAGTAAGGTATCTTACTGCATCTTAAGTTGACATGCGTCTGGATATCTGAGAATACATCTATTATCTATATGTTATAGATAAATCTTACTAACGAGAGCCTATAATTATCAAACCTAAGTCAAGCAAGGCGTCTTCTCAATCATCTTAGACTTCCTAATATCAATTTATGAGTTTTTCCTATCTTTGATTGGTTCCTGGATCTTGTCATCAATGCAGTTCAGATACAAATTAAACGGCAAAATTATGGAAAGACTTGATTATTGTCAACTATGTTAGTGAACTCCATTCAAATGCTTTACTTTTGGTTCTAACAAATCATTTTATAAATTGTTCCCAGTCTTTTAAAATTACTGCGTACTTCAAAGATGTCTAGATAAGCAAAATTAAATCAATTCGCTTCATTGCACAATCCTACTTATTCTTGACTGATTACTAACTACGATTGGTTTTTTTTATTCTGAAAATACTTATATTTTATGAATTCAATGTTTACATTTAATCCTGAAGAATTGGTGCTACACTTAAAAAGCTATTTCTACAGCTATTCATTCTAGGGGAATGGTTAACTGTAGAATAAACTAAACATCTCACTTAAGTAATAATCAAAGTAGTCTAGGTCTAAGAAAGCATCTTAGGAAGTGAAACAAACGCATGGTATATCTGATTTGTCTTAGCTAGAAAACAAAACAACTGAGTGCATGTCTTCTACTATTCAAATTACTCTGTCACGATACTATAAACTTTCATTACTGAACACTGAATGGTCTATTTATGAACATTTTTGTTTTTTAAGTATAGCTCTAATTGAACAGCATAAAGATTGATGATGTTAGCAGAATAAGCATATGATAGATGCATCATCCTGCTATAAATGCGTTAATTACAAAACACTCAATATTTCAATCTTGAAAGCATTAAAACAAACAAAGGTTATTGAAATTGAATGGTAGATATGAAGTTTAAACAAGAGGTACAATGTTGTATGCAGGTCTTTAGTAGAAATAAGGTCATAATTAAAATTATAAAGTAACCGAAAACCACTTACTGTCCTATCAACTTGAACCTACTACGAAGTAAGCTATATTTCAAACAGGAAAAAAATATTTCACTAACTCATTCTGAAACTAAACCTGCAATACTAACATTGAGAGAACTTCAATGGATAAGACAAAGGAGACTTCTTCTAATTATAATATATTTGAAAATTAAGCGCCGAAAACAAAACTTGAAAAGAAATTTATCAAGCAGAAGTAAAATCTTATCTCAAAAGAGTGAAATGTTTTTTCAATCATACCTAAAAAGCTTCATAATTGAAACCTGTATATGAATATGCTGTTCCCAAACTTTGATCTGCCTGAAAAAAAAGAATAATTATCATTTGTTCTGGGTAAGCTTTTCTAAACTGTATCAAATAAATAAATAAATATTTTATTCTCATATTAGTTGCACGTAACACCGCAACGAATTTACTCTTTGTACAATATTTTCAATAGTGTTAAGTATAACATTAAGGTAGATGTTATAAGACAAGGACAAAATGACTGTTTGCTATTACAAAATTTATAAGTAATCTGTTTTGCAGCATTTTTGCCTTCATACAACATGATACTTGAATAAAATATGGTTGAGTTTTCGTAGTTAGATATGCAAGCATGAAACTGCACAAACTTGCTGCTTATCCTTTTTAATAAGAAATCTACGAACAAAAGGATGCTTAGCGTCTGATAAAGTGTCTGTAGTCAATTGTTTACATAAATTCTGATATATATATGCTGACTACAGTGCTGATCAATAGAAAAAGAACAAACTATCAACCTTCCAAAGCTCGGTATGTTGTATTTTTAGAAGAAATGTATCGGTTATAAAATGATATAAAATATCCAAGTGCTTTCTAAATTTATTCTCTTACACACCATCAAGATCTAAGCTTTGAGATGCATTCAAGGGTTTAAGATGTTTGAAAGCATCCTTTACATTTTCATCTGGAAAAAAAGCTTATAGATTCGGTTAGAGACACCAGATACGGTCACACTGGCTTTCTGATAAATGAGTGACTCGTTTAAAGGCTAAACAAGAAACCAGGCTTCATTATTTTTTTTAATCAGAAAACCATTTAAATAGCCTCCTTATATCAGAAGGTTTCTTATACCACAACAACTCATGACCATATCTTAAGTTCAGATACATTTCAGACTATATTCAACAGTTCAGCTTTATAGCATAAGGATTGTAATTCACCTTTGTTCTTGTCTCTGGAGCTCCTTGGGTCACAAAGAGACCTATGAATCCAAAAACGGTTTTCACTTGAGTAGCAAATTAAGAGAAAGAACCTAAGATAGTAAAAGAGTTTAGTGATAGTTTCATCTAAGGTGCCACTGACAAATACACCACTTCTTCCCTTTTAAATTCCTTCTAAAACATTATATTGTCATGTGATTAGGACCTGTGCGGGATTTACTCAGAATGCTATGCGCAAGCTCTTCTGTATAACCTTATGCATGTCTTATCACAGTACGTGTGATATATTGGTCACATTTGAGTAACAGCGATATTTAAAGGCTTCGTATGTACCAATTTTATTCATAAATGCTAAATCTAGTGTGGCGTCCAGACTAGTTTTGAGGTTGACAGGATCCTCAAGAAAAAATGACTAAGGCAACGTACAACTTTATAGGTTAGAAAAATACGTTTCTATCGAATACCACCAACAAACTTGGTGGGCTATGGAAAATCTCACAAATGAATAAATCCCATAGGGCATCTCGTAACCATCCAGAAAGACTATGAAGTTCACCATCTTTGCACCGAAATGTAATCGGATGAAAAGGAATTTCGTCACTAGGTAAAATGTTTAAGTGCTAGCTAACCGATGTGCTGAAGTAGTAGCGGTGTACATAGTCTTTTAAGGTTTGCTTTAACGAGTACATATTCCTACATGGCTCACCGCCATTACATATCTACTTTGTGCTAATTAACAGCTACATTCAGGGAGTTCATAGTCAAGCTATATCAAACCATAGAGACATACAAGTTGTAGCTGAAACAACAGATTTTATGATACGCATGGCCAACTTCAGACAGCTTCCTATTTTCTGGACGCTCAGACCAACAGTGCGCTTTGCCCATGTTCAAACTCAATTTGTCCTCAGGAGGATTCACTCAAAAGAAACCAAGTATCATTTACATGTTGTGAGTATTGCAGGAAATATGGTTGAAGAAGTTTTTGATTTGTTGTATGACTCTTCTCTGAGTATTTATGACCACCCTAAGAAGATTCTTACCGCACGTGTTATCCTGACAGATTAATAGAAAATGCATGAACTGTCCTGAAATGTTAAGCTGGGCAACCCTTTGCCTACTCAGATATCATGAAATATGAAACAATTTAATTTTAAGCCAAGACTGGAGATGCTTTCCTTAAGAAAACTGTGGCTTTAACAATTCTCGCAGCCGGTCCAAACCGAACTTGTCTCATTCCGATCCGTTTACGATAATAGAACCGCCTGAGTAACAGAACATCGATAGGGACATGAAGCTATCACTTTTGTGGTTGATAGAACCACCTCCATCACATATGCATGTACACCTAGGAGCCGCTTCAAATATTATCCCAGTCGCTCATACAGATAATAGTAACAGTTATTATTATTATCAACTTCCCACATAATGGAATTGTGTGAAAATGTACTAGCTTTACAAGCATGATCAGTTTGCCAGCATGGAGTTCAAGGATACGTCTAGTAAAATACAAAACATTGTAAAAAGTAAACTACAATTTATTGTAAATAAGAGTAAATATAATACAAATCAACAACAAAGGTAAAAAGTGCTGAATACTAGAACCGCTATTCAGTACAGGGGCTAAATCATGGTTAGATATTGGGCAGTTTTCAGGCAGTGTTTCAAATTTCCGATTGCTTTAAAGATTAAGCGGTAGATAGAGACGTGGCTTTAAGTGGTAACCTTCCCTTACAACGCTTATGAGGTTAAAATAGTATGATGTACTGCAGGTGTCAGGGTCTCCCAGACGATTCATCAAACCAGAAAAGGAATGAGGAACGGATGAACGATAAACTGTAAGAAGTTTGCAGCATCTAGAAAGAGATAAGATGCATCGAATGTCACGCAAATCTGCTTCTCAGATACATTCCAAATCTACTAATAAAGTTCATCATCATAGGTCGGAATACAAGAGCTTGCACCTGGAGTGTCCTGATACTGTTGATGATACAGTGCTAATGTTGAAGTTCACTAAACACCGGGCTTTTGACCTCAAGTAGTCTGAAATCGTGTAATCCAACACGTGATAATGAATAACGTTATTGGTGGACACTCTGTGCGACATCTTTTCTTCATCGATGACTATCGTTCTGCGACAATCCTCCTATTAGATAACAGGGTAAAGGCTGGCACCGTCACGAGACGTAAGGTTTATCAACGAGTGACTTCCTTAAAATTGCGTGCTGTTTTTGATTTAGCTACCACAATTCGTTATCAAAAATTGTTTGGTTTCATTCTTCGAAGTCAATGTTTTTTCTTCTGGATATTTTTAACAGCTGAAGTGACCACTTGGATTGTCGGTATGTGTGTGATGATGGTGATGAACGCAAGCGAACGCTGTACTGCAACCTTCACCCAGCCAGTGTTTACACCAACCTTCATACGTTCAGTCGTGTTTATTCTAGTTTTAGTTACTGAAGAAGTATTTCCCATGTGTCCAGTCGAACGTTTCGTGTCGTTTGGCAACAACCTTCTAGTCACTTTTTCTAAAACACTGCTATTTGTACCCAATAAACTGCAATCTACCAAATTCTGTTTTCGTAATTTAGTCTCAAAGGGCAGCAACGCTGATTGGCGGCCTTGAGGTTACTGTCCAAGCCACACATGAGATGCTGGTGTATAGCCATTACCATGCTGATAAAATCTGAAACAACACAGTTTCCGTTCATGGATCATTATTTACACCGCACAGTTTTTAAAGAGTTCCTGCTGAAATTCCAGCTACTGTGGTAAAAATGTGATACGAACAACCAGGAAAGATATCACTATATACTTTAACAAGTCTAAGTAAATCCTTAACATGGTTACCTTTTGTACCATCCAAAGTTCAATATCTATTTGACGAGCCTGTGTAAACCAGTTGATTTCTTCGTGCTGTCTTCTTGGTCTTGAGGAACGGCTCCAGTTCTTTGGCAGATTCCGGTGGAGTAGACCCAGCCACCCGTCTGCTTTACCTCTGGTATAGAGAACAAAAGTTCGAGTGTTGGTTAGTTTGACTGGGGTGTAGTGCAGTTGGGTTCTTCAGGTGTTGAGTTACCAGACAGTTGTTTGGACCGGTCGTTAGAGAGTTGGCGGTAGTGAGGAGAAAACCTAGAAAGACAAATGTATGTGAGTAGAAGGCTGAGAGAAGTGAACCAATCGAGTAATCTGCTTACACCCAAGTAGGGCGAGAGGGTACAAAGATATGAAGAACTTAGGTGGGTGAGGCTACTTTATAGCAAGTGAAGGGGGCGAAAAGGGGTTAAATGATTACAGTAGGAATAAAGGCGATGTAGAGATAACATAGTTGAAATGGCGTGGCCGCAGTTGATTTCTTCAGTCTAGTTCGTATTCCAACCAGGTGTGCGTATACCGTGGATCTCCGCGTAACCACCAAGCCTTGTCCTGAAACTTTCAATCAATTGGATGGAGACTACCTCTGCTGGTAATCCATTCCAGTTCCAGCAGACTCGAAGGGAGAAGAAGTGTGAACGCACATGAGATTTTGATCTTTGGTGAGCAACTCTGTTGCGGTTCCCATGTGGATCATCATAGTGGCCAACTGGTAGCATTCCTCTGTTCGGGTGATTTGGGTCATCCAGTACTTTGTAAGCCATTATCAAATCTTCTTGTGACCTTCGGGAACTAGTACAGTATAAAGCAAGGTTTCTTATTCTATCGGCATATGGTTTTTGGGGCATTCCAACAACCCCTTTTGTGGTTCGCCTCCCAACTTTCTCCAGTAGGTTCGTCCCTCTTTTCAGTTGTGGTGGAGTGAAGACGTTCAAGGCCTCCAGTGGGGTCGTATGTAGGTCTCATAGAGTTTTGAAAAGAGTGCTAGGTTGAGGGCACCTAGTTGTCTACACACAAAGTATAGTAAACTGTGTGTTTTAGAGGCATCTCCTGGGGAATTAAAGTGGTGTCCGGTTTCTCGGTCACCACTTAACCCAGGTCTTTTTCTGCTGCCATATGAGAAAGATGTGAACCACAGAAAGAGTGGGACACTTTCTGTGCATCAAGACTGCTGAAGAATATGGACTGGCGTTTACCCAGTTTAAACGCTAGTTCGTTATTTGCCGCCCATTCATCAAGTGTTTTGAGGCCGTTCAGCAGTGCGTTTGATTCCGTTTCGTATGTTACTGCCCTCCATAGCTCCAAGTCATCAGTGTTGAGGAGAATGGGAAAGCTGATACGCGGCGGAAGGCCACTGACTGCAAGTTTGGTTAACCCTGTTGACTTTGTGCAGAACTCCCTGCTCTCTAAGTAGTTCTGTAGCCACGACAGCACCTGGCCACAGATACCCAGCCAATTTGTTCATTAGGGTGGTATGCGAGACTGTCAAAGGCTTTGGAGAAACCCGGGAAAATCACGCGGACCGGAACCTTGAGATCCCGGCATGCTGCCTAGTGATCATGAGCCATCAGGAGGTTTGAGGCGCACGACCTACCCTTTCGGAAGTCATGCTGAGTATCAATGAGTGCTTGCTCTGTGCCCAGATATTCCCCGACGGGGTCTTCTATCACACTTTCCTTAACCTTTGATATTACTGGCAAACGTGCCATGGGTTTGTAACATTTCGGGTTCTGTCTGTCTCCTCCTTCGAAGATAGGAGGGGAGACAGCCCTTTTCCACTCCCATGGGAGTGTTCTTCCGTATAAGTAGTGTTGGGAAAGATTGCAGAGTGGGCCACTTGGGGCACTCGCACATTGTTCCAGCACAGATGCTTGAATTTTGTCACACCATGAGGATTTTCCCGCACTTAGATTTGACGGCTTATCGAAAATAACAGCATGAGCTATTTGTACTTCGTGTAGCTCCATTGCATCGCACAGTGTTGGGAGCTGTTCAGGCGGTGAGTGTGCATGCTTTCTCGATAGAGTGTTGAGCTGTGTCAAAGGTGTTGCTTAACATTTAGTCTATCCCCGGCCAGAGAGGCTTACTCTGTTTGTACCTTTGATGGCGCATGTCCCTTAGCTTGCAGGTTTTCTCCCCACCATGGATCGGCACAGGTTTCTGGGTGTACCACAAGCTTCTTGGTGAGGTCGGAGTGGAGCGGCTTCCTGTGCCCCGCCTCCTGATGTCGCGCGGAGTTCGCAGACGAGTACATGAGTCGTCATCATTCTCCCCCGTAGAGTCTCCATTTATACCATACCTTTCTCTTGGTTTTCGCAGGAAGCTCATTTACTCGTTTTAACCGTGAGGTCCACATCCTGGGTGCTGTTGTCTCCCGCTAGTTCCTAAAGCTGGTCTAAAGACAAGTAGGGCCACTTTACTGGCAATGGAGCTCATGGACAAGGATTCATTTCCTGGTGGTTTCCCCTGCTGTGAAGGAAGTAAGAGCGAGATCCATCCCGCAATAATTACTCGCTGATCCCAGGTATAACACTACCACAGCATGATTGCTGCCTCCAAGAAAGGTTTAGACCTGGAGGTCTACAGCTAGCAGATGATCACCAGTCAGCAGGCGATTCAGTTTCGATGGTGTGCCATCTGAACCCCTGCGGGTACTGTCTCTAATGCTTTCGTAAAGACCAGCTATCTGGGTGTCGTTTATCAATTTGCCATTGAACTTCCAGCCGGGGATAGTGTTGCCTTGCTCTAGGCCGAGAGTTGGGGCGTCAGAGTCTCCAGCTATTGGGCCTAGTCACACCCCATAGTCGACATTGTGGATATTGCTCGGAGCAATTTTTTGATCTTGCTGTGCGTCGCTATTAGGGGACCTATTTACCCCTCCAACCAGTAACTTGATGTGTCCGACCATTAGTGGCACCAGGTAGAGTCTGCGAGCTCTATCAATACAGTGTCAATTGTCTGTTCACTTTGAACCAAGTGTACGCATATATTACAACCCCCCGCCGTCCTGTTATTGCCTGTCCCTTCCGGACAAAAGCATGTCGTCTAGGTTTACTTCGGTGTCGCTAATGTCAAACGATAACCATGCTTCCGTCAGGATTATAATTTTCGGAACAAGGTTGGAACAGAGGGGTCGGGGTTCTGATATTTTGCTTCGGAGTACTCTCATGTTGTGATCAAGACACTTGGAAATGCCGCTCGTAAAGTGAAATGTCTCTAGGTTAACTAACAGAACAGGTTCGGATGCAGTTGGATTTTTTATTGGCTGTCTAGTTCCAGTGATCAAACCTGTAAACTGGTTTGTATTCATGTAACCTATATTGTGTGAAATATATATATATATTATTGGAACAGGCCCAATTAAGTTTCTTCCCAGGTCGATTGGTGCAGTAGGTGGTAAATTGATGTTGTCTGTCTGACGTTGCATGTCGGTGTAGGGTAATGGCCACCTGAGCACGGGAAGTAACTGCTATTTTCCACAGTCACAGTGTTCTTAGTCCGCTTTCACAGCAGTGAACATTCCCGCTTATGGTGCTCTTGACTTTACACCACGTCTCTAGCCCTGTGGTGAGAACTTCTGGAGACTTGAATCTGACGACCATTAGCCTAAGTGACGCCATGGTAGTCAGGTGCGAGGGCATGGCAGCCTGCTGACTGCCACTACTGCAACCCTACCTAGCCTATCTGGCAGGTAATCGCTCCATTGTTGGACGTCATGGGTGTACCCACCAACTGAGGTACCGGATGTCAGTCCAGGTATTCCATTTATGACTACGGTTGTGGACCGTTATAAATCAGTATCTTCTAGAGATTTGTTTCTTGGTCGGTCAGGCCTAGCTCTAATTATGGAAGATCTGCTGATGACCAGGGTATGTGACAGTGAAGGGAACATCTCGATGTCTCTAGTCCAGCCTACAGCCACTCTCACCAACGTAAGCTTGTCTGGGGGTGAATGGTGCCTATGTACAGTCGACGCGGTTTCGCCTCGGTGGCGCCTAGACCTAGCGTGACACAAAGGGAGTCCCAATGTTGCCTTCAAAGCTTGCTTAAGAAGGCTAACATTGCGGGATGGGATGCTACATAGAATGACTGGACTAGATCAGGCAGCGATGTCTACGTTATCCAGTACTATGGGCGCCATTTCGCCGATGATTAGAGCTTTCTTTTCTACCCCAGCCCAACCATTATATTGCCCGCCGACGGCTACTGCTGATGTGGCTCCAGGTCTTGGGGCGGATGTGGTCGCCCTTGGCGTAGGCAGTCTTCTGTTTGGTTTTTGACCGCTCAGGTCTTTTACCTTTGGTGGGCCATTATCGACAGCCTTTGGAAGGTGAATCTCCCCATAGTAGTGATTTGGACGGATAAGCGCTTTTCTGCGGCTACTGGGGGTTTCTCAGCCACCCTAAGTGAGCTGAATTTACTAAAGTCAGTTACCCATAGTTGGTGCCGGTTTATGCAGTAATTTTAGTGGTTCTGCCGGCCTGCTTTGACCATACCCGTGAGCCATAAATACTGCAGCGCGACTGTGGTATGTCTATAGAGGGGAGCCCAACGTGACAGGTAAAACATCTTTTCAATATCTGAACATCTCCAGTCCCCATAGAGACAGAAGTTACCAAAAGCTCAATAGCTTATACACTTTCATGGTCTTAAAGGCACAAACCGACCCCAAGAGCAAAGTGCAGTTGAGGAGAAGCAACTTCCATGCCCACTGAGGTGGAGATGCCGAACAAGATTTCACCCTAAGGGTACCGAGTTATCATCACTGTGACGGAAGAATGAAAGGCACCGTGTGACAACGGTGCTCGCAGACGTGGCACTTGTGGGTCCCATAAAGGCTTCTGACAAAGTGTTTCACGTTTGCTAAGTAGTCATGTGCATTCCTCTACAACAGAATAATAATGGTAATAATAACAATAATAATAATAATTCCTGAATATACAGGCACACACCACTTTTACAGGTATGGATAAGTTTTTGCATAAATTGCATGTGCCTTCATGGAAGGTAATCTCGATCCCCACCTATTATCACTGGAAGACATAACTGCTGCATGTTCATATAATGGTACATCCCAGTAGAATAAGTATGCAAAGATTTACAAGTTGGACAAGTGGAAGTCTCGTCTTTCCATTGACAAAAACCTGGCTTTGTATCTCGACACTAAATGTTCAGAGGCAAACTACTAACATATTTTCCGTTACTAGCACATTTCATTTCCATTCACACACAATTATGCTTCATATTCTGAAAATCTCCTAGGTTTACATAAATTGTTTTACCACATCCTGAGTTGTTCATCGAATTTCCTGTTTAGGCGCTGTGCTTTGTGTTCTCAATGTTCATCTTATAGTTTCATCAGTCTTATAATATTTCACCTTCAAGTCCTCGTGTAGCGTCATACACTTCCCCAAAATCAATAGCCTAGGGTTTGACGACTTCGACATTGATGCTGACCTTGATAGTTTAACTGGACTCGCTAAGCTGAAGGCACCCGGTCAAGCATCCTCGCCATTTGGCACGCTGTCGTGTTACGTTGCATTGCTCGTATTCGACTCTCTAGCCAGTTAGTTGGAACGCATCGGTATTTTGGCATAACCATCCAAATATACTATTCCATCCGACTACGCTATCGTGTTCTTCCTTGGTCTCGTATTCGTGGGTATATAACAAGTTCGAATAATTAGTGATTGGTCTTTGCGTCTGTCAAGTTCGCACCAGGACAAATCCTAAATTGGTGAGCCCGACTGATCAAACCCGACGTGATCACATATCCCGACCAATAACAAGTATTGAATTGGTGAGCCTGTTCCATTTTATATTTGTTTATTGTTTTCATTTCGATAACATTTATATATCCATTTACTACACTTTCTCATGTCCGACCACACTCCCAAGCTTATTCGTATTAAGCCGACCTCGAACACGATCCAACTCGTGCCATATTGGCCAGACAATGCAGAAACATGGTTTCTGTATGCCGAGGCCGATTTTCGAGAACAGGGTGTCTCAGATCCTCAATCTCGATTTCTTGCTGTCATACGTTCACTACCGCGAGAATTAAACAGGTTTGTTACAGCAAACATGTTTAATCCTGAAGTAAGTGACCCTTATGCACTTCTAAAGGCCGCACTCTTGAAGAAAAGCGATCTCACAGATCGCCAACGTCTAGACGAATTGCTTCGTAACATCGAGCTAGGCAGCCACTCAGCTACTGAAGTCCTCGCACGCATGCGAGAAGTAATCGGTGCACGAACATTTGACGATGGTTTCTTCCGAGAACTATTTCTCTCGAAACTACCACAACCGGTGCAAACCGTGTTGGTGACACTCCAGTCAGTCCCACTCGACGACCTGGCAGCCTCAGCAGATAAAATACTGGAGATATCCAGCAGACCCGTCTCCAACGTATATTCTATCTGCGACAAAACAGAGCGCCAGGATTCGGAGGTGACCAAGTTGTGCAACTCTGTGAAACGGTTGCTACGATCTCGAAGTCCTAGATCACGTAGCACTTCACAGAAACGCACCTTGGCGCATCGCAGCAAGTCGTGTGGTAGCCCTAAAACGAAACCCAACAGGGTGGAAAACCCTGAATGGTGCTGGTTTCATAACACTTACGGGGATGAAGCCAGAAAATGTCGTAAACCATGCCGTTTTAAGAAGGACCCGAACTCGGGAAACGGTCACGCCGGCACGTGCTCACGGCAACCGTAGCCGGCGGAAAAAGCCGTTTGCTCTACGTCACCGACATTAAAACGAAAGTCCGCTACCTCGTCGACACCGGCGCAGAAGTTAGCGTTCTTCCAGCAACGACAAAGGAGCGTCATCTCGACCCATCCTTCAATCTTCAAGCAGCCAACGGCAAGGCAATCGCGACATTCGGGAGACGGTATGCCTACCTCAACTTAGGTTTACGCAAACCTATTCACTGGATTTTCCTCCTGGCAGACGTCTCTATGCCCATCATTGGCATAGATTTGCTGAACCATTACGATCTACTCGTAGATGCTCGCCGTCGACGACTGATAGATAACAACACAAAGTTATCTATTGGCGGCACCACCTATGTAGGTCCGAGTTTAGCCATCGTTAGGACTAAACAATCAGACGACGCGTCCTACCAGGCAGTTCTGGAGAAATATCCAGAGTTACAACAACCGAAACATACTCTTCCGTGCATAACCAGCAATGTTATGCATCACGTCACAACCACAGGTCCACCTGTGGCATCCAAAGCGCGCCGTTTAGCCCCCGATAAGCTGCAAACGGCGAAAAATGAATTCGACCACATGCTCGACCTGGGCATTATCAGACCGCTACCCGATACATCAATACAAGCCCTCGTACACTTTGCCTTTTTACATCAATTTTTATTACCATGTAAAAGAAACTAAAAAAAACCGGCGAAGATAAGCGTAAATTTTTTGATATTTTTCGATATGTTTATATATAAATAATTCCCATTTTTACGCAACGTTTTCGTGGTATTAAATACTTTTATTTATATTCCAGGTGCAACGAGCACTGGACGGAACGTCGAAAGGAACAGATGACCGCGACCGACGTACAATTCCATTTATTGTATTTTATTTATTTAATCGCCGCGACACTTTAGAATAAGGTTCAGACAACCAGGGGCCACCTCACGCAGTGAACCCATCGGAAGAGTTTTACCAGTGGAGAAACCACTGGGTTTTTACTTCCGGCTGGTATCGTCTTAGGGTCCTCACTAACCCACTAGGGGGGAGTGATCTGTAGCGTCATACACTTCCCCAAAATCAATAGCCTAGGGTTTGACGACTTTCGACATTGATGCTGACCTTGATAGTTTAGCTGGACTCGCTAAGCTGAAGGCACCCGGTCAAGCATCCTGGCCATTTGGCACGCTGTCGTGTTACGTTGCATTGCTCGTATTCGACTCTCTAGCCAGTTAGTTGGAACGCATCGGTATTTTGGCATAACCATCCAAATATACTATTCCATCCGACTACGCTATCGTGTTCTTCCTTGGTCTCGTATTCGTGGGTATATAACAAGTTCGAATAATTAGTGATTGGTCTTTGCGTCTGTCAAGTTCGCACCAGGACAAATCCTAAACTCGTTTTGCAAAACAATGAAACCAAGATATACATAATATTTCATTTCTTGATTTGTATTTTTATGTGATTAAAAATGTCTTGCTTTCGGTAGCCTGCTTGAACGCTGGGCTAACAGAAATTTTCTGCCGGGTATGTTTTATCAAGTTTTTCCCCTTCAAATTTTTCGATCTTTTGACGATGCCCCTCAAAGTTTCTAAAGCATGTTCAAAGTGCAGTTTTTTTAATTTGACAATGAAACAAGTGAAAAACGTTGCGCTGGCAAGAAATGGACTTATAAATAAGCTAAAATCTAGCCCACTGCTATTTCTAGAACGCCTGTGTCGAACTGCGGGCTTGGCACCTGCTGAATAAACTTTCACCGCCACTCGTCAGTTTAGAAATGGAGCGACTTTGAAATAGCTATTTCGTCAAAAATATTGCACAGTGAAGGAACATGTTGAAATATTAAATGCTATTTTATTATTCATTATCACGAATAAAAATTCCTTTTCGTTCAATATGAAAACATACGGGGAGTGGTCTGATTGATCATCTGAGGTATAATGTTCCCCAGAAGTTCCTGCCCGCGACACAAATCAAAAGAGCCATCAGAAATAAGCTGAGTGAGACCCCTTACACCTCGCCACAACATTTTGCAGTTAGCTTTCTCGTATTTCTGACCAGCGGCTGACGAAATGTATGTGGGAGTTTTTAGGTAAAACAGCCGATAAGCGTCAGGTTTCATGATCAGGGAGTAGTGGCAAAGTTACAGGGTTGAAATTTAGTGACACGTTTGGTCAGTTAGCGCAACCTAGTACTGTCGTTAGGCGGCTATCCTCTCCCTCAGCCAACCTGGTTCTATTTGGTGGATTAGAGAGCACGCCTCGACGACAGACAGTTGATAGGCTTGGTCAAATGTGATCCATTTGTCTGCCAGTGAAAGTGGATAATGATGGCACTATATCAAAAAGGTTTACCATTTGACTTCCATGCGCCGATTGACTCCCAGACTTCTGAGATAGGTTACCAGCGACCACTCAACTTTTGCAGTCTGGTAGCCTACTAATTACCTCATCAACCATCCGAAGGTAGCCGAAGGAGTAGTTAGATATACAGGAACCAGCCATGCATCGAAGACAGTGGATTTCTTTGGCTTTAACTTTAGTAGCCTATAACTTATACGCCGAATGTCTCCACCTCTTTGTCCCAAGAGTTCATTTGGCAGTCTCGTACCAACCTCCCTTTCAAGACTGCAACGTATGACAACTGAGAGCCTGGATCTTTGAGGTAATTATTTTTGTTATCGTGGACAGGTCCCCTCACTGGCCAACACCTGTAGTGTCTAATTATGGTGCCTGATGGCTTGAATTTTACTATTTGGTGACATTTCAGTAGGATGCACCCAAGTTATTAATTTTTTGCTGAACCCAGTGCTTACGGCCTAGGCCCAGAACAATTAGACTTGCAGAGTTACAATGTAACAAACAAGAAGGCAGTACCAGTGACACAAAGCATTTATTTCAATCACTCAGCAACCACCAACTTTCTTTAACGTCAGAGTATGAACGGTTTAAGATTAAGGTTGCAATCTATCTCTCGAATAAATTCCCTCTTACGAATGCAATCTAACCTTTCATTCGTCTTTTTGATGAAGGCTCATTGGACCTGAGTTACCATCACTACTAGTGACTTCTGAGACTGCAAAGGGCCATTAGTGGCTTATGGGTGGGGCCTTTTATCTGTTCTTCCATATTGAGTTTGATATCTCCACTCCCTAGATTCCCTTTCCAATTGAGCATGGAGGATATCGGTAGTCATAAGAGCCGTTTTCACGTGAAGCTGAGTAAGGGGCGTGTCTTATCTACCAAGATTGATTACCTTTCCTGTGTTAATAGTGTGAATTACAGTAACAGGTTTGCATTGCTTCTTCTTGTTTCTTTTACGACACGTATCAGATGTGTTCGCATTCTTCGCTGAAAGGATACCTTACAAAGCTGAGCTTGTGTGGAAACACCCTGTAACAGCTATGTTTAGGGAGGTGGTTAGTTATGTTGTCCCTTTTAAGCACTGAGGTATCTGACACCAAAAATTTAAAGAGCAACAGCCTTTGGGTTGTGACCTTTATTACCACAATCTATAAAGGTGATTTTGGAAAAACTCAGCTTTTTCCTAATCGGGCCGGTTTGTCTGGAAGCCTTAGATCGAGGTCCCATCCAACTAGTTACTGGCTTATCCAGTGCATGCGCTTAGCGTCGCAACACAGATACCACCTAACGGGCCATTCATCGGAACGTTGTAATAACTTGAAAACTAGGTAGAACCGCAGAAACAGTGTATCTACTGTCAGGATACTTCGAAACCTCCAGTGGATATTAATTCAGCGGCAGAAGCATCAGAATCCAACGGAATAAACTCTGTCGACAATGGCGGCAGTGACATATTTGGGGGGCAAGTACCGTGGATATGGAAAGATCACTCAGGCCAGGTGAGCTACACATGGGGACACTTAGGCAGCTTGAACTCAAAAAAGCTGGCCCACTGGCAACTACATCTGGACCGTCAGTCAAGCTCAGTCAGGCTATACTGCCATACTCACAAATATTCACGGCTCATGTTCCGGACAACACCGAAGAACTTACAAGCCAATAGTCTTGACTAGAACCGTGATTAAAGTTCCGGAAAGACCCGCCGAGACAACTATGGCGTTCCGTGTAGAAAATAACATTCTTTTTTCTGTTACCAACGCGACTTTGGCAGAAGTTTGTCATGTTCGACAAAGTCACAGGGAGTTGGATTCAATCTAAAGGTGATGGGGAGCCTGCATTTGTCACCACCATAGACTGAAGTAAGGTTTTCGACACATCACTTCACACTAGGTTGCTCGTGAAGATAGAACGCATTGGAATCGTTGGTAACCCATTTTTGCGTATCCATGGGTTCTTTTTTGGTAGGAGACGAAGGGCAGAGATTGGTTATCCACTTGAAGTCAGGAAGTCAGTACGAGGCCGCAGACACACAATCTTTGGCCCCCCATCATTTCTGAATGAACGCTAAAGCGTCACGAATTCCCTCTTGCTTTTCCACAAGAAATAAAGGACGGCAGTGTATATACACTTAGGAAGTACTTAAGTTGTTTGTTGATCTGGTCATGAAAATCGTTGATGTGAGTCAGTGCAGATGATGGTGTAACGTCAAAGTAGTGCATACGGACGACAACCTACACAATATTATTGCCACTCCCGTACCTTCAGCGCTACCCCGCGGTGGCCTAGTACTCAAAGTGAGTCACTACTCAGACATCATAGAGGTGAGACCTGGTCATCCTATATATGACTTTGATAAGTGACTATGAACCTGATCTATCTGCTTTTCTCCCTCCCGCCTGATCGGGACACAACAAAAGGTGCAGGAGGAGGCTTCAGATGTCATCGCCTTTGAATATTTACTGTCGTGTTCAGCAATCGGTTCTCCTAACTGACTACCGGCGGCAGTACTCTTCGCGTCATCAGCCGAATCATTCAGCGAACGAATGGACAGGCACGGAGATCCACTAGAAAAGAATTTACACAGGTTTATTCTTTCCTATCTTCAAACCACAAATATGAAGTATGACAGGTGGCAACTTTGAGTTCATGACTGACAAATGGATTGGCGGTAAGACTGTCTCTCCATCAACCCCTGGACTCTTTGTGGTACCACTTCGCTGACCGTCGCGTCATATGAATAAATAAATATTTTGTTCTCAAATTAACAGTTTAACGTGAGAGAAGCCAGTTTACAGGCATCATCAAATTGATAATAGTAAGGAAATCTCCAGTAGTTGAGCTGTCCTGAATGATACAGAAGATGTCGCGCCATGGTTTTGTCACGACAATAAAAGTGACTACAGGTCATGAAAAGAACAGAAAAATATCACTTCACAATACATTCAGATTGTTTATGATTTTCGGTTGCCCCCATTCACCATTTTCTTTACACAATAAAGTGATGCCAAAATCGCACAATATTCGATGTTTGCGTTACATGGACCTAGATGGTTAGCCTGGCGGTATAGTTTCCGTGTTCCGTCAGATAAAAGTTTATTTTGACATCAGTTAACATGTTTATTGTGTCGTTGGCCAACGAAACTCACTTCATCGATTTCAGGTCAACAAAGGTCTACAAGCACTCCTAATTATACGGAAATGGTCATCGAGGCGGTCGCAGCTATAACCCCCAAAGAATGCAACTCGCCGACCGATTCAACGTTCATTCATCCTCTTCGTGACCAGATCCTTCAGTCAGAAACTCAACAGTGCGGCCGGCCCCTCAGAGAAAGCCCTTGATGTCACGTTAGGCGAGCACTAGACGTAAGTGGAGTATATAATTTCCGTCGTCATCCGTCACCGTTTGCTGGGGGTAATATGCCGGCTATCATTAGAATCTCTTGCTTAAAGCATGGAACAAGGGGACTACCTCGGACCTAAAACCAGGCTGAATTGAAGTGCCATTCATGTCCTAAGCGGTCTGACTTCCTGATCTTCGAAAGCGTCCACAATCGATGCGACATTAGAGTCCGTAGCGGAAGGCCGAGCTGTCAAAGAAACCAATGACTAGGTTGCAGAATAACCCAAAAACCTATGCCGACTGATATCGAAAAAGTTGATAATCCTTCACCATGTCATAGTGAAGGTGAACTAAGCAGTTTAGTGAAGCTGGGCTTTTGATCCCTTATCTGACACCAAACCCGGATCGGTGTCGGACTGCAAATATCGAATACCTCTGACACATACCCCAGGATGGGGAAACCATCCGTACTCCGTAAACACAAGCCATCTTTCGGTGACGAAATGATAGTGGTGATCCAGATGAGCTGCACCGAGACATTCATGAAGCCAATCTGCTATCCCTTCAGGTGTCAGGTGTCATATCAGCTCTCAAAAACGTGAGCACGCCATTTCAGCTCCGGTTCTCAAGTGGGGGGACAGGGAGCTACAGACCAACAGCCCTATTCCTTATACTGCCTAACGTAATGGAAATACCGGTAGTAGATGCAATCTAGATTTCCTTAAGGAGGAAGATGCCGTTTGGATTGTTTATTCGTATGCCACCAGTTTGCTGATTTTCATGGGACCACTGGAACTTTGGCCACAAGGACGGAAAAACAGCTGATGCACTTGAGTGTCCCATACGAAATCTTTCCTCTTGGCATCATGTCAGTCAACATAACCAAAGCTCTGCTTTCTCCGTTCAATGCATATCTAAAAGACCAACAGTTGCACACAAAAGTGAGGAAAATACGGTTCAAGTGGACGTCATCAACAACGAGGGCATCTCGAGGAACAATCCTGGGGTGACTCAAGTTTCCGTTGTCCCTCAGCGATGTGTGACTCAACCTGTCTTCCTCCATCCTCCTACTGGCTGACGACGTTGAAATTTTGAAAGGTGTAACCTTAAAGGTCGGCTTAAGATCGATGCGAAACAACTTGCAGGAATCACAGTCTAGCCATCATAATAGCTTCAGCTTCCACCTGGAACAGTGGAAAGTAATTCAATAGGGTGGAACTAGAGGCAATCAAATAGTCACCAGTCTCCTTGAGAAAATACTCTTATAAATAGAACCATGACGTGTATTTTTGCCATTCAGAAACGTCCAACACACTTTTGCCGCTATCTTTTACTCTCACTCACTCACCCTTATGTCCAGGAGTCACAAATTTCCTTACTAACCAGTAACCCCTAGCTTCTTTACCTACTCAGTCTACAAGTTACAAACACCAGCCCACAGTAACACTCACCTCATAGAAGTTGAGGACAGAAAATCAGGACAGATTTCTTTATCACTTTTGAGAAGGAACTGAACAACCAGAACCAAGCCTCAAGAGCTAGTTGCGAGAGAACCATCAGTTTCTCAAGCGTGCACAATTGCCCTGAATGTTGCTGGATGCATTCAGCAGGCTCGGTTGTTTTATTTAAACCAAATGTGAAAACACGCTGCACATTATGTTGCCTGAATGCATGTGGTAACCCATTCGACTAAATGAGCGGTCCAGTGAACAAACATTTCGTTTTACTGTATCGAAATGAAAAATTCGTGAAATCACCGCTAAGGTTATTTACTGTCGTTAGGGTGCTTGAGTAACACACTTTATCGAGGTAAACATGAGGGACTGTAGTTTCATCGTGGATTGAGTATATTTTCGTAAGATTTCCGATGAAAGCTTATTTCTCTGTACAACGCTCTCGCAGATTATTACAGGTGAACACTCGAAACAAGCCCTAAGAATACCCAGTCCCCAGCCAGCATTAGCTTCGGGTGCACATTGTGAGTTTCAGGCTGAAACCGAAATTTTCACTTCGGGCGCATATCAGATGGCGCAGGTATCCGAAGAATGTTCCAAACCTTCCTTGGAAAGTGTCAAAAGTCACGAAGTGTTCCCTAAGTTTCTGCAATGCACCCAAAGTGTCTGTAGTGCGCCCGAAGATTTGTAATAACCCATATCCCAAGTGGTGAGAAGGGCTTATTTGTAATATTTTTATCTGGATATTTGACGTTTATGTGCTACATGTGTTTATGTTATAGAAGTCAATAAAATGTTAGCGGCCAAGTAAATATTTGTGAAATTTAGGGGGAATGCCCAAAGTTGCTAAGTGCACCCGAAGCAAATGCTGGCTGGGTCACACCATAATGCTTAACTAATGCGGGCGAATGCCTTAATATGGGGTGAATAGCCTGATATTGCGATCGATAGGTAAGAGATAAGATTTTTTACCAAAAATTTCCCTGCACCGCTGAAATAAGGCGGATAGTGTGGAAATAATGCAGTTAATGCTAAAGCAAGGCAAGTAGTGCCAAAATAGTGCAGATAAATTAATTGATGTGTGTAGCGCAGTTCATTGGATTACTTAGAAAATGCAACCCGACCGATAGCTGCTACCTTGACGTGGTGGTCGGGCTTGCATATCACAATGACCCAACGAGCTATGCTGGTGGAACGCTTGTTCCCTCGAGGTCCTACCATACCAGAAAGGTCTGTTGGGTAGTGGTTAGACGAAAAGCAGTTACCGTCATAGTGTAAATTGCTACACTATGATGGGGGTCTGAGGGCGAAGTCGTACTGCTGCTAGCTGGATGGGGTGTGACAGCAGTAAGGTGTTTCCCTTGGATGACCAGCAGTGCCAAGCTGATGCTGCCTTCTCAGTGGAAGGGGGGGTTAGAAAAGGTCGGCCCCAAAAATAACGCCCCACGGTCTGCCGGGCCGGCGGTGTTGGTTCACTTGTCGTTTCCTTTCGACCATCCGGCCCCAAAAATACAAAAATTCAAAATAATCATACTCAAAAGGCTGGGTGTGACAGGCCTCAAGCAGATGTCCGATGGGCTCTGCGGTCACACAAATCTCTTTCAGGTACCTTAAGAAGAAATAGCCTTCCACGGTGTGGGCAGCCGGGAAGTGTCAACCGCCCTCACAACTCTGTCAGCACCCAAGTTTCTTCTGACTGCTATCCTCCTCCTCCATCATTACCTTCTAATCTTCCTTCACGTCTCTTAATTAATGATGCTGCATCATCTTCAATTTCTCCTACCTCTGCAGCCTTCGACAACGATCTGAGTCCACAGAACAGCATCCCTGGTCTCCTTAAACCACGCTCCAAATTACATATTGGAGCCTTCAATGTCCGCACCCTCCGTCAAATTGGCCAACAGGCTTCGTTGGCAAAGACTCTAGCAACTCGGGCATGGATGTGTGCTGTGTTTGTGAGACACGCATACAGGACCCAAGTGTGGTTATTCACCTGACCTCTCCTGACCAATCTGGTGAATCTGCAAAATTCACCCTTCGAGTTTCTGGAGATTCGATAGCTAGCTCTCGTGGTCTTGCAGGTGTAGGTATAGCATTAAGCACCAGGGCAGAAAACTCACTACTAGACTGGATCCCAGTTGATAGTCGCCTCTGCGCTATGAGGCTGAACGGCACAGTGAGAACTAAAAGGAATAGTGAGACTCGCCGTTGTCTCTTTGTAATCTCTGCTTACGCACCCACTGACTGTAGTTCGGATGAAGTGAAGGACGAGTTCTACCATAAACTGTCTAACCTCCTCTCGAAAGCCAAACGTTCGGACGTAGTGGTTGTTGCAGGTGACCTCAACGCACAGGTGGGTAGACTGAGTGAGGCAGAAAGGCACTTAGGTGGCACTTTCGGAATCCCAGCTGAACGTACAGATAACGGTGATCGCCTATTACAACTATGCTCAGATAACCGCCTATTTTTAGCCAGCACAAATTTCAGACATAAAGAAAGGCACTGTCTGACCTGGCGTCCACCGAGCTCGACTCAGCGATGGACACAGATAGACCACATTGCTATTAGTCATCGCTGGAGAGGATCGGTGGAAGACTGCCGCTCCTTCTGGAGTACGTGTTTGGACAGCGATCATGCGTTGGTCCGAGCACGTATATGCCTGCGTCTCAATGGACGTAGAAAAAATTTGGCAACAAAACCACTACGAGTTCTGCTGGACAACGAAAACACCAAAGCCGTGTTCAGTGAGAAGTTGGCTAGGCAGTTATCGGAACAAAAGACTGTCACTCATCCAGAAGAAGCTTGGTGCCATCTTCAGTCTACTGTAAAAGCAGCACTGGAGACTGTAGCCGACTCCAAGATAATGGCTAAAAAGAGCCAGTGGATATCAGCAGCTTCTTCCAAACTAATGGATGCACGTGAATGCATCCCTGCAGGCTCTGAGTACAATGAAGAGCGAGCGCAACTTAAAAATAGACTGACGAAAAGTCTGCGCAACGATCGTGAACAGTGGTGGGCAGCAAAGGCTAAAGAGATGGAAAAGGCAGCGGCGATCGGTAACAGTAGACAGTTATTTAGACTTATTAAGGAGACTGGGGGGAAATGGTCAACAACAGTTAGTGAGGCTATAGCGGAGAAGGACGGATCTGCGATTCACTCGCAGGGAAGACGACTGGAACGATGGGCAGAACACTTTGAGGAACAGTTTAACTGGCCTCCAGCCACCATTGCGCTGCCCGCTATCCAGTCGGACCCTGAATGGGACATAGAGACAGGTCCCCCAACACTAGAAGAAGTTGAGAAAGCGGTAGGTAGCCTGAAACGGGGAAGGGCAGCAGGACCAGACGGACTACCTGCTGAGGTATACAAGAATGGTGGTAGAGTTCTCTTAGTCAGGCTAACGGAAGTGTTAGCCAGTATATGGGAATCAAATACGATCCCCTCCGACTGGTCTAAGTCACTCATCATCCCAGTCTTCAAGAAAGGCGAGAAGTCCTCTTGTGATAACCACAGAGGAATCAGCCTGACAAACATAGTGTCTAAGATCCTAAGTTCTATAATTCTCCGACGCCTGAGTGGAGCTCGGGAACAGCAAGCCCGAGAAAACCAGGCAGGCTTTAGACCTGGCCGTGGATGTATCGACCAAATATTCACACTGCGCCAGGTCCTGGAACATAGGCATGCTTACAGACGCCCGACAATAGCTGTATTTCTCGACCTGAAGGCGGCATTTGACTCCGTTGATCGAGAAGTCTTATGGCAGTGTCTGTCACTGAAAGGCGTGCCTAGTAAGTACATCACCTTATTGAAAGCTCTCTACTCGAACACTTGTGGGCATGTTAGAGCCTATGGTGAGTTGTCCAGGGAGCTATACTCATCAAGTGGTGTCCGTCAAGGATGCCCACTATCCCCATTCTTATTTAATTTTATCATAGATATTCTTATGGAGGTTTCCCTCTCGTCACCTAATTACACAGACGTTGACCTTAATCACAGGTGAATTTTCCTTAGATCTAGAATATGCAGATGACATAGTCCTGTTAGGTGAAGACGCTGACAAGATGCAGAGTCTTCTGAACACTTTGAGTGGGAATTTGAGAATGTTTGGGATGCGATTTTCACCACCCAAATGCAAATTTTTGCTCCAGGACTGGTCTTCAGCGGTACCGCGGTTAACAATAGAGAGTGAAGTGGTTGAGTGTGTTGACCACTTCACTTACCTGGGAAGTAGGATCAACCCGGTGGGTTAGTTGCCGATGAGATTTCTGCACGGATACAAAAGGCTCGATTGGCTTTTGCCAATTTGCGCCACCTATGGCGCCGCCGTGATATTCGTTTGTCTATTAAGGGTCGCGTGTACTGCACAGCAGTCCGCTCTGTTCTACTGTATGGCTGTGAAACATGGCCATTGAAAGTGGAAGACATAAAAAGGCTTCAGGTGTTTGACCACCGTTGCCTTCGTAGTATAGGACGTATTCCGTGGTGTCACCATGTGAGTAATGCAGAAGTTAGGTGTAGAGTTTTGGGGAGAAGAGGTAAGTCAGTCGACGAGGTTGTGAACCTTCATCGACTGAGATGGTTGGGACACGTACTACGTATGCCTAGTCACCGATTGCCTCGTCACACAATGTTGGCTGAGGTGGGTTCAGGCTGGAAAAAGGCCCGAGGTGGCCAGACTAAAACATGGCACCAATGTATGAAGTCTCTGACTGTTGGTTTAAGCCATGTAGGACGATGCAGACTAGGTGGTTGGGGTCCACGGGACAAGAGGAACCAGTGGTTGGAGACCCTAGGTGATATGGCTCAGAACCGAAGTCAGTGGCGCAGATGTATACACACATTATCCTCATCTTAACAACGCTATACCGAATCTCACTATTTTGTCACTCCTCTTTCCCTTCTTCTCGTACTTTATATTTCTTTTGACTGCATTCACTTATCTTCATCCTTCACCTCACTACCTTTTTACTTGATGAACTGACGTGAGGTGTGGCAACTCGGACCGTTACGCAGTAATGCCTGGTCCTATGTTGATAATGATGATGATGATGATAAAGAATGCAAAATACCCACTTAAAGCTGGCATTTAGCTTAAATAAAGCGGTCAGTGCTGAAATAATGATGTGAATAGAGTATATATCTCCATGCGTGCGTAAGGGGTAGGAATTTTTAACACAAAATTTCCCCGCACCGCTGAAATAATGCAGATAAAGCGGAAATAAGGTTGGAATTATGCGTAAATGAAGCGGTCGGTGCTGAAATAAGGCTGCAGCTGTGTGTAAATCAAGCTGCATTTACGCATGCACTCTGAAATTATTTTACAAGTGCGTAAATTATGCGGTTAGTCCGTAAAAATCCGCCTAATTGTCTCATTTCTGCATTGTTTCAACCTTCCGAATCAATGCATTGACCTGCATTATTTCAGCATTCGTGTTTGACTGGGTATAACTAGACGCAAGAGATCAAAAACTATCAGTTTACTACGCTCACACTATCAGTATTGGATATTGGAAGTATACTTTATGTTTAATTAACCAGTACTGAACCCAGGAGTTTATTGTTAGGTTTATCAATATTATAACACTACATAGTAACAGTTAGCATTTACTAACCGTCGCCGTTAGAGTAAGTTTTTGTTGAAAGTGTTTGTCAAGCAGGCGATTTACTTCTAGAGCTTCCAACTGTTGATCTAAATGTACTCGAGTAAATTTTGTTGGAAGGGTGTTTACTGAGTTCACTGCTATTTGAAGAGCTGAGATTATTTGGAGCCACAAGACGCACTGATGAACATAACCTAACGTACGCCTGAATTAAAAGGAATTGACCTACTCCATGGAGGTCATCTGAATGACTTGGAGCATATAGACGGTATTGTATTGTCATGTGAAGACGCTGACAAAATGTAGGGTCTTCTGAACCCGTTGAACAGAACTCTGTGTATGCTTGGCGTGCGCTTCACTGGCATCTGTCAAACGTAAGATGATGCTCCAGGTCTTGTCTGCTTCAAGTGCTCCCATTTTAATTATAGGAAGTGAAGTGGTTTAATGTATTGACCAGTTCACTTAATTGAGGAGTTGGATCAGACCGAATGGGATGATTGCTGACGGGATATCATCTAGGATGCAGAAGGCCCATTTGGATTTTGCCAACTTGCATCATCTGTGTCGCCAACTAGTGCTAGGTATCTATCAAAGGACGAGTATACTGCACTGCAGTCCGTTCTACCCTGTTGTACGGCCGTGAAACATGGTTGCTGAAAAAAGACATGAAGCGATCACAGGGTTTTGATCATACGTCTATTCATAGCACTGCTAGTATTTGGTGGAATCATCGTGTTAGCAGTTTTGAGGTAAGGGAAGGGTACTAGGCAGCATATGCAAGTCGACCGATGAGGTAATGAATCTTAGTCGACTGAGATGGCTTGGACATGTACTGAGCACGGATTAGGTGGAAAGAGGATTCGGGGTGACCAGACCGAGACATGGCACTAATGCATGAAGTCTATGACTGTTTGTGCGATTCTTGTTGGATGGTGTAGACAACGTGACTGAGACCATTGAAATGATATGAATCGGTGGTTGAGCAGTCTTGGTGATATGGCTAAAAATCGGTCATAATGGCGCAGATGTATTCGTTCTTTAACACGTAAAGCTTGAATATTCACACTAACTTTTATCTTTAGATTGTTGATTATCCCACACTACTTTGTCTTCTACGATATCACTCTTATTCTATCCACCTGTTCTTTTTATACTATTGTGAATGTGCCAACTTGAGCTGATGCCCCTGTGTGCGAGATTCTACGTCTAGTTTGTCAGTTATTCATAAACATCTAATATGTTGGTAAACAGTCATTAAAGAATTTCCGTTATCTCTGAATGAAACATTCATGTTTTCCAACTGCACCAAGCTTTTATAGACTGAATCGAATCATTGTCTGAACCAGTGGTGACTTTTTACTTTTTTCCAGCTCGCCATAAAATGAATTCCGGTACAAGCCAGTAATTGATCCAAATTTTATATTAACTTCGCTAAGTTTGCATAGACCTACTGTTGTCAGTGATATGGAAGGCAAACCGAAAAAAGATACATAATTACAATCAGGCTTTAGAATTTCATGACTGTGATGGCTTTTTCAGAATAAATACGCAAATACTATCTGAATGGGACGTTTTGTAAAGCATCTGTCATACAAAAGTAATTTTATGTATTTGAAATTATCTTGAGTGCTTATTTCTTGTGTAAGAAATCGGGAAATAAAGACCCTTGTGGTATTATACTACATGAAATGAGAATAGATTTAAAAAATATTATGGTCATATTGTGTCGTCATCTGATGATCTTGGTCATATTGACATTTTAGTCCTATCTATCTAATCCTGCATGCATAAGAAGCTGTGGAAAATATTCTAACTGAATGATAAGAGAAGACTTAATCTACTTGCCTCTGATAGACAGGTAGACAGACAAGATCAACGTAGAACCTCGCACACAGGTGCATCGGTTCAAGTTGCCACTATTTACAGTAGTATGAAAAGAATAGGTAGATGTAAAGGGCGTGACATCAAAGCAATAATTGCATGCAGTGGATGGGTATTGAAGTTGAAGGAGATGGATTAAGCATCAGCATTTGGCAATACTTGGTACTTATTTAGGCCTATTAAGGAAAGTAGCAAGAAAACAATGGTTAGTGCGACCATCGCCATAGGATGAGTCACGAATAACATTTCACAAGATGGCTTGAAAACCAAGCAAAGTACACCAAAGAACAGTTAAACTGACCTAAAGCCAGGCTGCAGTTGCCCAACAACTATGCTGAGCCTGAATTAGAAGTATATGTCAGTCCTCCAACTCTTCTCGAGTTGAGAAAGTTGTTTCAGAACTAAAACGATGCAAACCAGTAGAACTCGGCAGTTTTTCACCTGAAGGTTTCAAGGATGGAGGGGGAGGAATCATGAGAAGATAATGAAATATTTAAGGCTTACATTTATCAACTGCTTCTTGAAAAAATTACGATTTTTAATACCTACAATAGTCAAGTTTGGAAAAATTTAGTTTTAAATTGTTTTCAAACTACTAGCAGCTAAAATCGGTTCACTGCTGTACTGATTGGTCTCTAACACTTGTTCAAACTTCAGTCCCAATATTTATCAGGTCATATTAAGACCAACAAAATCTAAGTGTGACCAGACCAAGACATGGTGACAGTCAGTGAAATATTTGAGAGTTGACCTGAGGCTTGTTGGAGGTACCAACTGCCTGGCTGGGGTCCTGAAGAGCTTAGGAATCAATGGTTGGAGACTCTTACTCACATGGCTAAAATCGGCCTTAGTGGGAATGTAAACATTCTTCATCATCTTCACGGTCATGAATATTATCATTAGCCCGTATTAATTTATCCTGCTTCCCCTCATGCACTTTTGTCTGTTATAATATCACCCTTTTTCTATCAACTTGTTATCTGCATGCTGCTGGAATGTGTATCAACTTGCAACGATGCACTTCTATACCAGGTTCTAACTTGATTTGTCTGACATATAATTCGGGTGCTTCTGCTCAAGAAGAATCACTATCGCATACAGCATTTTAAAGAAAAGATCTTGTTATTTCACATGATGTTTACCTTTATCAGTTTTCTGTCAACTTTTACCCCTCGCCTTTACTTCATTTTGCTACCTCTTCTATTAAATCTCATCTATTTTCATCATTTTTACCACACTTCCTCGTAGTGAGACAGATTAAAAACTATGCACTTCTATGTAATTTACCACTTTATTGGGGCCGATTCTGGCAGATAAGAGTATCAGTACTTCAGTAAGCAGAATACTTCAGGACTTTGATCATCTAAAGTTCTCAGTTAAGAATAAAGTTTTGCTTTTTTTACTGTCACCACATCTCTCAGAAATTTACTGATACCAGAAGAATGTTATTCTTCCCATCTTTATAACAGGGTATATGCTAATTGTCTGGTGTTCTCCGGTCTTTTAGACCTCTGTATTCGGCAAACGATTTTATACCATTTGGTTACACTTGTGTATTTTTATACGTGCTATGAGATAAGACTAGGTCCAGGTCACAAAGCACCATGGTTCGCGACTGAGTTAACTTAACTTAGCAGTTATTTTCACTCATTTTCAGTCACTGGTTATCCTTGTCTTCAAGAAGATGGAGAAATCTTATTACGATAAACACAATTGAATCAATCTGATGAGCACTGTGTCTATTATCCTGGGTTCTATAATTACAACGGGTAAGTGGAGCTTGGCTATCAAGATTATCGGCAAAAAGGAACAGATTTCAGACCTGACTCCAGGTCTATCAACTATACCAGCTGGCTAATTTGTTAACCTTCGTCAACTTAATTGACTGAGACTTATTTCAAGCATACCTAATGAGCATGCACGCTGTCGCACAATGTTAGCTAGTGTGTCTAGGCTGTAAACAGTAGAAGGTAACTATACTAAAGCGTGTCATCAATTCCTGAAGTCTCTTACTACTGGAATGATCCTTATATGAGAATGGAGACATACTAGTTGGAAATCACTTAACAAGTGAAATTGATAGTTGGAGACTCTAAATTATGTGGTTCAGAACGATTGGAGTGATCCACATACATCAACACCTTATTTTCATCCTGATCATCATATCGTATTTCTCTGTCTCTTACGGCTACTTTCCTTTGGGATATGGCTTTCTACAACATTTGGTGTTTATTTTTCTACATATCCATCTTTTCTTTCATCTTGGCTACTCGGTATCTTGATGTGCTAATGTGATATGTGGCAAGTTAGACCGTTGCGAGTAATGCCACCCTCCATTGTGATTTAGGCTGACGGATTGTGTGTGTGTGTGTGTATGTGTGTAAAATTCGGTGCATCAGTTCTTGTAACTTATCTGGTAGGAGTTGTATCAGTGTTACTCAGATCGCCACTATCACCTGTTTTATCTACTAAAAGTATTCTTTATAGTTATGCTTAAAATAATCTGCTTGATAACCCCGTTTTCTTTCTTTTTGGACACAAAAGAGTCCCTATTCTGTTATTTTATCGACAAGAAAATTTATTATTCGTTCAAGTAATCATAGTTAAATAATGACTTCACCCTCATCGAAGGAAATGAACGACCACTATGTCGCTGAACAAAGGTCAGTTGAAATCAAACATGTATAACAGTGTAAATCTATCCCTTAATAGCCTACTTATTGAAAACAGTCTCTGTAGACTTTGGTCTGATGGATAAATTTATGAATCTCTGCTCTGAAAAAATATTCAGAAGGAAAGACTTTTTTCAGTTCTTTTTTGCTCGAAAAAATATTTCAACAAGAACTTTTTCGTTACTGTGAGACTGAGCAGTCAGTGTCGAGGCCAGGTGTAGAGTCTTAGGCAAGGCAGGTGATTCAGTCGATTAATTTGTAGATCTACTTAGATACAGAAAGTTAAGACTTGCTCAATTTTTTCACAGGCATTTTTCCGATTCCGACGTATGGTAACAACTATGGCAAGAAGACACTGGAGAAACTTAAGGTTTACCAGACCAATATGTGACACCATTTCAATTATTAATTGGTTTGATACTTGTAAAAACATGCGAGATCAGCGGCTGATTTTTGTGCTTTAACGTCAGTAGATGACTGAAGACTGATTCTGGTAAAACTCCATTTCTTTCCAACTGGTGTACATTTGTCCACTTGTCAGACCTAGGTTTTGCACTTTTTCATACTCATTAGCAAGGCGTATCTGTAACCTCAAGGAAACTGATGCCATCTCACGTCACCTGATGCAGCACTTAGGGAACTAGACAACATGATATCGGTTACCTCCAAGTAACCAATCAGTGTAAAGTTACTTTCGTCACCGTTTGACATTATTTGGAAGTACTTGACAACTGTCTCCCCCAGTTTTGGACTTCTCATTATTGCTCACCGGCAACCACAATGGGGATTGACCATCAGGCCTTTTGGGAAGTACATAGCCATACAGCCAGATTTTCAATGATTCTCCAGCTAATGTTAATCTATATTGAAAAGTCTTTTTGAAATTAGTTATTCCGGCAATGGAATTATTATTTTTCGTTATTACTGATGGTGATTTCACTCCACTTTTTCTATTACTGCAGCTAATTGTCTATCAGAGCTGGTTTGATTTTGCAATTCACTTATTTGGGAAGGTCGTAAATTGATTTATCTGTCCATTCTTTCTCTCAATGAATGTAAAACAAAGATGTAGGCTTGTAGGTTAGTCTACTAAGAACACAATTTGAGTATTTCCGATGGAAATTGACCAACAAGAATCATTTCCTGATCAATATTCTTAGAAAAAATCTATTCCATTCAATCTAAATTTGTCTGCTCTCTTATGTCTATTGTTCCTGTTGAAATAATTCAGCAGCTGAATTCCAAGTCGGTTAACTTTTTTTCTATTTTTTTGGAACCAACTTTACAGTCTTTCCTAACTTGTTTTATCTCATCAACATTAATAGCTCTAAGCCTATGCAGCAAACATTCGCGAAAGTTACGAAGCACCATTCACCAGATGATGATCGAATCGAAGTATGTAAACAACGTTTAATAGATGTAACAACAAATTTAAGAGAAAAGCGAAAAACTATTTGCTGTAAGTTTGAAGCGTATAGTTTCTAATCTTTTTTATCATAACTTATTGTGCAAGATTTACTGATATTTTTGATATGCTTTGCTGAAATACTCAACTTCATCATTTGTATAATTACTAATGATGGATAGTGGCTAGTAACAGAACTCAGGACTCACGTTTCGTCTTATTTGGGACTCGTCAGCTGGATGTTCATTCCTTCCAGTGAACAATGTTCTTCCCACTAGGACTTGAACTCATTTTGAACCCAAATTTCTTTTTTGATATAAGGATTTTACCAGCATGTCTTAGCGCACCGTATTCATATACCATCGTCATGAAAATGGACCTGCAACCCACACATTTGCATAGGTAAACACGACAGCCATCTCAGCTTGATTCTTTTATATATATAGGGATATCTGGTAGTGATCCTTCCACAGGTTCACCTACGGAAACCTTGTTATGACATTTACTTCCTCTACGAAGTCAAAAGAGGTCGTCTACTCAGAATCAGTCTAGCGGCAGGCCACTTCATCGACACCAATCCAACGACTTCACCAAACCATTCAATCGGTAGTGGAGACGGGTGGTGCGTACAAAAGCCGGGGACGAAATCAGTGCAAGCTTATGACTTGCATTCACTAGGAATTCCTCGTTCACAGGGAATAAATACAAGTCCCGATCGCAGTCACGACGGTGATAAAACAGTTTGTCCAACCGTTTCGGGTCAGGTTTCCTGACTTGCTGGCACCGTCATTGTAGCGCAAGTGTGGCCCCGAACATCTAAGGGCATCACAAACCTGTGATTGCTCAGTTTCGCACGACTTAAGTGTCCCACTTGTCCCTCTAAGAAGTAGTAACTGGCGCCGTACCCGCTAGAAAACGACCACACCACTCCATAAAGAAGCAGTAGGAGCCACACCCTGAACGAGTACAGAGAACCAGTCTACTAGTAGGTTAAAGTTTCGTTTATTATCAGAATTAATCAGAAAAACCGCTCCATCAACTAAGGACGGCCATGCACTCATAACTATAATGTTTGAAACTCCTAACTGATTAGATTTCAGCAAAACTGGTAAATAATCGCTTATGTCCCCTTATGCAGCTGTTAATTATAGTCCTCGGAGTTAGAACGATGGCTGAAAGTAAATCAATCCTTAGTTTCTGAGAACTAGTATCTGCATGCAGCGGAACCGCCGAATGAGCAAGGCCAAGGATTCCAGTGTGAGTTTCCTATGCATTAATAACCAAAGTCATAAATCTGCAGGAATGTAAGAATAGAACTTGAGAACTGTATTGGTGTATAATTCTATGTTAATTTGCTTGTTGAATACTTTACACTGTAAAACAATAGTATTTATTAAATGAAGTTTCTAGCCTAATTTATTGCTCAAATTCATACTGAAACATGCGAAACAAATGAAATTATATTTTTAGTATACTCCTTGAAGTTCTATAAATGTATTTCTTCGTGATTGGCTGATTACCAGCAAGGCATTTTACTAACTTTATTTATCCATCTTATGGTATGCCATAATCTCATAGTGGTTCACAACATTAACCTAGTAACCATTCGAAATCTAAGGACAGTTGGACAGCTATTTTGTCCCTGTCCAGGACTCGTTAAAAATGCGTACAAGCAACCTCACGAAGGATTGAGTTCAGAGTCATTAGATCTGAAGCAGAGCAAATTGTCACCCGGTCAATGAGTCAGAACTCCATGGTCTACGGTTTCTGGGTTCAATCCTTCATGGGGCCATAGGTGCACTATTGTAGGTAGTATAGGAAGGAAACAAAGCAACTATCCAGTACTTCCATTCTTCCATTGATTCTCTAAAACACTGTCAATCCATGATGAAATTTATTTCGAAATCAATCAGTCCTTAAACCCTTCCCCCAAATCGAATAACATTTCCTCATATTTAATCACAGGGAGTATGAACCTAATTAACTATTGTTCCAACACTATGTTAAGGTTCAGTTTGAATTTTAGTGAATCATAAGTATATTCTGATAAGTACTTAATTTCTGCATTCATCCTTCAGTACACTAGTGAAACCGTGATAATCATCAGATGGTTGTCTGAAGTCTAATCACAACTCAGATATTTCTGTAGCTTCAGTAACCATGATGGTCACCACCATGAACAGTATCAATAGCACCAAGTCTAATCGATCAATTTATACTATTCCTTCTCGAAAGTCTATTCATTTCACAATTATTATTGTTAATTATTACTATTATTATCATTATTGATCATTTTGTACTGAAGGAAAAATGACAAAATCTCGAGAACAACGTGCCTTATTACAAAATGATTTAAATGCTTTAGAAGAATGCAAATTGAAATGTCAAGGTTTTATAAAAGACAACGAAGTTAAACGTTTGAGAGCCCTTCAAAAATTCTGTACAGATAACCATTTATGCATTGTTAAAAAGAAGGAACAACAAGAATTAGTTAGTGAATTAAAAAAAGCTAAAGAACGGTGAGTTTCTTTTTAAGTAAACTTAAAGTGAACCAATTCAATTTACTGATAAAAGTGCTTACCTGCTTACCTGTATGTATGATTTAGATGAATTAGGATTAAGTTGAAAAGAAGCTAAGAGTAGTCAGACATAAATACCGCAATAGACAGTTTAACATAGAATCTCAAACAGAAGTGCATCGGTTCAAAATACCACACTTTACAACAGTATGCATAGAACTAATGGATAGAAAATTTGTGATATTAAAGTAGACCAACGTATGTTGTAGGAGAGCAAGGCATTAAATGAAGGTTAGTGAAAATATTCAAACTGTAGATGATGTCAGAAAGTGAATAAATCTGTGCCATTGTGACTGGTTTTTAGTCATGTCACCAAGAACCTCCAGTTATTGATTCTTATCCTCTTCTTGACCCCAGCTAGGCAGCCTACATCCTCCTAAATGGCGTAGATCAACAGTTAAAGACTAAAAGGACTGTTGCTACACCTCTTTGGCCATATTTAGCATTTTTCTAACCAAAGCCTACTTCGGTTAACATTGTTCTTCAAGTTAGGAAGGTGGCTTGACATTGGCAGTACACGTACAAGTCGCCTCAATCGGTAAGGCTTCACTACATCATCCACTGATTTGCCTTATTTTTCTGATACCTCCTAACCAATCTTGACACTGCTCGTATTGTGATCCCACCATATGAAAACGCCTGTGATCAAAAACCTGTAACCCCCGTCCAACTTTTTTCATAAGCCATTCAATAAAGTATCTGAAGGCTGGTCTGAGATGTTTGAAGAGGCTGGGGTCTCGAAGAAGATAGGAATCAATGGTTGGAGGCTGTTGGTGAAATGACTGAAAACAACTGATAGTGGTGCAAATTTATACACTGTTTTTTATCTCCAAATTCTTCAAAATTTCATTCTCCCTTCCCTGATACACTTTTGTCTATGATGATATCACTTTTTTGGTTTTCGAAGAAGTAGGGATATGTGAACCATTAGATTTTAAAGTGACTAGCAGTGAAGAGATGCACATAAAATAGGAAAATCTAAGTAAGGTGAGATGGATGTTTGAGTATTACCATCTAGAAAAAGTCACCAAACTATAATCGGTAGTTATGCTTCAGGTCATCCCATCCTGTATCAGTAAACACTAAATTGATTGCGTGCTTAAGCATTAAGAGACAAAAACTAACCAGTGAGTCATAAAATCGATGTTGGAAACCGAAACGTCTAATGAAGTAAAATTACTTAACAGTTAACCTCAAAATTTTATTTAGAAACGCATAGAAAGTACTGGGGAAATACTAATTATGTTGCATTTGTCAAGAGAAATGACAGAAACAATAATAAAATCATGGAGAAGGAGTTCATGGCCTGCATAATATTGCCATATTAAAAAAGGACATTGGAAATTCTACCTAGGATTGCCAATAAGGCCTGGACTGAAGTGCAGTTTCTACCTAAAAACTGACATAGAGACAACTTTATTAACAGAGCGATCTATCGAATTCTATCTAATCAAATAGGTCAGTGGTACTTAAAAACCTAGTTAAATATAAAATGATGAACCTTAACAAGATGAGAAATTTAGAAAAGAGCTGACCAATAGATATACCCTCTGTCAAACACACTTAATCAATAATAAGGAAAAGAATGACAGTTTTACAGACAACTTAGGTAGGTGAAGATAGAGAGGTGTGAGAGCCACTAACAACTGAAGCCTTGTTTACCGACTCGACACCTGGAACATGTAGTAAGAATGACACGGCACCCATTTTCTATATGTGGCAGATTCAATAACCAATAAAATGAAATGAATGAAACACAGTAGAACTATAACACTAAACCAGGAAGTTGTGTGACTAACTTGATATGATTATGCGCGACAGACTGTGCTCAGAACGTGATGGGGTAAGTAGTACTGTTTTCCTGTGTAATCCATGCGATAAAAGGGTATTGATTGGATTACTTATCTGTCTTTCTCTCTGTCTATTCTAAAAATAGGTAGTAGTTGAAGTTAGTTTTGAGATGTCACTGATAACCAATTACTACATTGTTAGATGATGTGGCTAATCTAAATTCCTTGTTCATAGAGTGATTATCACACTGGTATTCTGTTGATTGATCACCGGAGAGCAAACAATCTCATGTTTTCTAGTCCAGATTGCAATATGACCACCAGACTAAAAAGCTCACCATCTCGGTGCGCTATGATGGATATTAGTGGTAACGTCACTGACTATAACATTGGATGACACGGGTTCGAATTTCCGTTGGGACATCAGTTCCTTCGAGGTTACAGATACACGCTGCTGACAAGCGCCAACAAGCACGAAATCTAGGTTCAGAGCTTCCTGTAGATTGCCTTCAATCAACTAACGGTGGTATTCTTTAAAATTCAATATTGTTTGAATCCTGATGTTTTGAATGGCTGATAAAGTCACTAAGTTTAGTAGTTCTATGTCACTATGGATTGTGGCGGTTGGTTTGAGGTAATCAGCAGGAATCCCTGTTTAAGCTACATTTTATGTTCATTGGCTGTTATAAGTAAAACAACTCAAGTGGAAATTTATGCTCAACTGCAAACCTGAACCAGTATTATTCAGCACCGAGATTTTCCCTTTATCCATTACTTTTAGGAATCAAATATCCGCGGATATATTTTTCTCTTCAAATGAAATTTCTCTACAGTTCATTTTTACCTTTAGGGCATTTCACTTGTCATCCAGGATTCGATTTGAATGAGTCAACGTGTAGTTTACTTTCCCTCCTGACTTCTAGTGTACTCATATAAGTACCACGAGATGTGATTTTGTAGTTAATTCGACCCTCTTTTACAATAATTATATCTTGATTAAAGTTGTCAAGTACTTTGTTCCTGTCTTCTGTGCTATTTTTATAATAATGTGAATGTTACACATCCAGATTGGTGATCTCTGTAGAGATGCAAGATGTTCAACTGACATTTGCACAATTTCGCCACATTTTGTACCGATGACATGACCAAACGTCTTTTCAGAGTAAATTATGTTGCACAGAGTTGTTATTCGAGACCAATTCTTGTAAATGTGTTAAGGCTTCTGGAGTGAGCTGTGTTTGTTTGCGTATTATTCAATCCATCTGGAAATTTGGATAAACCAGAATCCACAATCTTGTGCATAGATAACATTTTATCACGTTGAAAAGCTAAACTCGGATCTCCGTTGTTCAGTTCATCAGCCCACTATTCACCATAACCTGGAATTTCATGCACACCCATATTCGATACTAGCCTACATATTTTTACTATAAATTTAGAGTTAGTATAGAGGTCAAAATAGCAAAGCTACTCACCAGTGAGTGAGATATGAGATAGGAGGCCGAATAATGTGATTAGTAAATCAGTCAACCTTGATATTTATCATTGAGTCTGGCTTTTACTGGCATCTTGACATGATGAACATTAGATACAGAGACTTAAAATCTGCTAGCAAACAACCAGACTAACTGAATCATCAGTCACTGAACAAATTTGAAGCAATAGCACCTCTTTACTATTTCAGATAGATAATGAAATAAAAACGAAATACTTTTGAACTAGCATAACTCAGCACTTGCACCGAAATCTAAACTCATATCAGTTATGTGAACCCTAGTTACAACATATTGCTGCTGAAACCTTAGATTATCGGAACGCCTTTCAATTATGTAAACCACTAGTTGGTAAATGGTCACTTAAACAAACGAAGCACAATTTTTAATTTTAATGCTATAAAGGTGAACAGAAAGGAAACATAAGCATTTTTAGATTAGTTTACTTCAGAACAGTTGACTAGGGAACACAAAACAGTATTCATTCCATTAGTGATGCAAAAACTGGTCAATTTCAACACTAAGAATAATTGTAGTACGTGCTACTGATAAGAATGGATATAAGTACTATGTGTTGAGAGGTCGGCAGAAGTCATAGACAATTACCAGCAATAGGTAAAGGTTCTACAAAGAGATAATGTGGGCGTATGAAGAGAAAATCGAGATAGACGAAGAGGAAATAAAGTACACTGTGCAGATGACTATTTTAGTGGAAAGTGTGCTGTACAAAAAGTCATAATAAACATCCTAGCATTGAGTCTCATTTCTGTTGTTTCTTACATAATCAACACCACTCACATATACAAACAAACGACAGTTCTTTTATTTTATTCAACTTAAAACTGACTGATATAGCATTTCAATATTAGTCAGTACCAGTCGACTGAAGTAAAAAATTATCAGACTGACTTCATTTGATTGTTGATAACTGTTAAGGGAATTCAGGGCCTGCATTTTATCTTATCTGAGGCTCTATGGTTGGATATATTTATATTCCAATAAATCTTGTATTCCGTACTAAAATGCTATTGATTGGAACAATTTATTTCAGACTGTCAATTTCACCAGAGTGCAATAATGAATTTCTGTTGGTATACCGACTCTATGAAAATGTTACTTGATTCTGAATTGAACTTCATTTCAATGTTGTTGTTTTTTTATCAAGACTTTGTTTAATTCACTATAATGTTTCTATCAACCTTTTTTTCTATTATTTACCATAATAAATTTAGTTATGCATCGCTGAATGCGAAAGTCGCTGGTCTGAAAAAGTACGAAATCTACTTACAAAAAGTGGTTGATACATTACCTAAAGGTTTGTTGAAAATACTCCTTTTTCAGTCAGTTTTTTCTTCAGGAAGACATTTTTGTTATTGATGAGTAGTAATTCGATAAACTGGTAATTGTAAAATGGTCATTCAAAAGTTGTAGAAGTTCATCTACGCATAATGAATTTTAAGAATACTTGTAAGGATAACCAAAATCTAAACAAATCACTCCATTGATAATTTGAAAGTGTATGCCAATAAAAAAGACATCCTGCTTTTTATAAATCAGTAGTGTATTCATATAGAAATCTGTAGACCTCTTCAGCCAAAACAGTGCAGTGTAAACGAGCATTTATTGTTGGCTTTGTTAGGGATATTTACAAGTCGATGGAGCTGATGACCGGGGAAATGTTTCTAACTTTTGACAGTCTGAGAAGCTGGTAGGCATGTATGAATCACATACAAATTATTCCAAAATTCTCCGTTTTTCAATAATGACAACGGGGGTTTCTGTAAATGAAACAACACGAAGTCACAACCCAAAAATATCTTAGATGTTACATGGTTGAAAGCAATCAGCAGGAAACTACAAACCTAGGTATCTTGGTCGTTGGTAATTGTCATTAAGGCATAAGAGCGATCTCATTGGAACCTGTATCCGTACAAATACTGAAACTGATATCAGCCGGTGCCATAGTCAGAGACGTTACCAATGAGCTGTTTAGGTCACTATTTTCCTCCTGTAGGACTGAATTATATAAAGCTTTGGTGAAAACTCAGAACTGGATATCCTATGTGCTGAACCTGGATTTTCAAGCGATTATTTCAGATAAATAAATTCCCTACAAACCGAAAAATTACATTTTAACTGAGTTTTGACAAATTTCGACATTGAGTATACTCATTCCTTAAATGAAATAAACTGACTCAATATCCGCCTAAGTGATTCCGTTAAAGTACCGAAACGGTAAATCTCTTAAAAGCAGATTAACTTATGTGCTATGTAACCTGTTGGAATCTTCTGAGTGCCTTCTTTTGCCATATGATAAGCCGATGGATACTTGTTTGTTTCCCCGTTGCCATACAGGGTCAAATTACTCGACCTATGTTAGCAGATGGGCTCGTATGCGGATGCCTCTATAGTGCCAGATATTCATGATGTCATATTCATCTTCATGAGTCGCAGTAGAATCCAGGACGCGTGTCTCGATCTGTTTGGGACTCGTCATCTGAACATATCTGTACCCCAGTTAGTGGTGCTGTTCCCGCTGAAACTCAAACTTGGCACCCATTGCTTCTAACGCCAAATCGTTATCCACTAGACAATTGAGATACGAGAGCCACTACTTGTGCAGCGGGTATCCGTTGTTCTTTACTGATACTTGCAACCTCCCGTTGCTATACAGGGCCAAACTGCTCTACAATAACTGATACCCGTTGCACGAGGTATTGCCCTCGTGCTTCAGTAGTCTAGCGGGTAACGCTTCGGTGTTTGGAGCGATAGATAGTGAGTTCGAGTTGTAATGAGCTACAAGTTCATGCAATTGTCAATGAGTACTGTTTGTAGAATTATTACTGAAATGCCAATAATGTCTACCAAAGGCTTATAGGAGAATGCTGTCATCGAATAACACCTAATTGTGGGAATTTCACCTAACTGATTGTTTACGAATTCGGAACGCTCTTTATACTTGCGCAACACTGTTACACGACAATGGATAATGATAAGGGAAGTACTGTTCCTACACTACTAGTAGGCAAGGCTTGCTGCTCCTGAAAAAGTCAGGAAATAACAATAACTGCCAAGTTTAGCATAGAAAAAGATTGTCCTGTCAGACACTGGTTAATAGCTGAACCAATAATAAAGTGCCAATTAAGTAAGAATAATAATCCATCAATCACGTATGACTGATCAAGGTTAAAGACAACTATTCAGACCTCGTATTTTGTGGAAACCACTGAGCGACCAGCTTTCTGTCTCTTCGTTCTGATAGAAAGCTGTTAATCCATTTACTTCCATTCATCTCCATACAATCAGCTCCTTAATCACCTTAAAACTATACTTACAGAAATAAAATCAATTCGTTTCAGTCAGCTAGCTTATCACCATTTGTATGCACCTAGAGGGTAAATTTATTATTATAGGCACAAAGGAAAACGCAGTGCCATTTTCAACTGAACAATCTCCAGTATTATTATTATTATTATTACCGTACCGGTGGGTTCCTAGTGAAACATACAACTTCAGTAGCACGCCTCCATTCCACTCTCTTCTCTGTAGTCTTTTCAACCTCGCTCCACGACTGCCCACAAACTTTCATTTCTTCCTCATATGATCTCCTCTATGTCACCCTGACCTCGGATGCCCAACTCGTCGTTTCACCTTTGGATTCCATTCGAGGGCCTGGCGCATGATGTCCGCAATCGGCCTTCTCATTGTATGCCTAATCCAATCCATCTCCACTTTCTTCTGCACATTTCTTGGCCGAGAGGTTCTTGGTTGGTTCTTCCTCAGAGTTCCTTGTTGCTTATTCTTATTATTCTGGCCATCTGATCTTCATTGTCAGTATCGAGTGAGCGTAGGCGTAGGTGGCAGCTGTTGATGAATGTCTGTAGTTTGTTGGAAGTACTTTTCGTGACACGCCAAAATCTGAACCATATAGAAGCACTGAGTTGACTGAATTAGTATGAAAATCGGGATGTTGTTCTTTGTGCTGAGTGGAGTGCAGTAGATCTGCACACTGGTTATTTCAGACTAATGAAGGCCTGTTTAGCTGTATCTCCGGTCCTAGCTTTGACATCCTCATCTGTACCATCGCCGCTGCCTGCAGTTGAAACGATGCTGCCTAGGTAGAGAAGTAGGTGGAAGAGACAACTTCCTTTAGATTTCTCCCGTTGATGGTGACTGGTGCCTCCTGTTGTTGTTGTTGTTGTTGTTGTTGTTGTTGTTGGTTGGTTGGTTAACTTCAGCACCTCTGTTTTCTCTACACTCACCTGAAGTTCCACTGATTGAGTCAATATAAAGCTGAAAAAGTATCTTATTGGTTCATAGTTTGAACACGGAAACAAACCGTTTGCTTTTTTCCAACCTCACTAATGTTTTTACTGAAAACGTAAGTAAAAATAAGTAGTTAATATAGGCCTTAAACTTCAAGATTAATGTAAGAGTTCTGAAGAAAATATCACATACTGAAAGAATTACCAGAATTTCAAAATCTTTTCTTTATCCATGCACTGCTCTGACTACATTCATCTGGACATGATAATTTTCTCAAACTAAACTGGATTTTGGAGCATTCTTTCTGTTAATTACTGTGAAGGGTTTCGAAGCAATGATTTAGTGTTATGATCCACGTATATGGCGAACTACTTTTTTCCCAATTTGTTATTCATCCTAGACTGATATCATTTGGAGTAAGAAAGGAAACCTTGGAGCAGTGGACAGCTGTTTCGTCCTAGTATGGGACTCCTCAGTTGTGCGCACTCACGAACCCGCAACCATCAGGTTCCGTGGCCAGCACGTTAACATTGAGCCACTAGGTCAGAACCCAGTGGTCGATGTTTGTTTAACTTCGGTCGGTTTACGACCGCCCGCCACCCAGTGTCATCGTTGATTAACTGTCCTCACAACCGTCAGGCTGGCCTCACTGGTCACGACTTCTCATTGGAACTTCGGGAATTATCTCTTGAAACTAGTCACCAATGAGCACCAGTTCAGTTGGATTTTGAGCGAGTTGTGGGGGCTTTGAAATATTTCAAGTTGTCATTGATAGCAGACTGACATCAGTTGGAGGAACAAAGGAAACCTGGGAGCAGTGGACAGCTGTTTCGTCCTAGTATGAGACATAGTATATATATATATATATATATATATATATATATATATATATATATATATATATATATATATATATATATATATATATATATATATATATATAGTCTTTTGGCATTCAAGAGGCTTTCAGTAGGATGAAATGATATTATTAGTATGCAAGAAGTGACTACAAAAAAGGTAAGGATTCACTTATCATATCAGATGAGAAGTAAGTGTATACAGAAAGCCAATAACTAAGAGTATGCCTACCTCCTCAGCTTCGTGTCGACAAAGTAGAAATCCAGTATAATGAGATGCCTGGCATCCGGAATCAGATCAGTTTACTACGAGGAATATGTTCAGAAACAACCAGTAGACATTCGAAATATTCTTAGTAAAAACGGATATTCTTATAAGTTGATCAAAGCAAACATCGCTTACAGTAATCGTAAATGAGAATTGATGACAATAGAGAAGAAGCTTTCGTTTCTCAGACTCAAATGCAAAGGAAACTCTCCAAATGACATTTTATTACAACGCCTAACTAAAACGGTCAATTGAATGTTTTATTCAGGTTGTCTTTGCCTATATTAACTACTTATTTTTACTTACGTTTTCAGTAAAAACATTAGTGAGGTTGGAAAAAAGCAAACGGTTTGTTTCCGTGTTCAAACTATGAACCAATAAGATACTTTTTCAGCTTTATATTGACTCAATCAGTGGAACTTCAGGTGAGTGTAGAGAAAACAGAGGTGCTGAAGTTAACCAACCAACCAACAACAACAACAACAACAACAACAACAGGAGGCACCAGTCACCATCAACGGGAGAAATCTAAAGGAAGTTGTCTCTTCCACCTACTTCTCTACCTAGGCAGCATCGTTTCAACTGCAGGCAGCGGCGATGGTACAGATGAGGATGTCAAAGCTAGGACCGGAGATACAGCTAAACAGGCCTTCATTAGTCTGAAATAACCAGTGTGCAGATCTACTGCACTCCACTCAGCACAAAGAACAACATCCCGATTTTCAATACTAATTCAGTCAACTCAGTGCTTCTATATGGTTCAGAATTTTGGCGTGTCACGAAAAGTACTTCCAACAAACTACAGACATTCATCAACAGCTGCCACCTACGCCTACGCTCACTCGATACTGACAATGAAGATCAGATGGCCAGAATAATAAGAATAAGCAACAAGGAACTCTGAGGAAGAACCAACCAAGAACCTCTCGGCCAAGAAATGTGCAGAAGAAAGTGGAGATGGATTGGATTAGGCATACAATGAGAAGGCCGATTGCGGACATCATGCGCCAGGCCCTCGAATGGAATCCAAAGGTGAAACGACGAGTTGGGCATCCGAGGTCAGGGTGACATAGAGGAGATCATATGAGGAAGAAATGAAAGTTTGTGGGCAGTCGTGGAGCGAGGTTGAAAAGACTACAGAGAAGAGAGTGGAATGGAGGCGTGCTACTGAAGTTGTATGTTTCACTAGGAACCCAGGGGAAATGTTGTAATGTTGACTGCAGTGTAACGCTCGACTTACACGTCGTAGTCATATCTAGTTGGCGGAAAGTAGCTTCATAGTTAACTGTAGGTTAAAGTACTCAGTGATTATTATACTACCAACTGGCTGTTTTCAAGATATTTATTCATTGACGTATTTCCTTGCATCTTATGGGTATTTTAATCCTCCTAGCATAGCATATTTGCGATTCATATTCCCTTTTTTCCAGACTCAAACTCATAAAATATGGAAAGTGCTTACATAATTTGCTATCAATCATCTGCTGTTGGGATAACAATCATTCCAAAATCTAGTTACAAACATATATTATCATGACAAGCATACGCAATTCTATTCAAATAGTCTGACAGTTTGACATCGTTATCTGCATCCCTCAAGGTGAACCGCTGTTGAATTCATTCTATTACAGGTGAAATAATTTTAGCGTTATTGATCGTATTACGTCACCGTCGATTGGACCAAACTGATCAGTCTCTGTTGGCATATGAGCTTCTGTGCGGATGCCACCTTATTACCTGTGTTTCAATTACGTATAGTAATGATGGGCTCGGTGGTGTAGTAGATAACACTCTCGCGTTTGAAGCGATCGCTGCCGAGTCCGAATCCGGTTGGAACAACATCACTCACTGGGAGGCAGGTACTTCCAGTTGACAAGTCCCAAATAGGACGAAATGCGCATCCTGAATTCTACTGCTATCCACTGCCCATCATTACTGTACATAGGTGAAATAGTTGTTAACTGGTAACGTAACCCCTATCTGTCAAGCGAGACTAACAGACCAACGAAGTTTATTTCTAACTACTTATATTACCCAGTAACATATTTGTTTCAGATTTTCATAATGTTCTTAAAACTAAGCATTGTTTCTCACTCCTCACTTGTTTGATCCTTAAAGTCTACACTTTCCCATCGGAACTTAACGATCAATCACTGAGGAATACTGATTGGTCTGCAAACAATTCACTGCTTGAAAACCAATTTACATCATGGACATAAGAGAGTCTTATAGGCCCAATTTCAAGGGTCTGAAATGACTTGTTAGGTAGTATTCACCTGATCAGTCAAAATGATGCACTGAAGTCAAGTGATCATTAGGGATGATAATAAACTGACTGACATTTTGTAATATGCTGGGTGATGGAACTTCCTAAATCTTTAAAACGAATGGCACTAGATAAAAACCTTAACAAAGGTAATAAATAACCTCTTACTTCCAATACATAAATATACACATAAACAATTATACGTATGCAAAGTTTTGCATGAATGTGACTCGTAATAGTTTCGCAGATCAGATAACTGACAGTGAATAATGGTAAATATTCAATGAATTCAAGTAGTCATACGTGGACTAAATTTCGAATGTTATTGTCATAAATTTCCATGACAATGACATGAGAACGATAAATTGTGAGATTCACAACCTCTACGGTTCATCTTACTTTTCCTGAGAGTGGATAGTTTTTCAGGCAAGCAACTTCCGCATCAATATGGTTTCTGCAACAATCAATTCAATCAACTTTACAGGTTGTGAACTTTGAAAAAAAAAACATGTTAAAAATTACAGACTTTGTTAACCCAGTTTGCTGTACTTTTAAGTCAGTAATCCCAACTTGATCCAATGTTTTGTCGGTGAAATACTGTCGATGCTATAGGCAGTCAGCTGTTAGAAATTTAAAACACACACTATGTAGTTTGTGAACTAACAACGAAATTGAACATCCGTTGTACAACTTTCTTTTGAAGTCAAAAGAGCGGAATTAGGTAGTTACGAGGATAATTTCAACCATAAACACCATAACTACTAAAAATCATTCTTAGTAGGTTGAAAGGAATTCTCAGGTGAGCATGGTTGATCCTGAAATCATATTTTATTTTTGATCCACATGATACTGTTAGCTTACTAATCTTTAAATATACCTTTAAATACGATAGTGAACCTGGTTAGTTTTCAGTGTTACTAGTCCGTTTAACATCTGCTATTTTGATCCACATGATACTGTTAGCTTACTAATCTTTAAATATACCTTTAAATACGATAGTGAACCTGGTTAGTTTTCAGTGTTACTAGTCCGTTTAGCATCTGCTATTTTGAAAATATGGAAGTTAAAGTGAATTGTTTTCAAACCCTATAAATGAAGATAGATATTCCTCGTATTTCATCTTGAAAACTGTGGAGCTGAGATTCATCCAACAGTGTATTACTTTGACCCTGATAAACAAATTTTCATGGATTTATTTGTAGAAGTATTGAGATATCGGGTTTAAAACTATTGGATAAGATCCTTAACGCAGCAAAAACGCTACAAACTTTCTTAAACGTCTTTATCATCTGGATTTTCGTTGATTTGTTGCTGTTTACTTATCCCTGCCCAAATTTGGCTGGATCAGGAATGGGGGAGCATCGTATTGATTATTCATGAGAGTGTCTGATATGGTTGTGGTTTACTCAAGTTTATGAGAGGAGAAATGTGTATTAAGGCACCTAAGGTATAAGAGTAAGGGTTGGGTACTGTGGTAGAATGTAATTGCATATTACACAGTGGAACAGTATTATTTACGGGATAACGCCTAAGATACAACCTGATCCATCCATGATCATATCAAGGTAGCTCCACAATTTCGAGACATGGTTGATTTGATTCTTATTCTCCCACCATCTGTGTGAAATAAGTAGTAGAATTTTTACATATCTGAAATAAATGCTGAGTTATTCCAGTTGCACATGTTTGATTCGATAAACAAAGACTCGGTCATCAATCAGTCACTTTGTATAATTCCAAGTCAAGCTTTTCTCTATATTCCTTATCTTACTAGGATCTACTAATCTCGATTCAGCCTAATAAATAATAATGATTAAAAATAATATTTCACTATGTGATATATCTAGTAAATCAATCAAAAAAAGAATGCCTAGGGATTTTTAGATTCCAAAGGTTGTCAAGTTACTGCTATTTAATGTAGCACTTCTTTCATTTTTACACATAATTCGTGCTGTTTAAACCCAATGGCTATAACTATTATCGCCTAGAATATTCGATATTTGATGTAATTTAGTGAAAACATGCCAAATTTTAAAAACTGGTCGACTGGTATTTGCTGTAAGATCTGCTTGGACTAAATAGGTTAATACTGAACCAATTATGTTCTTTACAACAGTTTTGTTTCTCGACGGCGCGTGAAGTGTGTCTCGTGACCTTCAAATTAGTTTCCTAGGCGATCGACTAGTATTACTGGTTCCATGAGAGCCGTTAAATTGATAAACAATGCAAGAAGTAACCAGCTTAGGTTATTCATCTTTCAGCCTTCATAACACCATAACACAGTGTGTTGAAAACCCTAGTTATCATTACCCTGCGTAATTGTATATAAGTGTTTCAAACTTTTACATTTCTGTGTCGCCTAGTACTTATGTAAATTTTAGTCGTATAAACATGGTTTCTTGTTTACTAATGACACAAACTTCATGGATTTATCTGGATAACTATCTGTGATTAATGGGTTGTAAATAGTCTTCAGTTTTTCGATCTCAGCCATATCTCGCGAATATATGGCTGGTAGATTGTAATTCCATTTTAGTCTGTTTATTAGAAAGCTCACACAATGAAACAGTATTATTTACTGCAAAGCATCTCAGACACAATTTATTGTCCATATCCATATCACGTAGCTCTACAACTTTGAAACATAGTTTGTATAGTCCTAATTTTCTCCCCTTCTTTATGACGACAAGGATAGTAGAATTCTCCATTTATCTGGGACAGGTACAGAATCATTCCTATTGCATGTATTTGGTGCTGATCTGATAAACAAAGATTCAGTTACCAACCTCTCCCTCCACCCAACTAAGTTAGTTTTTAATTACTATCGCTCTATCCCACCCTATGGTTTGATTGTGTAATTGCATGCACAGCTATAGCAGTGCTTTCTTCTAAATTTCTTATCATGTTAGGAACTACTAATCTTAATTTAGCTAAAATTTTGTGCTCTGTTGTTCTAATCAACTCTCGTCGACTACTTCGAAATCAATGTGAGGGAATTGATAAACCAAATTATTTTGTCTAATTGGAACAATAGGATGTTTTAACTTACACAGCTTGTTTCTAAGCGAGTTTGTTAGTTGAAATGCCACTTCAATCCCAACCCTATACAGAATACTTAGCAATGCTTCGAAGGTGTCTTCCTTGTATTGTAATACAGTGAAAGCTTTGAATCCTGTCTCAACCCTTTCACCATTATTAATATGGAGAGTAGAATTATAATTATTATCATTATTAACACCTGTACCACTACTAATACTACTACTACTACTACTACTACTCACGTGACTACTACTGACTACTGACTACTTTGAGACACAGTATGTCCTTGATGTGTCTAATTTCTTGTCATAGATTTTCTTGCCTAGAAGTAAGTTTTTGCTCTATTACTAAGACATTTATGTAAGTCTACTTTAATTGAGATGTCGTGAAATGACTTGAAGGTTTTCTATAGTCACTAGTCTCAAAATTTCCATCTTGTTTTTGTTTAATCTTGCAATCTAACATTCCCAACTCACCTTCATCACTTTCTAAGTCACAGGTAAATTGAATTTCATTCACTACTGAATTTATATGTGCCAAGAACTTATTGATGTGTTCCGATGTCAGTACTGTTAATGTGTCATCTACAAGTCGGAACCATATCTTTAGAGTAGAACACAATTGTACTTATAGTATGATTTGATAGATCAACAATTTAGTTCAAAGTGTAAGTTCATTGTAATCCTTAAGCCCATTTCTAACTGCCTGTAGAGCTTTGTCAATCGGTATATTCGTGTAAAGGCTAGTTATATGAAAACCAACCGTTTTTCATTGTCGTCTAAATGTATGTCACCTAATCTATGGTTTAAGTTATAAGGGTTATTAAGTCGAGACTTTCATTGATTTCCTATTGGGCCTAGCAACATTGCTAAACATTTAGATACCTCGTAAATCGGAGTGTTTCTAAAATCTACTATAGGTCTGATGGGATAATCTGGCTTATGAAACTCAATGGTACCATACATTCTACTGGGATAATTTAGTTTTCAGGCACTAAATTCAATCATTTTGACTCACCTAGAATCAACTTCATTTGATGTATCAGATCATCTGTGAATTTCTTAACTTGATTCATAATAGAAACCACTGATTTCTTAATTTCATCATATGCTTCTGTTTCTTATCTTCATTCATTTTGTAGATGTAGTCAGTCATTACAACTGTTGAGTTGCCTTTATCCCATTTCATAGCTACTATATTGTTACCATTTTTAAGGTTCGTGAAAGTTTTTACTAGTTCAGATAAATTAAATTTCATTTTCTTTTTTGATTGTTAATCACTGATTGGTATTTCCGGATCGGATGGTGTGCATCTGTGATCATTAGTTGTACCATTTGCCTTCTACTTTGTCCAGCTATTTTCCATGCCATTGGGCAGTTAGTCGGTGGTTTATATCTGACACTCTACGGCAGAACATGCTGATGTAGGCACTTTTGTCGCTTCAATTGTCTTATCGACTGAACTTAACGCTATTTCTATTTTGGGAATGAATTCTTCTGTTCACAATTGATTAACTACAACATTGAAGTTAGGACTTTTCTCCAGCACTTTTACCTCTGTTGAGCTTAGGACTCTAGTTGAGAGATTGTCAACCCACTTCAACTTATCGATTGTTGGTTATGTCCTATTGTTAATTTCACTATTGTTCCCTGTATGCTTTCTTCTATAAGTTTGTTGAACTTCTTAATCTGAATATTTTTAGATTGCTTGAAAGCAGCTGATCTTGCTTTATAACAACTGTCAAGCAGAAGTTCATAATCTTTTTCGCTAACTGTTTGTATTAGCTTACATTTAGGCTCTTCGATACAATTCATGATGTTGTACAACTTTGAATATCTTCCTGAAGATACAGTTTATTGACTTAATCTGTTGGAATTGGTGCATAAAGACGTAGATATTTAGGAATAATTTGATTTTTGAGATATCGGATATTGAATATACAATGGTTTGTGTATCTGCGTATGTTGTCATATCCAAGAAAAAATTCCTTTTTATCGATTTTTCTGTTACTTTAGAAAGTTAAGCATCCCAAAACTCTACTTTCTATCCCATGATTCCTCTTAATTATCAAATATGACAAAATTTCACCTCATTTTTTGAAACTACTACCATCATATCATCCTGATGTTTCTTTTTATAAAATCAGATTACATAAAACTGGCAGATGATGCTATAATTGGCCTCATTATGCGATATAATTCGCTTCATGATACAAATGAGAGATTGAAAAGAGAAATGGAAACGAAGGCTGAAGAAGTAAGTGTCATTATCATTATCAACGATATTATTGTAGAAAAGCGAAAGAGAATACCTAGGCGACTGTGGCATTCTGATCAGAAACTCTCAGTTACCGAGTATTAACTTGGGATCTCACAACGGCCTAAATTGCCACACATCGAAGCCTCAAATCAAGAAATCAAGCAGTAATATGAAAGGTAGGGAAACAACAAGCAATTGAAGCAAGATTCGTGAAAAGTCATAGGAGAAGATGAGGAACCAAAACAACTGATGAAATATGATATTAATGGTTAGGATAGGACTCGTTTTTCAGCCATTTTACCTACAGACTCTAACCACCGTTACCATTTGTTATACAGATCCCCTACTGGGAAGCCTGCATTTACTTGCATCATTCAGAATAACAGAGACTGAATGAAATGATGCCGTGTTTTAGTATGACCACCCTTGACCTTTTTACAGCCTAAAAATTGCTTTGGCTGGTAATTGGCGTTAGTTAGACGATTACTATGCGTACTGTTAGAGTTGTTGAAGTTTTACAGTCTCATCAAACAAAGACTAAACTTGTATATCATCAGAAAACTAATCTTGAGTGATGTAATACATTTATTCATGAAATAATAATAGTAATAAGATTACAGGACTAGTGATGAGTTATCATGATACTAAGTTTTCACTACCAAGTCAGTAGGATGTGGAAGACCACTTACTTCCAAACATGTCTATTGGATATACGTCATATAACTGTATTGCCTTCAAAAGATTGATAACAGGCTGCTGTCTTCTTTTTACAGATCTCAATTTCGTCAGTGCATTACCAATGGAGTCTTTTTTGATGAAACGTGCATCTCTTGGAATATACTTCAGAAACCCCATGGTTCATGGTCAACAACTCCAGCTTAATGGATGGCACAATAATTCGTTTATCATTTGACTATCTGAGATAGCCGTAGTTTGGCAGACTGGTATTTATACTGGGTGGATGATTGTAGGTGAAATGGAAATTTGGACCGCGGCGGGGTTTGAACCAGCGAACACCGGGTTTGCCACCCGATAGTCTCCAAATCTTTATTTCATCTTCAGTTATCACCCAGTATAAATACTAATCTGCCAAACTACAGCTATCTCAGATAGTCAAATGATAATCAATATGATGCTCCCCCTCTCTAACTCAGTTAGATTTGGATTGCTGTGAGAAGTTCTGACTAAGCAGCCGGTGTGAATACGACCAAGTGGTAGTGATGCGTCACGAATTCACATGGTAGTCGGACAAAACCCTCGGCGATCGAAGTGAAATAGAAATCTGGTCAGCTGTAGGACATCGTAGCTCAGTTGATAGAATATCGGGCAGGAAATCTGGCGGTCGCCGGTTCCAATCTCGCCGTGATCCAGATTTTCGTTTCATCTTCAGTCATTACCCAGCATAATAATTTGGTGTTAAAGAGTCTCCCGAATAAATTACTAACATTACTGCTGCAGAGAAAAAGGTCATTTTCTTCATTACTCTGACCATATCAGATGAGTAGTCAGTGATATGATGGTCTGTTGTTGTTTTAATTCTATCATCCTAATCCCTACTCATCTAAAATTATTTGGCGTATGAAACAAACACATAAGCGTCTGAATCATTATAAGCGTAGAGTTTTTGCACCTGAGTTGCCTGTCCTAACTAACTCTCTACATCTTACCTCAATACAGCTCATTCTGCTTTTTCTCTATGAATGTACAGTGTTACTTAGATACCTGTAATTGAAAGCAGGTTATCTCTTTACAATGTCACTTTTTACGGGGGAAAATTTGGTTAGTGCCAATAGCAATACAGTATACTACTTATACTTTGATTTACAGATAAACATCTTTTAAATGCGGATATGGACAGATGTGCTGTAAACCTTCTTCACGCATACTGTGATGTCATCAGCGATTTCCAACATATCTGATTTGAAAAGTGTCGCAACTAATCGGTTAGCTATTTTGTTAGGCTCTATTTCAATGTAAACCACTTGTGAAATATCCTGTCGCAGTTGATAGGTATGAAATCCATACTAAACATACTGAAGATGTGTTGAGATTAACCAACATTTTTCTAGTTTCTTCCCCTAAAAAGATTCTGTCATACATGGTTTTAAAGTTAACTAGATGCTCTTCCGCTAGCACAGCTTGACCTGAACAGTGTTAATTAACCAGAATCATGTAAACCACCATACCCACAGTATAATAGAATTGGAATTGTAATAAAAGATGTCACTGACGAACACTACCGTAAGCCGTTACATGAGTGATTTAGTATGATTGAAGCACCTTTTATCTTGCTCCCTTCAAGTTAGCAGACTGACACTATCTCTTAACTGACTGAGTTAAATGCTGTCTGAAGGCCTAGAAACGCAGCAAGTGTAAGGTGCCAGCCAATGCATTCAAATTCTGTCAAAATGTGATCATTAAACCTTCACTCAGGCCTGAAACTAGTTTCGCTTCCGTGGATTCTTTTTTTTTTGAATTCCATTTAAGTGCGGGAGAGTTATAAAACCCAAGAATTTAGAGACTATATTAGTCATTTGGATTCAACGTATTTCATCTCCTTTTTATCTACCAAAATGGTCAACAATATATGTCAGTCAAACACCACTATCTCTTCTTCACCTACCTAGGATTGCCTTGCAGTCAATTTATCTACCAATATCTGACCTTCTGAAGATAATCCCTTCATTCCTTTCGCTTTATCCTGGTTAAGATCTGGTCAGCCGTTCTCTAATTCAATAAGAGTTGAAGAACTGTAACCTTCTTCCCACTCAAACTGATTGTAGACGGGAAAACGATAATTAGAATGATGCCATCTTAGCATCCACTGTTGGATTGATATCAGCGATGACTAAGTCAGACAGCATCTCTTCCAATATTTTAAGTTACTGGAAACCAGAAACTAGTGGTCGACGAAACTAAATTTCAGGAGATAACCACTGTTAGTAGTTTATTATGTCCAGTCAGAAAACACAGTAAAACATTTTATTGCCTACTATTCTGTGGAGCATTCTTGCAAATAATTGTCACCAGTATCTCTAATTCTTAAAGGTGGCAACTGCTACTTTTATCACCATGTGTTTAGAACAATTGAACAGCATGAGTTTTCCTTGATAACACACTTTGCTAACAATTACTAACAAGAAAGTAACATGCATGTAGGTTTTCTCACCCTGCATGTTTCAGGAAGGTAGATGCTGCAGGCATTCCATGAACCGGAAGAATATGGCAGGGAATTAGTAGTAGTGAGTCATTCACTGTACATATTGTTATTATGTACAAAGTGAGACGATATATTATACTGGACGTTGCACCAAAAATGTTCTGTTTACTGAGGCTATGCGTGTCACACATATTACTTAGATAGTTATCAAGTCCAGGTGTCCTGTTGCATGCTACGTATATGGTTGTTTTGTATTACTAGTCTCCATATATCCCAGGAAGTTGTTTACGGTGTAATGTATCTCTAAAAGGCAGTATTTAATATACCTACTAAGCAAAGTCAGTATCATAGTGTTGCTACAAGATCCGATCGAGTACAACTTTTTTCTTCAACAGAATGTGTTTCTTATTCATTTAAAGTCGAAAAAGGTAGCTAAGTAATAAACTGACCATAAAGAAATTCAAAATCTTCATGAAGCCAGAGAAGGAAATCCAGGTGATAAATACGAACAAACAAAAACTGATTTTCTTTTTTTGATGTTCAGCATATTCAAATTAACCATCGTCCTACCAAAGTATTTAAGTGTGAAATAAATTCAAAAGACTTCTGATAAGAAAACCACTCATATATATATATATATATATATATATATATATATATATATATATATATATATTAATTACCTAATTAAAATATGCGTTCATAAATCAAATACAGTTAAGACAAGCACAAAATGATTTAAGAAAATTGAAAGAATCTCACCGTTTCTTGTTATTCAATAAGAATTCTGAATTATCTGCATTGTACAATGAACGTGAATGCCTTGACAATAATTTTCAGGCGAGTAATTTAAATTTATTACAAAGTCATGATGAATTAGTGCACCAGGTTAGTTCCAGTTGTTGCTGTATTGTTATTATCATTACAACTATTGTCATCACTATTATTGTTCAATTTGTCTGCTTCAAGAGACTGATTGATGTCAAGTTGATGTTCATCATGGGCTGTTTTGTCCTGATGCGGGACTCCTCAACAACATGCACCAACGACCCCATTTAGGACTATTGTTGCAATTATTTTAACTGCTAATGTCTATAGTGACAGTAACAATTGTATAACGTACAGTTTTTAAGATTTATGATCAGATATTCTGCTGTAATAAGAATATGCTTATTAGCATGAACTGGTCAACTGATTCGTGTACATATACCAACGACATCAAGATTGCGAAACATTACTGAAATAAGACAGTTATTTATGTATAAAGACGTGAGTAATACAAAATGCTTACAACCTGATCATCAGATAATGAAAGTTAATCAGGGTTAACCTGATAGTTGACAAGTCGGTAAGTAAATTCCTACAACGAAGATAAAATCCATCGATTAATAACTAGACAAATGCACACTATAATACGCATCCCTCTGCATCATATTCTATCGCATACATATATGCAGTAAAAGGTTACTGTCTAGACCATGATATATTCAAGTAAATGAGACAATGTGAATCTCACGTCTGTAGTTTTATAGCTCATAGGTGAGTACCATTTTACAAATTTAACATCTAGCATTCATTAGATTAGAAAATAAAAGTGATATAAAAGTACTAGTACTCTGGCAACGAATCAACCAAAAACCTATTGCTCAACAAATATGCAGAGGGAAGTGGAGATGGATTGGGCATGCACTGAGAAGACTATTCGGGGAGATCATGTGTCAGGCACTCGAGTCGAATCCAAAGGGGAAACGACGAGTTGGACATCCCAGCTTAGGGTGACATGGAGGAGATTGTGTGAGGAAGAAATGAGAGCCTGTGGGTTGTCGTGGAGCGAGGTTGAAAAGATTGCAGAGAAGAGAGTAGAGTGGAGACGTGCTTTTGAAGCCCTATGTTCCACTAGGAACCCTATGGACAAATAAATAAATATAAGTACTCTTAAGCAATCGCCATCATCTATGCATTAAAAACAGTTAGTTTTATTATCTCTAGGTAGTCATTATTTTACCTAGGAAACTAGTAAAAACCAAGAATAATGAACAGCTGTTTCCACTATCTGCTATTAATCATGAGGAAGAGAAGTAAGTTGATTGAACTTGTATACTTACAACGTACTACTTTGTCTGAGTTCAACTTGATCAGTTACTTAATGGGCGTATGAACGTATGCTGAACTGATTGGCCAATATTTAATCCCATCTTTCCTGGAGTAATATATACCTATGTGAATAACTGATTTCCTTTTTTCAAGGGAGTACGTTGCGGTCGCTTCAGTGTGATTGGTTGACTGTTCATGTTGGAATAAATTGAAGAAAGTCACATCTTTCTGATTGATTGACATTCTGTTTAATTGAACATTCATACACTCAGCTACGGATATTTTCACTATTTTTCCTCTTAAATTGTCCACCCCTGACACTAATGAAATATTGAAGCTTTAGATTCCTAGATAAATGCATAAGTATTTTCATAGTTATCAGTTTATCACAGACTACTTAACTTCTCGATCCTGTCTATATTTGGCAAGAAAATGTGACAGCAAGATTTTGCTTTCAATAGCTTTAGCAGTTGTTTGGCATTCTGTATTTTTCAAATATAAGCCTGTATTCTGTTTATACAGAAGTGAAGTACCTCTTACTTAGATAAATGTTTATTTTTGCCGGCCTTAAGCGTCATTAAGCTGATGAGAAAATCTCGCTGTAAATACTGTATGTTACTTTTTCGTTCTTCGATTTGAAGCACAGTTAGTACTGGTCAAATAAACAGATTCCAAGTGAATTACAAGTATAGTTTGTATCAGTCTGTAATAACCTACTTTATAGCAATAGAGTATGGCTATTGAAGGCAAAAGAAACGACAAACACATGTTTTAAGTTTTAGGGGCCAATTAGAAGGGACTTCTTGACTAAACTTGCATGCTACTTTCGGCTAATCACCAAGATGTTCAAGCCACCTTGAGGAACCGGATGTTCTGTCTATGATTTAGACTGGCAATATTCTGGCTAAAGATAGAGACTGTATACCAACTGACCAATTGTGGAAATGGTCCATGTACAAGAATAGGTAACCGGATGTCAACCTATGTCCCTTTCAAATCATCGGTACTCAGTAGTAACTAAGGTTTGTCGATTAGATTTTCAGTGTAGCTACCACAGCGAGTAGTGTAACACTTTAGTGTACTGCAATTCGGTTTTGAGAGTACTCTGTCTTAGTGGCCTTCAAAGAATACGTGGTTTGTGGTAAAGCCATCAAATGGGTTTTTCTGCCTAAGCTCAGATCTCTAGAAAATCAACTTGGTTAGTGCGATCTATAAAGTGTACGAACTGAGGTGAAGGTGGTTCACGTTCCAAATCCTGCTCAGCCACCTGCCTCAGCCTATGATGAAGATGAAAGTAGGATTAGGTTTCCAAAAACTTAACATAATTCACATTGGGAAATAAATATAACACATGAAGTCACTGATTGGTGGTAAAGCCTTGCAACTAGGTAAAGAACACCTCTCAGACTATGATGCAGTACACATAGGACAGACTTTCTAGGAAATTCAAATCAGAAAAAATGAACACCGAAGAGATTCCACCCGACCGCCTAGAAATCCAGTGGACCTGAAAAAGCTTAAAAGCACTTGAGCCATGGCACAACATGTTATAATTTCAGGTCACAAGAACGATTTTGACAATGTCGAAATTATTCAGAAAGGCTTTAGAAATTATGAAGAATGTCTCATAGCAGAATCTCTTCACATAAAGTGGGATTAAGATTGTCTAAATAGGAATGAAGGGATAAAACGTAGTTTGATTTGATATCAACCCACTCCAACATACTGACGTAGCCAACATCCAAAAGATAAGAACTATCACCACGTGTATATACAAATCCCAATCTGTAATGGTGGAGAATATTTAAAGCTCAGGTTCTCTGAGCTGAGTTATTTAGTCGTGAAGCTTCCATCTCCTTTCTAGACGACGTCATCACTAACATCAGTATCAAGTGAGCTGTCAATATCTCTCCGTGAGTGACTTAGTAGCTGGCCCAGATCAACTGGCTTATGATTGGTTGCTCCCTTTGACTGTTGTGTCACTGACTGCATAGATGTTCCTGCTGACTGTTCCTCTGCTTGATTTCTGACCATTTCTGTCGTTTGTCACTTTTCTTATTGGTTGATAGATTGGGTCTATATCCATACATCTATTTACTGCTGACTGACTGACTGACTGACCTGAATACCAAGCTTCCAGGAATTCTCTGATATTACTTGTGTTTCCTCACTCCGTCTAAAATTTCTGTATTCATCGAAATGAGTGATGAAATGCCGTGATGTTTAATAGCCAATTGGTGTTCATGTGAATGACGAAGGTGAAGAGGGCAACCACTTTGTCCACTGTAGTACTGACTACAGCTGTTGTAGTTGACTTTCCAAATGATTTTCGGTTTATCTTCTTCGATTATTGCATCCTTTGGTCTGAATAATAGTGTTTGCAGGGAATTTATTGGTTTATGAGCCACACCAATTCCAAGTGGTTTCAGTAGTCGTGTCGTGATCACTGATATATTTTTTATGTATGGTAGGATGATCCGTTTTTTGATTTCTGTCGATAACTTTTTAGTTGATAGTGCACGGGATAAGTATCTTCTGATAAAGTTTCGTGAGTAGCCGTTCTTCCTTAGGATAGACATCAAGTAATTTTCGTCGTTTCTCCATGAAGTTGTACTGCAGTGTGTTATCACTCTTATAAATAGTCTGCATGCAACTAATTTTGTGCGTTGTTGGGTTGATGCTGCTGTAGTTGAGGATTTGGTCAGTGTGTTGGCTTCTTGTACACCTGAGTCTCCAGTTTTCCGCCATTTTTCCTACTGACTAAAACGCCCAGAAATGGTAATCGGTTGTTTGACTCCTTCTCCATTGTGAATTTGATATCATTAAAAACGTTGTTGATCAAACCAGGAGTGTTTTGAATATCATCGTTTTTTATGATGACGATATTATCGTCCACATAACGAATCTAAATTTTTGGTTTAATCACAGGTAGGATCATGGTTCCCAGTCTATGCATCACTTACTGCTTCTGCAATTAGTCCGGATATCGGTGACCCCATTGGAGTCCCTTTCATCTGTTTATATATCTTGCCAGTGAATTGGAAGTATGTTATCAGGCAAAGGTCAATGAATTCCATCAGACTTGAATGTCGAAGTTTTGTGCGATCTGAAAACTTTTGTCTTCAGTGAGTAGGGGGGGACATAGTTTATTTGGCCAACTGGGGTCCGATGGAAGTGTATCATTAATTCGTGGTTTTCTATGTTAATCCTTTTGATCTTTTCTAAGAACTGTGTTGGTGATTTGATCGAACTTCTACATGACTGAACAAGGTATTTTAGTTTTCTCGAAAGTTCTCTTGATGTGTTGTTTGTTGGAGTTCCCGGAAGTGAGACTATTTACTGGTTGCGGGAGGGATGTCTGGGTTGTGTAGTTTTGGTCTGCTGTAGAACCGAAGAAGGATGGGTCCATTCGACTTCACTCGCCATTTGTCTTGGTTTGTTACTTCTTCTGCTTTGAAGAGTTTGTTCAAGGTTTTATTGATCTAGTTGTCGAACTTTTGAATAGGGTTGGTTTCAAGGGGTTGATGTACACTTTCGTCTTTGAGTAAGTCTTCTGTCTGCTTGATGTGATTTTCTTTGTCCATGACTAGCATAGTATGTCCTTTGTCTGCTGGAAGTATAACGAAATCTTACCCACTTTTCAACCTTTTTAGTGTTTTCTGTTCTTGAGTGTTCATCCGAGCGTGACATTGCTTATGCCTGTCGTATTTCTTGTTGAGTGGCCTCATTTAATCATGATGTTTTAAGTGACGACTCTGATGCAGCAGAAATTCTGGTTTGGAGGCATCTCTTGTGTTGTGATTCATTCTTTTCTGAACGGGAAGTTCTTCCATTTCGTTAGTAGTTGTTTTGATAAGTTGACGACATAGTGGTTTGTTTCGACGGTTATGGGTAGTTCTGAGGTTTTGATCAGCTTTTTCCTGAGGACTTTTCTTCGTTTTTCTCTGTATCGTCCGCTTGATTTTTCAATTGCTGTTGTTAAATTGGCCATGTGTTGTGTCGTGAGTATGCTTTGTAGTTTTCTCTTTTGATTGTTAATCACGAATTGGTATTTCCGGATCCAATGATATACATCTGTTATCATCAACTGTACCATTCCACTTCATTCAGCTATTTTCCATCCTACTGAACAGTCAATTGGTGGTCTATATCTCAATCTGTAATTCATACACTCTTCACACACAATACACTGCGTATGCATATCATCTTTGTTCAATAATTTGACAAGGCAGAATAATCCTTCCAGAAAAACACATATCAAGGTATCTTATATGAACAAGCTTGAATTCTGTAAATTCCGGTCTACTATAACTTTGATAAAGCTATTAGCATTGGATAACGAAACGTTAGTTAAAACATATTTATTTTGTTTTACATTTATTGGGAAATACAAATATCAAAAACTGAATATCATTTCATCATCATTTGTCCCTTGGGTTCCTAATGGAACATAGAGCTTCAGTAGCACGTCTCCAATGCGCTCTGTTCTCTGAAATCTTTTGTACCTGGCTCCACGACAGCCCACAAGTTCTCACTTCCTCCTCGCACGATCTCCTCCATGTCACCCTCACCTCGGACGCCCAACTAGTCGCTTCCCATGGGGATTCCACTCGAGTACCTGGCCTGACGCTGATGTCCCCAATCGGCTTTCTCAGTGTATGCCCAATCCATATCCATTTCCTTCCAGTGCATATTTGTTGAGCGATAGCTTCTTGGTTGGTTCGTTGTCAGAGTTCCTTGTTGCTTATTCTTTCCGGCCATCTGATCTTCATTAACGAGCGTAAGCAGTTGTTAATGAATGTCTGTAGTTTGTTGGAAATGCCTTTCGTAACGCGCAAAGTCTCCGAGCCATACAGAAGCACTGATTTGACGTTGGTGTTGAAAATCCAGATCTTTTTCCACATGCTGAGCTCAGACTTCCACACTGGTTTTTACGCCTGTCTTGCTTTTCCGATTCTGACTTTGACATCCTCGTCAGCGCCGCGTGTAGTTGAAACAGTGCTGCCTAGATAGGTGAAAGAGGCTACTTCCCTTAAGTTTCTCCAGTTGATGATGATTGGAGTTTGTTGTTGTTGTTGGTTGGGTATCTTCATCACCTCTGTCTTCTCTATACTCACTTGAAGTCCCGTTATCGCTGCCCTGCCTCTTCTGACAACTTATTAGTTTTCGCCCGTAGATCTTCAAGTTTGTGTGACATTAAACGAAATTTAAATCTTTTAGGTTCTTTCATCTGTCCAGTGTATCCCCCTCTTCTCGCTCCCCACTCTTTGTTGCATGATCCAGTCGACCACAATCAAAAATATCTTGGGGGATAGTAGACAGCCTTATTTCACTCCTGTCTTCACTTCAAAAGCATCACTGAGCTTCCTTTTGTGAATTACTTGGCCGGCATGTGGCATCTTCATATAGTTGTTGAATGAGGCTGATAAAGGTTTGTGGTATTCCGTAGTGTTGAAGCAGTTTCCAAATTACCTCTTGGTCGACGCTGTCAAAGGCCTTCTCAAAGTCGATGAAGGTGAGGTAGAGTTGAGTTGACTGCCATTCTATACTCTGTTCTATGATGATGCGAAGCGTTGCAATTTGGTCTGTATGAATATCATTTACCCAGTGACAAACTTGGTTTGAATATCTATAAAAAATGTAAAATCTGTTTGTTCAAACTGCGACTCGTCGAATCTTACAGGGCAAACCATAAAATATGCAAACTTTTCGAAAAAAAACTACAAGGTGGATTGAAATGCAGAGGCGACTAAATATTAATTTGATTCACATGTTAAGATATGCGGCTACATGACAGGCATAACATTTATCTCAGTAACTTCAAGCTATTCACAATGCCATTTGTTGACTTGAGCTGATTATTGAGAAATCTATAACCCAACTATAAATTGCCTACTTAGTGATTTCATGTGTTAGCAATGTTGCAGCTCTTTAGACTGATAGTATTCTTCAAAAACAAAGTTACTGTTATTCTTTTTTTTATAAAGAAAGCACTTCTATAATAAGTTAACCAAATGAGGTAACAACTTAAGATCCTAACAGAAAAGTTTGAAGAAGTCTTCTGACTGATTTTTACTCTAATTTTAAGCTACAAACTTTTATTACTGCTCAATAATAATGCCTCAAGCAACGAATATTTCAAATTTGCTGATACTGATAACATGAACCAGTCAGTTTCTTTTTTATCCAGCCAGTAATAAGGTGATGTTCATGAGTACCTCAGTTTATTGTGCTCATTAAGGTGACAGCTTTCATGACAGAAATGCTGGGTTTTTCTGGTAAATGTAATAGATGATGTACTTATTAAAGAGAAAGATGTAGTGTTGTAGATGTGAACCATTATAGAATGATCAATAAGGATAGGTCACTGTAACCCCCTTAAGACGGGCGGCTGGAAAAATAAACGGAATACCGTAAATAACAGTTGAAATGGTATGCAGCTAAACTTCAGTTGCCAAACAACCAAAATGAAACTGAATGAGGTATAAACGCGAATCCTTTAATCCTCGTCAAAACTTAGAAGATCGTTTTAAAACCGAAGCAGCTGGATTTGATGCAATAGATCTGGACATTTGAAGGATAGAGGCAGAAAGTTATTGATTCATTTTGGGGGTTTGTGGGGATTTATTGATTTCAAGCTGGTATTTATCATAGATTGAGACCAGCTTCTGAAACATTGGAAACCTGAGAATACTAGACAGCTGTTCCGTCCTAGTATTGGACTCCTCGGCAGTGCACATACATGACTTCACCAGGGTTCGGACCTACAACCTTCAGGTTCCGTGTCCAGCAGATTGTCATTGAGCCACTGGCTTGGAATACAATGGTCTATATTTCCAGTGCTCATTTGGTGACTGGCTTCAAGACGTGATTCCTGAAGTTCCAATGAGAAGTCGTGACCGGTGAGACAAACCTGGTGGACATGAAGACAAATACTAAACTACGACGCTGGGTGATAATCACCTCATGTCGTGAACTGACTGAAGTTGAAAATATGAGCCACTGGATTCCAACCCAGTGGCTCATTGGCCACAAGCTAGTCACGGAGCCTGAAGGTCCTGGGTTTCATCCGTGGCGATGTCATAGGTGTCATGAGAACAACATATTCGAGAAAACTAGCTAAGTTTCAACATAGTAAAGTTTGTGTTGATAAGTTTTTCATCGTATTATTATTTCTGACTGACCGATGGCATATTTTCTATCCTGAAAGTAGAGTTAGATTCTGACAACCAAGAAGTGTTGTGCAAGGTCTTAATGTGAAAGGACTACTGAGCAAGTATGTTATGCTAATAAAAGCTGATTACTCTAAGATAAGCAGCCATTTAAAGGCTTTTGCAATTGGTTATTTGAATAAGTGACAGTCAGTGATGTCTTTCGATGATGTCCACTGTCACCATTCCTTTTTAACTTTGCTACAGACATGCTGAAGTATATAACTCTATAAACCATGAGTCCACCTAGTTGATTTGCAGTACTCAGATGGCAAAGCCTAATTAGGCCAGATGTGGATAAGATCTCGAGTCTTCCGAGTACCTGGAGCCAAAATCTGAGCGTTTGGCTTGCGTTTTACACATGTTAAATGCAGTAGCGCGCCTGATAACTGGTCCATACCGACCATCAGCTTAAGCTAAGAGAAGTTGGTGGGGCGTGTTGACTGTTTCCCTTACTTGGGAAGTGGTATCAGTACAGATGGGTTTAATGCTGATGAAACCTCTGTTCGAAAACAAAATATCTGTTCACCACTCACTAACTGACGTCACTTATGACGTTGGTGAGATATCCGACTATATATTAAAAGACCAGAATTCTGTGCAAGATCCTATGCTAGTATAATTACTTGTATTATACCGTCGCTGATTGGACCGAATTGATTGGTTTTTATTGGCATATGAGCTCTTGTGCACATGCCTCGACAAGAAGTGGCTCAGTGGTGTAGTGGATAACGCTCTGGCGTTTGAAGCGATCGCTCTCGAGTCCCGGTGGGAATAACATCATTCACTGAGAAGAATCCTAAATAGGACGAAATGTGCCTCCTGGATTCCACTGCTAACCACTATCCATCAGTACTAAACATCCTATGCTGTTCTCTAATACGGCTTTGAAACATATCCCTCGAAAGTAAATCATATGTTTAGGCTATAGGCTTACCTTCGTCGACTCAGCTGGTTTGGAATGCGTTGCTCACTAATTAGCCAGTGTGTCAAAATAAAATTCAGCCATTTCCAATCATACGTAACTTAACACCACCCTTACAACAAGATCACTGAATGAGAGTAATCTGCCGAAGATGACAAGGTCAAACCAATGTTAACCAATGATAACCTTGCAATCTTGATGTGAAACAAAATTAGGAAGATGAAAATTGTTTTTTTTTAATTTCCAAGTTAATCATTTGTTCTCTTCACCCCATTAAAGTAAGACATTCTGTTTGTGTTTTCGTTCCTTCAGTTATCATTCTTTATGACAGTTATCAGAGCAATCAACAATTTAACTCAAAAATTACTGAGAATATATGACATCAATCTATCTGGACAAACGATGTTAAATAAAAAGCAAGGAATGACAGTATGTGTATTTTATAGTTCGTTAATAAGAATTTCGGTCTGTTCAAGGCTTCATTTCAACAAATGTACATTTTTCAACTAAATTATTATTTGTCCCTTGGGTTCCTAATGGGGCTTCAGAAGCACGTCTCCACTCCACTCTCTTCTTTGCAACCTTTTCGACCTCGCTCCACGACTGCTCACAAGCTCTCATTTCTTCCTCACACAATCTCCTCCATGTCACCCTCAGCTGGGACGTCCAACTCGTCGTTTCCCATCTGCTCGAGTGCCTGACGCATGATCTCCCCGAATAGTCTTCTCAGTGCATGCCCAACCCATCTCCACTTCCTTCTGCATATTTGTTAGGCGACAGGTTCTTGGTTGGTTCGTTGCCCGGGCACAGTTCCTTGTTGCTTATTCTTTCTAGCCATCTGAGCTTCAGTAACGAGCGTAGGCAGTTGTTGATAAATATTTTCTAAGAAAACGATTAAAGGTGTTCTGTTATAGTGGATTGACGTTTAAAACAAAGAAAGACTAGACGTTTGTTGCGGTCTGTTATCGGGTGACTTGTTAATGTGAACCCCTAAGTGTCAATGACAAAACCTACAACCTTCATGTATCAATGTAATTTGTTATTCAACCTGTAAGATAGATAATGTTCCGAGCAAAACCGAATGTAACATTGGATGCTAAGTATTCTAAATTTACAACTGAGTGAATTTGAAGAAACTGGTTTCTAGATTTAGGTTTCCAAACTACATATAAGTCTACTTATCCAGCAATGACGTGTTCACTGTAAAAATTGAATGGGTTGTAGGTTTGACCATGCAAACAGTTGAGTGTATGCACTTATAAACACTTATAAGCAATCTGAACTAAGACGATAAAGCATCACCTCTCTAATACCAGTCGTTTATAGAAGCTGTCATGAAATGAGTATTCTTTGTTCAACAGTACCTTAGGTTTAGTGAATATAGAACAATAAAATAGTATGCCTTAAACTGATTGGTACATATACTGTTTGAAAGAAACCCATATGCTTTTTGACACACGGATCCGATTTCCTAAAGCTTCGAGTGTAGAACCTCCTTTGCACTGTTGGAAAAATTAACGATACACTGTCTGACTACACTATGTGACTAACAATAGAGTTATACACAAACATGTCAGTGGATAACCTGGTATGGAATTGTATCGTTTCAAGTTGACAAACTTGATACCACCATTCAAATAACAAGTGGGTAGAAAAAAGAGTGATATCATAACAGAGAAATGCATATAGGAGAAAGAAATTGAAAAATGAAGTTCAATGAAAACGTTCACACTTTGGCACCATAGAAGCATGTGAAGAAAAGGTGAATGGGGGAAGAATTTCATTCAACTTGACAAAAGTGTATGAAATGTGAGGGAAGTAGTCGACAATTAAGCAGAGTCTCTATACATTCAGTTTCGTCATTTCGAGGACCACGCGGACCCCAACCGTCAAGTGCACACTCCTCTACAAACGCAGACTTCATGGCATGCTTTAGTTTGACCGCTGCTACCCTTTATCCAACCAGCCTTAACCTACTTCAACTAAGACTGAGTGACAAGACAGATGGTGACTGTACATGCGTAACAAATGTCTTAGATATCTGAATCGAGAAGTTTCACAACTTCATCAACTAACTTTTCTCTTCGGCATAAAACTCTATACCTTAATTCTGTGTTACTGAAGGCTAAATCATGTATGACACACGCTTCATGCTTTGAAGACGGTCATGGTCGAACAGCTGAAGTCCCAACACATCCTTTACAACCTATGACAATCTTCCACATCAATATAGTCGAAGGGGTTGGAGGGCTGCGCATTGCACTCTTTCCTCATAGATAATCGGATATCACACTGATGCAATACAAAGCATTAATTATCGATATACAGTCGGCCCTTTTGTAGCCATGCCGAGATTTCTTCGCTCATAAATACTACTTACCAATACGCTAAAACACAATCGCCACTGTTTAAGGCAATACAGTCTTAAAACACCACTTTGTATTTGTATAGTGAGAAAGCATCTCAACCATTCTCGAATTGCCAATCGATATGTCCAGAAGACTCTGCCTCTCATTGGCGCTTTCACTCAACAGAACCGTCATCCGTATACCATGTTCTGTTAAGGTATTCTCTGTGATAAGGACAATAGCGATAGAATCAAACAAGTTGGAGGAGATGCCAATAAGCACGTTCACGACAAAGCTAATGTGAATAGAAGCAGTACATCATTGATGGGCATACTCTCAAGTAGATAACTCACCTTATACCTCACCACAAGCTGTAACACGCTCACGTCTTCAACAGACTGATATACTTACCCTGCATCCCTTTCAGTAAAAGACTACCATACGACCTCTCGGTCGATGAAATCGAATGTAACTTTCGGGTCAAGAAATACAGCTAGTGTCGGGTGCGGGTAAGTGTTTTTATGTTGGATGACCTGGTGGAGAGAGGGTGAGTATCTGATCGATACATTCACCAGCAGATCTGTAAGTTGCCTGGTTTTCTCGGGTTTGCTGTTCCTGAGCTTCACTTGAGCGTTTGATGATTACACCATGCTGGTCAGACTGTGATTATCATAGAAGAGTTTGTCTCCAATTTTGAAGATCAGGACAAGAGTAATTTGGACAAATCGGAGGGTAGCATATTTGATTCCTGTACTCTAATTAACACTTCAGTTAATCCAATCAATAATATATGACGATCTTTATAAACATCTGGTGTTAGTTCATCATAGCCTGCAGTCATTGTTTATTCCAGCCGTTTCTAAATTCTAATGTTTTCCTAAACTAGGCTGACATGGATGAGAAGTCGTAAACTAGGATATATTTCTTATGGTATATTGGCTGATTTTTACTAATAATGAATTCTCCCGCTTTTGAATCAATCTAATCGACCATGAACCTCCAAAATGAATTGACCAAGATGTTTATTTTGAGGAATAGAATATCACTTAATTTGTTATTTGTTAGACCTAATAAGATTTAAGATGGTTCATACTTGCAAACAATATGAATACTTAGAAACTACTCGTTCTCTTATATCTGCTATGGAATACTTTGTATTATGCTAATCTCTTATGTCTCTAAACTATTGATGTAGTGATTGGACAACAAAGACATGGTGTGTATCTTCTGTTTCAGATATCATCCCAATGCAATTTCATTGAAGTAAGTGATTCCTAAATTCGGTTTAACTGTCTGAGACAACCTCATTCAGCAAACGTATTTTCATATTTATTATAATAAATGAATCCGAAGGTTAACCTGACTCATATTAGGTGAGCATTACGTACCCATCAGTTTACAGTGTTTCTCATAATGGCAGAAATATCTTGGATGTATCTTAAAATTATGTTGGTTAGATCAGTTGTAATGTTAGATGCCTTTCTACAAATCGTCAGAATTCGAACCTTTCGAGCATCCATTAGATTAATAGACTATCTCCTTGGGATGTCCCTTTAAATTCAGTTTGTTCAGAAGTGTGTTCATCAAAGCAACAACCTGTTGATTCTCATGTAAATACCTTGATCGGTCGTCAACGAGCCATGCTTAAAGAGTAGGAAGAAGGGTCGTTGATAGAAGGAGTTTTCCAGAGACTTGTTTTGAATTACCGAACCTCCAAGCAGAAAAAGAAATGTCACCTGCTGAAAACACTTTTATATAATCTTGGATGACCTAACTTAAAAGTACAGGGAAGTAGTAGCAAAAAGAAGTAAGATGAGTTTAAAAAAAACGCCATGTTACGAAACCCAGAGTCAACATGGCTGGGTGATTTTCGAGTCATCAAACCGAAATAGATAGCTGTTGTCATAAAACGCGAAATGGGACCTGCAACATACACGGTGAGAGATAGAGGAATGTTGTGATCGACGGGTGTAAACCACATCAGAAAAAGTGAAGGTCTATCTGATGCGAACAACCAGCCTCGAGAAACTTTACCAATACACAGCTTGTGGGGAGGAATGAAGAAGTCAAGTGAACGACGGTCAAAAAAGCAAATGGAATAACGAATTAGAAGATCACAGAGGGTTTGACAACCTACACTATATCTTTAAATGATCTCAGTCGAAGACATACTAGAACCGACGAAACTAAGTGGAAAGTGTTAGGACGGACAAATAGGCAGCTGACTAGTCAGCGTTTTCCAAGTAAAATGTGGTCTGAATATTCGTCTTTAACTTTCATCAAAGTTAGGGTCATTCAAACTTTATTGGTCTATTATTAACTTTGGTCAAATATGGCGTTATTGACATCTACCTAGGCCATCAGTAGCCAGTGTCTGAGAAGACAAATTTTCGATAATAAACTTGAAAATTGTTGGTTCAGTAAAATAACTATATAAGCAGACATAAATTCAACTAGTTTCCTCTTCTTTCCGGAGAAATAAATGTAGCCTTTCCTGTTTTGTTTTGTCTTTCAACGGTGTGAAGACAGTATCCCAGTAATCAGTATCCCTTATTCTGTGTCATAATTTGTAGCCCATGAGTTAGAAGAAATCCATGATCCATTATTACTGGGTTCTACAAAAAGTGTTTCACCCTGTCATGTGAATTTCAGACAATATGACTATCAGTTTTCTCATCACGCTGTCAACCTTAAGGCAATTTGGTTGGTTGTGGCTAGCAGGAAAACCTAGGACGCGCATCCCGTCCTATTCGGGACTCGTCAGCTGGATGTCCCTGCATCCCAATGGTGTTGTCCCCACTGATACTCGAACCCGTACACATCGCTTCAAACGCCAAGGCGTTACCCACTATGCCACACAGGAACGACAGCCACTTCTTGTACAATGAGTAATATTCATTACTATTTATTGACATACTTGTTATTCTTCGTTGCTTTGTTGGATTGAATAGTTCGACGAACGCGCGTCCTGAGTTCTTCTGCTAGCCAGAACCAACCAAATCGTCATAATTAACGTTCAGGCAATATCGAGGCATCCGCATAGGAGTCCATATGTCAATAGAGGTCGAACAATTCGACCCAACAAACCAACGGAGAATAACAAGTATGTCAATAAATAGTAACCTTAAGATAGTTTAAAACAGTGAGAAGTCAGTTCAAAAATCCATGAAGAAGCTAGGAAAACCATACGTTGCTTACTGACGCAACTCAGATTTCGTTATTATTTAAAACTCTATACATGATACAATACGTCATCATTCTACTTCTGAGGCTAGTATCCAGCAGTTAAGGATATTCTGAGTGACGGATACTGTTAAAAAGTATTATAGATGGATCTCCGCTTCTTAATTCCATTTGAACTGTCTAAGTAATTAAATTCCCAATGCTTTATGAATTTAACCGTTATTCGGTACTGGAAATTGATGTACTATGTTGTCAAAAATTGTTGAAAGACAGACGGGAGCTATTTCACTTTCATTGGTGACCTTAGAAACTTTGCTTAAAATATGAATTTCAATTAGATCATAGAAGAAAGTTAAACTTTGGACAGAAAGAACACACAAATATTTATGAATGATTCTCTTTGTAGCAACCGATCAATAAAATTATTTTTGTAGAAGGGATGATGATTTAGCCACGGTATTCCGAAAGAATTCGGTAGAAAGTAAGAGATCATCATCTTTCAAACAATAAATAAGAATACTGACTAGTCGAAAGCACTTGATAGACATCTTGATAATAAACTTTACATTTACTACTACTTATCAACGATATGTATCTGTAATTACAAGAGAGTTGACAAACATTCGATGCTGGTATTCACACCACACAACACAATTACAATCCCTCTGTCCAGTTCTTGATCTTTTGAAGGAAGCGAAAGTCAGGAATGCAAGAATGAACGTCCGTTGCCAACCGATGGGACAGTAGTCATTAAATATGGTACATCTTGCACTAAAACCGTCATTTGCAAAATATGCTTCATTTGCTCTGCTACTTCTTCTTTGATTTGCTCTTTGTACGCCTGCCTAGTCTCTTGCGTTTCTCTTAGCGGAATCCTTACCCATTGGTGGTAATTACCTATGATTTTTGTCACCCTCCCGGCATATACTACTTATATCCATTCTTATCAGCAACACCCACTACACTTTGACGGTAGTAACTGCAAGCATAACTTGATTGCTGTATAACGACCACAAATATGAAACAAAACCTACTTCCTAAGAATAATAGAAAGTTATTTTCGACGTCTTGTGAGTTCATAAGTTTCCCATTCTGTGAAATTAACCTCATCCTGTGCTACAAATCTTCTCTACTACATCGGAAGTCAACAGGATGACCTTGAAAACAACCTTTTTGAAATTATATTTTTAAAGCAGAAAGATGAAGTCACTACGAGTCTTGGTAAGGTGATAGAAAATATCTATTACCACCTTGAAGTTTAGTGACTGCTTCACTCTCAGACCATATCACTGTGCAATTACTGGTAACATAGGAACGTAAATGTTTGATCAAACGGGTTTGCAAAATTCCATGCTTTTATTCAGGTTGAAGAACTTGAATACTGACAGAACTAGGTGATATCTTTTGGTATGGCAATACCCAAAGAGAATGAATTTTTCCAGGTTGGTATGCATCAGTTGCTGAAACAGTAGAAGCCAGAGTCTGAAAGTCCTGAGTTATATCCCTGGGGGGGGGGTCATGGGTGAGCACTGCTGAGTGCCCTACTATGAGGAAACAGCTGTCTAGTGCCTCCAGGTCTCCAGCTGTTGGTAGTCTATGGTGAATAACAACCTAAAGTGAATTTTTTTATCGAACGTTTAAAAAAGTTTACCATTTGTAAGAGACGTCACCATTGTAAAGATAGTACGTGAACAATTTACAAACTGGTCCCATAACTTAAAACCAATATGCTATCTGTTAGTTGAATAGAGACGATTGTAAGGTAGCCATAGAACTAGGTTTCATACCTTTCATTCAGCAAGGCGTATCTGTAACCTCTACCAAAACGGATGTCCCGTCTAAGTTCGAAACTCCATCACCCAGTGCTGCAGTCAGAGACATTACCATTAAGATATTCCGGCCACGCCTGACCCCCTCCATGAGTGGATTCGATCAGCACTTAGGACTAAACAACATGAAGTTGGTTATCTTCTAATGACCAATCGATGAAATATGTTAATTGTCTGAAACCTTGTTTTTTTAGGTTGATTGTCAATTAGCGACATGAGATCCTTGCCGTTAATTCTCATTCACTTATGTGCATTTATAAATTGTAGTTATACATGCTCTGCTTTTTGTAATTGTTTTCTTCGGTTTAAGGATCGCATTTCAACTATTCGTACTATATTAGTACAAATTGCAACAGATACTGGACAGTTACCAGTGTGCACATACACTAGACCACAATTAACAAATCAACAGTTAGCTGAAGTAATCGCTACTTCTCCAAGTGAATTAACTTTCTTAAGTAAACTGACAAGTATGCAAAGTGATCATCCTTCTCATCTTAGCACAACTAATAATAATAATAATAATTAATTTATCCACTTTCACTCATGATGTGATTATAAAAACAAACACACACCCATACGGGTTCTACAAAGGATTTAATATTACTTGTTGAATATTTTATTTGCTTGGAATGTACATACGAGCATAAAAGTAAATATTCTATGAAATAAATCATTTAAATATTGTTATTACCAATTTTTAACTTGCAGATCATTGAAAAATTCAAAGAACTTGCTGTAAACTAGTGAATGACTACAGATAAACAAGTGATGCACAAAACATTTAGTCGATAGTGCTGATTGAACGATGACATTCTCCCAGGATCCAAAGGAGGGCAAAGTAAAAATTGAACTGTTGAACTGCGCTTCAGTGTTCCGCTTAACGTCCCAGACGTCTGTCCCAACAGGTTATCAGTGTCCCATCCTTTTCCATGATGGTTTCGCTAACCCGGTTTCCCTAATCAGCTTATATAGTTTACGAGTGTTACCCAACGCTGATGCCTTCGCCATCTCTCTCGCTGCTCGTGATCGACACAAGGACGCTTGGTCGACTTAAGTAGCTTTCACTCTTCGTCGTGGTCAGAGCCAGCTGGGATCAGTCTTCTCGCATCAGTCAATTCAAATGACGTCACGGAAATCCAGTGACGTTTCATAAACTCCGGGTGTAGGTTACCAACTGTCTTTACAGTTGCTTCTACTGCGGACTTATTATCAGGATGTACATCGCCGTCATGTTCAGATAGATGCTTAGCTCCTCAGTAAATACGAGCACAGACAGGCTATTATACTATCGTGTTTCCTGCGACCAGTAAGGTGCAGACATCTATGTGCCTACACTAACGCGTGATCGGAGTCCAAAATGGTACTCTGGAAAGAACGGCAATTCTCTCCAACGAAGGATCATAGCAATATGATGTGTGTCCATCGTTGGTTTGCTGTTAGTGGACACCATGTGAGACAATGTCTCTCCCTATGCTTGAAGTTACTGCTGGACAGAAACAAGTGATTGTCAGAACAAAATTGCAACAGACGATCGCCGCGTTGTCATTCCTTTGGTATGGAGTTCCGTAAATACCTTCAAGACACATTTTCGACTCGCTCAGTTCATTTTTCTTACTTTAAAGCATTAAAGCTGCCTATCTTTATGCTATATCTGGACGTTTTGCTTTCCGTAGCAAATTTGACAACTTCTCACAGAATTCATCCTTTGGATCCTCTAAACTGCAGTCGGTGGGTGCGTAGGCGGAGATTACGAATTGGCATCACCTAGTCTCACAACCCCTCATAGTTCTTACAGATTCAATTCAGTCGAGCATCATGAAGACGGTTGACTAAAATCTAATTGAGAAGCGCACTTTCTGCTCTACAGCTCAGTGCTATGCATAGACTGGTGAGTCTCCGGATACTCGTAGGGCGAATTTTGAAGATTCACAGCACTAGTCTGGAGAGGTCAATTTAATAGCCACACTCGAGTCCCGTCTACATACGAGTCTCAGAGATACAATACAAGCAACACCATCCACCTGAGCTACCAATATTCTCCACCATTGCACAATGTACATCCATAGCTGGATGTTCCAGAATCCTGGCAAGCCGTGCTTGCTGTCTGATTGGTTTGAAATTCAGTCCAGATGTTGAAAGCACCAATATGAAATGATGGAAGGGCCTTAGGAGACTAGGGATGAGGTTTTGATGACTTTGATCGTTAGCAGAACAAGAAGTTGAGGAAGTTGTTAGATTCAAAATATTAGTATCAGGAGGGGAAGGCAAAGGAGGAGACAGAATTGAGATGGAAGAGTGTAGCCGGTTGTTATTTCCTGAATGTCCACACCGTGGAAGTCTATTTCTTCTTAAGGTACCTGAAAGAGAAAAAAATTTGTATGACCCCAGAGACAATGGGACATCTGCTTGAGGCCTGTCACACATCCTTCAGCTAATTGTTGGCATGAGGTTTGGTTGCTGTAACGCCGAAAAGAGGGGACCCCACACTGCCGGCACCGGAAGACCACAGGGAAGTGAGGTATTTTGGGGGCTGACCTTTTCTAACCTTCCCCCTTCCGTTGAGAAAGTAGCATCAGCGTGGCACTGCTGGCCACTCAAGGGAAACAACTTACTGATGTCACGCCCCATCCAGCTAGCAGCAGTACGACTTCGCCCTCGGACTCCCATCATAGTGTAACAGTTTACACCACAACGGTAACCATTATTCTGGCACGGTAGGACCTCAAAAGAACAAGCCTCCTAAAAGGAGACAAGGATAAGTTGTCGAGGTTAGATATCTTATGATCCCTTAGTATTTTAATATTCTTCCATCCAGACCTCCACTTTGTTGGCTTGGTTCCGTACTAACTTATCCCAGGGCAAAATGCGTTACAGACAAGATCATTAAAGTAGCAAGCCAGGCCAGTCAAGTTGCTTTTCGTTATCGTTGAAATGCGTACCAGCTACTTAACAAACCATCTATCTCGCTTTAAGTTATTCAAATGTGGTGGCTCAGATGAGCTGGAACAACTGCAAACTAGTGGCGACTGTGATTGTTACTTTCAAAAGCAGAGCAACATGCGCTGCAATCCAAGTCACCAGTGACCAAAGCGGTTTCAAATATCATTCATCCGCCCGTAACCCTGGGAATCATGCATACCACTAGTCTGTAGGCAGAGTTTTACAACTGCATTAGATGGATGCTTCGTATCTGGGTAATAAGCGCCGATAGTTGTTCACCTTCAATTTTATGAAAATACCTCCACGTGGTTGCAGTGATTAAAACTTCTGTAGTAGAGGCCATAAACGCATGCCCATATGTGGGTATTCCCAGAGGGAGTTATTGCCAAGCTGCAACATACTGGAGTATCTAAAAGGCGAAATATTTCACCAGTCAAGCCCCAGTGACCACTTCGCAAGTAAGTGATCATACTACAAATAGAGCTCCGATAAAAACTGTGGTCAAAATTTACTAGATTTTTTAAAAAGGAACTATTTAGTTTTCCTCTCTTTTAGGGGACTGAGTAAGTATTGCTAGTAAGTGAGTTCTGAATAATAACTAACACACCTTAACCAATAGGAAGAAGAAATGTCACATGTTTGTAGATTCCGGATCCGATTTCATGCTAGAACCATAGATTTATCAATCCGTTGCGATCTACAACCAACACAGCAACCACAACATAAAAGCAGTTATTCCGATAAATGTAGTGTAGACAAGGCTTTAAGCTTTGAAACCTTAAAAGACTGACACATTGACGAAATCGAGGTAGAACCTTGCACGCAGACGTATCGACTCAAGTTGCCATACTTCACAGAAGTGCACAAAGAACAGGTGGACAGAAAAAGTGTGATAACGCAGTAGGCAAAGTAGTGTGAGAGAATAAACAATGTGATGATAGCAGTTAGTGCGAATATTCAAGCCTTAGAAGATGTCGAGGTGTGATTACATCGGAACCATTCTGACCGACTTCCAGCCATGTCACTAAGTGTTCTCAACCACTGACTCCTACTGTCTCAAGGACCCCGAAGAAGCAGTCTACATCTCTCCAGGCGGCTCAGACCAACAGTCAGAGACTTCATCAACTGATGCCAGGTATTGATCTCATCACTCTGAACCCTCTTCCAACCTAATCCAACTTCCCCTTACATTGCATGTCGAGGTAGGTGATGACTCGTAGTGCCTATCCAAGCTACCACATCAATCGAGTTACCTTCGCCTGATGTCAATACTGCTCTACACGGTGACTGCATCAAACACGAGAAATGCTACAAAGACATCTACGGTCGAAAAACTGTAACTGTTTCATGTCTTCTACTTTTAACGGCCAAGTCTCACCAACGTACAACAGAACAGAATGGATTGCAGCACAGTACACTCGTTCTTTGATAGATAGTCGGATATCTCGCCAGTTGGTGTCACAGGTCCTTCTGTATCCAAACTGAGATTTCATCGTTCAGGGTGATGCAACTCCTCAAGCAAGTGAAATGGTCAACACATCCCACCACTTCACTATCATTAAGCTGGAAGTCGTTGCACACCAGTCCTGGAGCATCATCTTACATTGACAGGAACCAGCAAGATGCAAGGGAAACATACTCAAATTTCTGCTCGAGGCGTTCACAAGACCCTGCATTTCGTCAGTATCTTCACCTAGTAGGACAATATCCTCTGCATATTCCAAGTCAACTCTAGATGACCTTCAGGGAGTAGGTAGA